>JARFIW010000672.1:2822500-3322500 GCA_036346225.1 Platerodrilus igneus | reverse complement strand
ATATATATATATATATACATATACATCACATATCACACAACCACACACACACACAACACACACACACACACACACACACACACACACACACACACACACACACACACACACACACACACACACACACACACACACACACACACACACACACACACACACACACAACAGTGCAACAGTGTGTGGTTCTTTTATAGTTCTTATATCAAACATGTTAGGAGCTTTAGTGTTCTCTAGACTGCTTCTCAGAAAAATATTTTAACTTATACAGTGTGTGTTTTAAATAAAATGCCCTATATATTTTTTGTTTTTTGGGTTCTCTTGAGATTCTTTAAATATTCTAAGAATATTATCAAAATCGGTTCAATATTCTCAGAGAAAAAAATATTAAAAAAAAAAGAATTTTGTAGCACTGAGTTTGAAAATCTTTAAAAAATATGAGAAATATTTTGAAATAGAAACTGAGCGGGAAATTTATTTGCGAAGGTCTCTAGTTGTCGCTGATCTAAATATCTCAGATGCCCAGAATCAAGTGCTATTTTTTCACAATTCAAAGCAAATTTTCTTCACTTTTTCAAATAGAAAAACCAGCATATTTTTCGAAAACCTCGACTGTAAAAACAACATATGGTTGCCGATTAACCCAGTGAAAGGGTGACGTGTTCGAAGAGGGTTGTGGAATACTGTCGTGTGAGAAATATTAGTCCCAATCAGAAATCATCTTGCACGGCACCTAATATCGAAATATATTAATTCTAAGAAAAGGTCGTAAGATGGAATAATTACGTACACTAATTTACAACACCCCTAAAATAAACACAACGATAAGGACATTTAATAAATTTCTAGCTATAAAAAAAATTCCCAAAATCAAATGCGAAATTACTTGTATATTAATCACGCCTCTAGGATTCTAGTCATCAGGGCTGGAAACTATTACCTTTACATTAGTTCTGTAAACTCAAATGTATGAAACTCTTTATTCTATTGCACAATTAAGATTTAAGAACAAGAACATCCCAACATTATTAAGCAAAAACCAAATATATCAATTATTCTTATCTTAATTGATAATGTTTTCGGCAAACAAAGTTACTTTCCAACTTCTTAATAACTAATAGCAAGAACGTACTGTGGGAGCGTTTATAAAATTATACAGTTAAAAATGTTCAATAATTGAGGGTAACTGTAAGATATAGTTTCAAAAGTTTTATTATAAATACCTGAAAAGTAATTTACTGTAGATACCTTGGAAACAACTTAAATCAATTATCTCCTGGACTCAATCCAGTAGTTTTAACCAGATCCTACTGGAAATTCTGGGATTTCGTTAAAAAGTTCAATGCTTCCCACTTAATATGCGGGTCCAACATGAAGTTGTCACTACTTACGAATCAATTCTTCCTAAAAGTAAAATTCAGTAAAAAATCTAACTATATTGACTAATCGCATTAATCAACTTCGATGCCTAATTATTCAAGATTAACTGCGAGTGCTATAAAATATTTAATATTCGTGATCTCGTAATTTACAAATTTAGAGAGAAGAATGCCAGAGACCTTCTGCCGTTCTACGATGGGTTTGTAACTTCTTCCGCCGATACGCTGCAGAAAAACGACGTAAAGTTAACCGAAGAAGAAGACAGTAGCAGAATTTTAATCGAAAGCGATATCTGGGCCAATAATTACCTATTCAGCGGAGCCGACGATCAAAATTATTTAAGCATCCGCGATGTGATTGCATGCTACCCAGACCAGTATGTGGAAGGTGGAAGACGTGGGACTTGCAAGAGGTCTCATGCAAATGTTTAAGAAATGGAATCGCGAAGATCCGGATGATTCAGGATATTACAGCGCCTGCACCGGTAAAACTTTGTCGTCTGTGAGATAATCAAATATTTTGATTTCAAATTTTATGAATTGTACTTACCCTTTGTGCTTTAATGTTTACTGTATTAAAATATACACTTGCAGAAACTATGATTTTTAGTATTTTTAAACGGTTGCATCTATGTAATTTAATTTTGTATTTTTGTTTTTAACTTTAAAACTATGTATTTTTATTGTACTAACTATGGATTGTCTTATAATTATTATTATGTATGTAATAAAGAAAGCAAAAGTTTTTCTTTATTAATATTTAAATCTTTGGCTTGCATTAATTTCTTAGACCATTGGAGGTAGGTCTGGTTCTACGCCGAGTTTTTATTGAATTATTGCTAGTTGGTCGTCTGGTTAAAGGTGTCCAAGGTAATTTCGTGATGAGGATTTCTAAAGTTTTTATTTAAATAATTAAACAGTTGACAAAAATTGAAAAAACATATTACATATACATTACAATAATTCAAAGGAAATTTATAAACGAAATCTGTAGTACACATAAACCTTAATTAAATTTTAAAATGCCACTTTTAAAAAATCTTATACTTTAGTGCGTACAATAACATATCTATATTTTTATCCTACAAACTATCTATCTTAAGTCTGCATGTTATTCCGCCCAATGCTCTTGACGAAGTCCTCAGCAAAAGCTTTTTTCACAAAACGACTCGAATCATCTTCGGTAAAATTCGGAAACGAATTAAGCTGCAAATTGAAATTACTTATGGTGTTTTTCTCTATCTAAAATATGTAAAAATGCCTTGATAAAACATTAACTTGAACTAAAGGAATGCCTTCAATTTCCCATGTCGACATACATTTATCATGTGCACATTCCTTGTACCAGAACGATGAAGTCCTAGGTGTCAACGTTATATATCATTAATTAAAACAAATGAGTCATAAAACTGAAATAATTTAGAATACAATGTAACCATATCATTCCTAACCTTCAAACCACCATAATAAATTTGACAACCTTTGAGTATGAACAATAAGATTACAGTGGTGAACTAACCTAATACTTCCTTAGATCAAGAATGCATGTAAACTAAAAATTGTATTTCTTAAAAGAAATAACCCTAATTCAATTGGTGAAATTTGCTAATAAATATACTACTAAAAGAAAATATGATAATAAACATTTCAAAGGTTATGGACCAACTTGAAATTGTATTTATTATAGAAATTGCTTCATAAAAGAAAGAACAAACAATCCATCGTTTTTGAGAACTATTCTTTCTGTTGTAACTACAGGTATTACGCTGTTCCGATGAATAACAGCAAAATAATAAACAATAAATCTACAGCTCACAGAAGCAAACATGAAACCCGAAAAAAATGTGAACTAAAACGCGTCATCAACATAATGTAGCAAATCAGAAACAGATCGGTTTAATTATGCACCACGTGACAGAAATTAATTTTCCTCTTTTCCAGTGGCACGATACATTAATATTCGAAACGATGGTTAAAAACGTCAATATTTGTAATTGGCAATAATGCACTTTTCGCGCGTAATGCGTAACCAATTAATAAATATCTAGAGGCTTTGTTCATAACCACTAATTTGCGCCATTATTTGTTTACTTTTTACTCTGCCCGTACTCTAAAGCTAGCAGAGCCATCATACCACGCTCGTATAGGTCTCATGTTTGCTTCTGTTGACTATAGATATGTTAAACTCATTTTCCAAGTACAGCGTTAATTTATTTGATTCTGTTTACCTTGTCTACCTCACTTAGCTTTCCATGTAACTCTGGCTCATGACAAATCCCTTAGTGACTCGTAGTAAAGGTCGATTTCAAGTTCCAGTCTTATTTATACCGTGCGTTAAATTCATTCTGTTATTGCCGTCGCTGCTAGTACAGTATCTGCTCCTAAAAATAATTTAAACTCTGAAAGAAAATATTCATTCACTTTTAAATATTAATTTTCCCAACGAAATTTCCATCTGAGAAGCCAAAGTAATGTTAAAGGAGAATTGGGCAATACAAAACCAATGTATGTTTTCACGTTTACCCTTCAAAAAGATACAAAGGCGGTAGCAAATATTCAATTTAGTACAAATTTGTTTGCTGTTAGCAGCAACACGCTAAAAAAAATCTTGACTTTTGCTAAAATATTAGCGACACCCAACATTCAATAATTCTCAATAAAGCTTCCCCAACAAATTGCAAAAAATATTTTTATAATAAGAAATACAACCACTACGGCAATTTCTAACCAAATCATCAAAACAAAATCGTAATGAGACCTTTTAGATTGAACGGTAGGCAGGTTTTACCTTCTCGTAGATATCAAGCAAAAAGTACGCGGCGCAATTAAGAAAGAACAAAAGAACCGAGAAAACCCTAAAAGCCTCAATAGAAAATGGCGTTGAACACAACCTTTAATGTAAAAGGAATCGTCTTTTCAGCAATGTAGATGTCTAACAAGGTTCTATACTTAATTTTAATTATCCTCTCTACATAAGTAACGCGTGACTTTTTGTTAGATTTTTCTTTCAAGAGAGAGTACGGAAGTTTATCTCACTAAATTAGTACAAAATTACTGTAATTGCAAACCTGGAGTAAGGCAATGTAAATTATTTTAACTAACAAAAAGTAACGAGTACGAAAAGATCTGTACAAAAAACTCAAATTATATAACTTCGTGTGGGGTAGAGCGAGTTAGTGAGGATGGGATTTGGGGTTTTAAAATAGTTAAGGAAAATAGAAACATGACTAGGCTAATTAAAAGAATGTGTGAGGCTGAAATAGCAAAAACATTGACAGAGGGTAGATAACACGGTAAAATTTGTAGAGAAAGGACAAGGTTTAAGAATACAACGTGCCTATGGAGATCTCAGGAACGGTAATAATGAAAAATTCGGTTAACTGAGAAAAAATGGTTAAGTTAGAAAAATAATAATATGCTGCTTAGAAACCATCAGCATGATTTTTGATTTTCAAATTATTTTGAAAAAACTAATTTTTGGCATTTTGATTGATTTTCTTCTAGCGTTATTATCAACGCTTGAACAAAACCCTTCTGCTTATCAACTTTTAATATGCTTTCATAAGGTATAATCAAGTTTGCTTCACGACATTTCGTATTCTCATAGGCATCATTAACTTTGGTTTATTAAATATGACTCTCGAGAGTAAAAGTCGTATTCTATAAGCGTTTGTTATTTCAAATTCGTCCATGTATCATACTAAATAACTGACCATTATCAGAAATTTTAATATATAATTTTTTTTTGTATTTAATTATAAGTTTGACAGGGCGTTTAACATTTTTAAATGTACTACCAAAACATCAAAACTAATCTCCGAATGCAACTACTAATAATCAAATTATGATTAAAAGCAATAATTTATTGAAATAACGATAAAAAAAAGAAGTTCAGACAAGGTTTCGTTATTTTCTAAATAAAATTCATCTTCTAGCTGTGGAATCTAAAATATTTCTAAACATATGTGGAGTAATAGTTGCACTCGCTTCAAGAAATAATTTTCGTAAGTCCTCTTAGTTTTCAATTTTGTGGCTATAAATATAAACATACACATAAATAGGTTTTAGTTTTCAGAAAACAATAGAAGAGGAAAAGTGCAAAAGATATAAAAAAGATTAGCACAAGGCCATACTGTATTTAACAAGAAAAGCAGCTGCTATGTTTGAAGACAACAAACATAAAAACAAGAAAAAATTGCTGAAAGCATATATGTGGAACGTGGTCAGTAGGTAAAGCGGAGAGAAAATATAGAGAAGCCTTTGAATTGAGATGCTATAGACGTATGATGAAGATATCATGGACAGACAAAGTTAAGAACAAAGAAGGTACTAGAAATGGTAAGGAAGAAGAAATATATGGAAAACGGTAAAAAATAGGAGATAGGATGATAGGAAATATACTAAGGTACTAGGGGAAAGCGCAGCTTATATTAAAAGTAGAGAAAAGAAAATGAGCGGTAGAGGTAGGCCTAGATTAGACTATTGCACACGGTTAGTGAAAGATGTGGACTGTGGGAAATTCACGCTAATGTGTAGGTTAGTTCAGAGTAGGAAACAATGGAAGTATGCGTCCAACCAGTTCTTGGACTGAAGACCTAATGATAATGAAACAAAACTATGTTTATGTATCTCCACAAGAAAATATCCATAGGTGTTATCTGGAGATCAAACTGGGCATATACTGTGCTAAGCACCCCCGGTATACATAGTTTATTTTATTAAATTATAATCTTCCCTCTTTATAAATTCTGTCATTGCATCAAAAACAATGTTGTGTTCTAGGAAGTAAGTTATATCTAAGTCGATCACGCGTGTTAAGCGCATCGTGGGGTGAGGACGAGGGTAACTTGTATAATCCTGCGGGTTGCGGGCAGAAGCATAACTAGTTAGTTGCGTCTGGACTATCGGCTGAGTGAGATTTCAGGCGAGATTCATTAATAAATGTGGTTTTTAGGTGATTATTTATGTTTATATTCGCGTTGAGAATTTAATGTGGTTCCGTTGTGAAAGTGATGCTTTATTAATTAAAGCTTGGAGAAAAACTGAAAAAGTGACGACGTGCTAAGTTGGAATTCAGAACAGATAACGATCTGTAGATATCGTATAATTTTAAAGTATTAAGCATGCTCCAACTTTTGTTTTGAAGAAATATTATAATTTACGGTTTGTAGATAGTGGTGATCTGGTTACAAATATTATCCAGCAGTGCTTTCAACCATCACGTGTGTTTTGTGAAAAGGTAGTTGTTTGCCTTGTAAGACAATAATTCGCTTGTATACGATCAACCTCGTACAGAAAGGGGCCCCTATCTAACATTATTTTATCTACGTTTGGTGTTATATTTTATCTAGCCGACGTTACCAAACCGCGGAACTTGGGGAAAGAACTATATTAATAAACTTCAGAGGCGTGTGAAAGTAAAATAGTATTGGCGCGGAAAATTCGAGTTACTAATATTAGCATAACTTATGATAAGTGGTTGCTAGCATTATTATCAACACCTAAGGCGATTCTGCCTATGTCCGGTAGTTCTTTGAGCCTGAATACTTAAGGATATTTTAGCTAGAATAGGAGGGATGCAGTAAGGTTGTTTTGTACCCTTTTAGGTTTTTGTTTTTATTAGTGAGTATAAGCGTTAACTAGGATGTTCATTTTTCTTTATTATTGTGGAGAATAAAACCACGTAACTGGAATCCAGTAATTTTTGATTTCATGTTTTTAAGTAACCTACGAAAAGAACCCGTAACTAAGAGTCCATGCCCTGAGTCTAGTTCAGTACATTGGTTGCATACGTGCCAATACTACTTCAGTTTGATAGATATTCTCGAACACGTCTGGAATTATGCGCTTGTGCACCATTCTGCATAAACCAACGGTCTTAAACGTCTTCCAAAGGCAAATCAGTTAAATTCAGTTCTATTTCATTGCGATGTAAATTCTGATCACGACAAGAATTTAAGAGTTCATCATAATTGAAAGGGGATATATTTCGTATAATAAATATGACAGTCAACATATTAAATTCAAAATGGTGTTGATGTTTGGCAGTTTTGTACGCACGAGAACCTTCTCTTGAAGAATAATATGCTATTCTATGGTTGAAAATGTCATTATTGCTAACCATACTTTCATAGTACCAGATTATTTTTATATGAGAAAAGCGCATTGCCGTGAACACCATTCGCGGAATACTCTACGACTTTTTGGGTCACCCGGTTGAAGCTTTTGATAAATACTAAATTTATGTGCCTGTACTTCATACTTATTCGTAACATAACTAGCCAAACAAGGTAGTACTCCATTTCCCGTTCAATTTGCCTAGAAGAAATTTCTGGATCTTCAACTACATCTAATAAAACAATATGTGTATATTGACCATTACCTGTTTTTTTTTTCGAAACTGCATAGGTTTGTTTGACGAACATATTCTTTTAAATTCGATGCTAATTTACAAAATGTTCTTTTATGTGGTTGCCATCTTTCTGCGTATTTGTTTCAATACATTACTTTCAGCTGCACAATTACGTTCACACAAAATATAAAAAAATCTTTATATCGGATCGTTCACAATGTGAAAATATTAATCTACTAAAACCTGTAAGACAATATTTGGGCTTCGAGTCACACGACTCCACACAAAACATTTTTTAGTGATCACTCCAAAATATATAGGGTTTAATCTGCAAGACTACAAAAAATTTCTAATAGGTCAGCTGTGGAGCCTAAATATCATTGCTTGTACCCACCTCATCTACCCTTCCAACAAATAGGAACTAATGTGAAAGTAATTAAAGGGTTGAAGATTGGCGCTCATCATCAGTAGCAACAACATATATCAACGATGATAAAAATTCTTGGCATGTATCGTTTGAAAACCCTACGAAAAAAAAATTCAAAAACTTTAAAGGTAGTAACTACAATTATGTTTAAATATTAAACGTTTTCATCTATTTTCAAAATTCCTTAGAGAGTTCTTTAAAATAATTATATTGTTTACCCACATATAATACAATCTTACTAGAATTTAACTCCAGTACAATTTTTTAGAGTAATAAATGTCAAAAAGCGATCCATCAAGCGGGTGCAGGCAAATATTACTTTCAGGATATTACAACTATAAGTCATAATAATGAGTCACATTTAATAGGATTTCAAGAATATATAACATTACTAACTATTAAAACAAATAAAAGTTGTTACCGTACAAACATCGTAGTCTCGAAGATCTGGTCGAACTATGCCAACTATGTGGTCGTTGCCGGAGTCCAAGTGAACAATTTGCACTAGCCATTTATTGGTGATGTCGATCAACTGATTACTCTTCCTATTAATACACCATTTTATTGTAAATGAACAGAACGAAACCACTAACGGTATTAATAATACTATTGTATTTTTCCGGCCTGTTTTGACGTCACCGGTTGGGTTCCACATTTACTCCAAACGTCTCGTTAACAGCTACGGCCAACATCTACAATGGAATCTTTGAGCTTCTGTCCGTCACGATCTTCTTAGTTGCTCGTTGTGTACTGAATTATGTACTGGAAACACTGTGGTTTTTATAGGCATCTTTGATTACTCATGCATGACTTACTTTCCTTCTAATAGAGTCTAATTATCTAGTCGCACATGCGTGCCCTTAAGTGATATTATGTTTGTTATTCTTAAAATAGGATGCCAACTTTTGCTTATACAGATACCTACTTCCTTTCTGTTGAAGCTTGGTATGTTCTTGTGAATCTCGATAGCTTCAGTGTTTATTCTTGTACAGTAAAATGTAGCGGTAGAGAGAACTTCCGTTTCATCAAATTGATGATGATTACACAAATGTGAACGTTCAGCGACCGCAGACTTGTCAGATTGAAGAAGACGGCAATGTCTATTGCGTTCTTTTATTCACGTGTTCATGCGCGTTGCGTTGTGCCTACGTGCTAATCCACATGAACAGGGAATCCTGTAGACTCCGGCAGTGGAAAAAGGAGTCGTTTATCATTTGCAGAACCTAGTACCTGTCGCAACTGACTTGTAGGTTTGAAGACCATGTTGACGTTGTGTTTCTGAACGATCCTTGCGGTGCGGTCGGTCACATTTTAAATATGGTCAGAATGCCGTTCCTGGCTTGATGGTTGTTTCCTTGCGAGTAGTGCCTTTGTTTTGTCTTGTGACCCTCTGCATCTCGTGTTTAGTGAATCCGTTAGCTTGTAGTACCAGATCTAGATATTTTAGCTCAGTTTGTAGTGATTACTGTTCACAGATGCTGTGTGCGCGTGTCACCGATGTCTCTAATGCAGCTTTTTTCTGGCTTGTGTGAGGATTTAACTCCATTTTTAAATATCGATCGGTGTGTGTCGATTTCCTGTATAATGTATGACTGAGGATCCACCACTCCTTGTTACTAATACGTCCAAGAAAAGTAGCTCTTCTCTTTATCTTTATCTAATACTGCTTCACCGTGGATTCAAATCACACATGTTGCATCTACATATCTGAACCAAAATGTAGGCCTGTAGACCAATGTTTTAATTGCTTCTTTCTCAAAGAATTTCTTGTAAAAGTTGGAGATAACTGGACTCGATGGGTTTCCCATGACCACTCCGTCCTTCGGCTTTTAGAATCTTCTGTTCAATTGAAAATACGTGATAGTCAATTCATGTTATAGTAGAGGTCTATTATGCCATCTGGGAAGAAATTACAAAGCCTCATTAACAGTGACCATCGTAAATAGTGATATGTCGAAACTGATCAGTAAATCTCCTGGTCGTAGGCTTACGAACTCTAGCTTTTCAGTGAAATGTGACGAGTCTCTGATGAACAAGTTCGGTGTTCCAACGTGTAGTTAAAGAAATCTTGTCAAGTGTTTGGCCAGGTTGTACATAGGCAATCCTAAGGCACTAATAACAAGCCTAAGCAGTACATTCAAATTGTGTATCTTTAGCAGTCCATACACACGCGGTGGTAGCGCATCCACTTATTTAATACACGTTGTTCCTCCATAGAATAAACGACTCTTTGATAAGCTGGTTTGTTTTCCTTCTAACATTCTTGTTGTTGGGTCCTGCTGTAGTGTACCGTAGATGGAAGGATCCAGCATCTCATTTTTCTTCTGTTGGAAATTCTTTTTGTTCGAGATAACGGTTGCATTTCCTTTGTCTGCTGGTAAATTTTAATTTCAATATTATTGACAGATTCCTTATATCCATGACCTCTTATTGGCTGATATTGCTTTTAGTTTTTGTTAGCCGTAGGATTCTTAAGGCTTTCATTCGCACTTCTTCTGCAATAACCTGGTCAAATACTTGCCAACTTATTCAATCACACGTTGGTGCATCAAACACGTACATCAGAGACTCGGCACATTTAATTGAAACACCAGAACATTTACGCCTACAACCAGGAAATTTACTGGTCAGTTTCGACATAATATCACTGTTCCTGTTAATAAAGCTCTGGTACACTTTAATTTCTTACCAGAGGACATCAAACCTTCACCAACATTTATTGACTACCACGTATTTTTAATGCGACAAAAGATTCTATGAACAGAAGGACAGAGTAGCCATGGAAACCCCAATAAGCCAAGTTATCGCCAACTTCTATATGGAATTCCTCGAAAAAGAAGCAATTGGAACATCGGTCTACAAGTCTACGTGTTAGTTCAGATATGTCGATGACACATTTGTGATCTGGAACCAAGGTGAGGCAGCATTAGATAATCCTGCAACACTTGAACAACATTCATCCTCGAATACAATTTACCGTGGATAAAGAGAAAAATAATCAACTACCCTTCTTGAACATATTAGTAAAAAGAGGGGACGGATCTCTCAGTCATATAGTATACAAAAAACTGATACACACCTTTTGATATTTAAAAAAGGCGTTAAATCATCACCCATGCCAGAAGAATGCTATATTATAAACATTAGATGCGTATACTGCATCTGTGAACACGAATAATTACAACGTACACTAGAATGCCTAGATCTGGCACAATCAATCGGATTCATCAAACACGACATAAAGAGTCCACAAGACAAAACAAAAGCACTGCTCGCAAGGAAACAACCATCATGTCAGGAACGACATACTTATCATATTTAAGAAATGTCTCGACCCCATCGCAAGCATCCTTCAGAAACAAAGTCATCACGGTGTTCAAGCCTACATGCCAGCTGAGACAGGTACTAGGATCTACAAACGATAAACGACTGTCTCTGTTCACTGCCAGAGTCTACAAGATTCCCTGTTCTTGTAGATTAATGTACGTAGGTACAACGCAGCGCAGCATCGGCACACAAAAAAAAACAACACAGACGACACTGCTGTCTTCTTCAGTCTGACAAGTCTGCGGTCGCTAAAGATTCACTATTGCCAGGTGATCATAGGATTCAATTTGATGAAACAGAAGTTCTCTCTACAGCAACGCATATAAGAATAAATAGTGAAGCCATCGAGATTCACAAGAACGTACCAAACTTCAAAAGAAAAGAAGAACGCATCTGTATAGGCAAAAGCTAGAATCTTGCTTTAATAGCAACAAAGCGAAAACCCCTTAGGCCAAACATGTGCAACCATTCAATCAGACTGTATTAGAAGATCAACCAGTCAAGCATGAATAATCAAGATGCCATAAAAACCGTAGAGTTTCCAGGACATAATTCAGTACACAGCGAACGACGAAGAAGATTACAACGAATGAAAGCTCAACGATTTCATTGGTCATGTTGATCGTAGCTAGTAACGATACGTTTGTAATAAACGTAGAACCCAACCGGCCGCGCCAAAACTGCCCGGAAAAATTCTATAGTATTATTTCCACACCGGCCGTAAAAGATTAAACCCTACAACTAACTGTTCACTCTAAGGTATGTTGTACAAAATAGATCGATATTACAGGTAATTAACATTTTGTAGCTACGTATTACAAGCAAACTATACATTATTTATCAGTAATAATAATACTAATAACAAAAAATAATAATAAATTGCAAACACAGCAACTAAGGTCATTGCAAAACGTTATGTAATGCAACCCAAAAAGCTTCATTGTACGGCTGATATTGAAAACGCGCGTTTCGGATCATTTTTCAGTTCAGAAAGTGCGTTGTAGTCGAGCTAGATCGGTAAAGTGACACGAGAGATCAGAAAAGTGACACACGAGTTTGGAAAAACTACATTGGAAACAAAGTAGGCATCATGTTACGTCAGTAGCCATGACCGTACTTTTTATCTATTAGTAAGTTCTTGTTAATTAATTGTTACAAGTTTGTAAATAGTATAAAAATTTAAATATTGTTGTAATTCTATTATTGTCAAATTATTTGTGGCTGCACAAAAAATTTTGTACGGGCCACACTCGGAAAGTGTCTTTACAGGACTGCATGCTCGCCCTGTTGTAGCAATTTTATTTTCTACCTCATATATATATCTGTATAATCAATCCTTTTATTAAATATTAAATAATATAACACATTATAATGTTATCCAATCCACTTAATATAATTATATCTATTCTCCAATAAAGAACTAGTATTTAGTTCATGTTAAAAGTTGAATTCTACGGAGACAAGATAAAAGCTTTTGTTTGGTATCCTTCCTGGATCCCCTTCCACTCAGGAATCGTAACGTAACTTTGTTACTGGGCAGCAACAAGCCAGGTCACTTCCAACACAGCTGGGGTTCAAGCAGGTCGAAAGTTGTTCTTAGGAGCGATGTCCGTGATTGATTTTTGCTGTTGGAGGCGTGCACGATGGAAAATTGCCCGTGTATGCTATTAGGAACAGTAAGTGAATTTGTTTCTATAAAATATTAATTAAAATTTTCAGTGTAACTTTGGAAACTATTAAATTTAAAACATGTAACATTGGAGATTATTAAATTTGAATTTAAATTATATTGCAACGTAGATTGTGAATAAGCTCTTTTCTGAATGGTATTCATTCGAAGTTGATGGAAAACAATTGTATCTTTGTATAATATGGAATCACATATATAAAGTTGTTCGGATCAATTACAGACAACATTTGCTTTCTTGTGGTGTGAATTCTAGAAACGCAGTTAATGGAAGCCAAATGACGGTTTTTCAGTAAGCGGCGCAGCTGTTTGTTTGGAATGGAATTTTCCGTTGTTCAAACATATGTCAGCATTCACGCAAGTATATAGGTGCAAATTGGAACTCTGGTATGTACAAAAAATTATGTTCGTATGTTGTCTGAACTGTCGACGTAGTGACGAGATAAATTTTGCTGTAATCGACTTGTGTTAACCGTATGTAGGTCAAGGCCAGACCTCAGTTATATTTTTCGTAGTCATACGTTATTATGAATCTGTAATTTGTTTCTACAAATTCTTTTATTAACTCAAAGAAACATCAGAAGATGTCACTACTAATTAGATAAATTAAATTCTCATAATTTTAAACCTTTAGAAATTGAATCTTTACATTTGATATTTTATGAACAATTAGCTGTAATTATCTACTGTGAAATTAAGGTAAATTTACCATAATTAACTCTTTCTTTAAATAAGCAATTTTATGCTTTGTCAATTTGTTATATAAACTTCATTAAATAGTAAGTGGTACGGATACTTTCAGTACCATTGTAATTAACTCTTTCTAATTTAAATTAACTTATAAAGGAAGACATATTTTTTTGTAAACGAAAAATTACTTTATTGGATACCAAAAAGAATAGATTCTTATTTTCGGACTAAAGATTATCTTTTATTTAAGAGGAATGAAAGTCGATTCTGATTGTATTTAATTATTTTTGAATTTGAATGCACAAACAGTGCTTTTCTTTGTTTAATCTGTTCACAGGTGCAATGCAGGATTGCTAAGGTCAAGGTCGAACCATAAGGTAAGATACTTCAAAGATTAGGAGGTCTTTAAAATTATATAGCGGTTATAGAAAATAGGTTTCCGCATTAGCCTTGTACAAGGGACTTGTTTCAGGTCTTCTCAGTATAAAAAAATACGGTGGCGCCTTATTCTTATTATTAGTGGTTGCAATTACACCCCGACCCACAGCTCATTCTCTACCCAGAGCATATAGTTCGACTAGCCGCTTGCCTTTGAGATTTCCTCAACTTAGAGCCACCTTCCATCTTAATTTGCCGTGGGCTCCGTTTCTAATTATCGGAAATTCTCGTTAAACTAAATCCATACGTAAAAGTAAATTAAAAGTCTATTTGTGGCTGCACAAAAAATTTTGTACGGGCCACACTCGGAAAGTGTCTTTACAGGACTGCATGCTCGCCCTGTAAAGTATCACTTTCCGAACTTGACACGTAAATAACAATTACAATTCGGTTTTTCATTTTAAAAAACCTCTCCATTGAGATCAGAACAGTGTGAAAATTTCCACTTTGATGACTAAAAGGTAAAAATACTGAAGTGAGTTCTAAAACATATCTTTGCTAATTGTGTGTTCCCAAAAACCAGTAAGTTGACGTCCTATTTAACGCTCGCTGCTCGTTCAATTCTTCGAACGCAATAAATTCGGTGATATATGTATATCACATTCTTAACGCATGCTTATAAAAAATATATACAATGCGTTCCAAATCTCATGGATAAAATTTCAGGGTGAGATAAGGGGGACATTTCCTATTAGAGTAATCATATATTTGAGATCCAATTGTTATTGCAAGTTTTTGCATTGTTTGTAGAAATCGTGCAGAAAAAGAGTGTAATAATTAGTAATATAAGGATGCTGATTTTTTAACGTCAAAAATGACAACTTCCTCAAAACATTATCCACCGTCTCATAAGGAAATTATGAGTATTTGTAGCATGTAAGTAGTATGAAAAAATTTGCGTTCTTTTCAAATGAAAATTACTTTAAAAAAAAGATTCCCATATAAAAGTGCAGACCTATCAATAAACATCCTTGATTCATCCCCTTTCTTTACAGGTATTTGAGTCTAATCCCACGAACCACACCTTTAGTTAAAAATTCAAATAATTATCTGCCTGAGAATTTATGTAAACTATGAGCATTAAATAGTAAATGTCTTAAAACTCAAAAGTTTACAACAAATGTTCGGTCAACTGTTTGGTTGCATAAACGACACCGTTACAAAAAGTTGAGTTTCAAAAACCTGAATGTCCAGCAGTGGCGCAACTAGGGGTGGGGGCTATGGGGCTGAACCCCCGAGCTCAATATTTTTTAAAATGTATCACTTTGAATTGCGAAACCGTGTTTGAAACAGCGGCACTGACGAGCGACGATGAATTAATAGCGGATTGACGCCCTATATTCGCTTTCCATAATAGTTATTTTGGCCCAAAACTTTGAATTTAAAGTTGTAACCTTAATACAACCTCACTTTGCATGCATTGATAGTGTAATTGTTATAGACGCAACTATAAAAACAGATTTCAATTGAATCGTTGTGCCAAAATTATAATCATGAATAGAGTAGATATTCTGTAAGGTCACCCCGAGTCCCGAAGTGTCGCTTGCTTATATTCTATGGGACTATTAATACTATATTTACCTGCTACATAACTTGCATGCGCATGCTACACCCCCAAGCAATTTAACCCAACGTTTATAGTTCTTGAAACGGTACTTCTTTTCTTATCACCTACATCAAGTTGTAGAACAGAAAATACTTAACTACCCCACCAGCTTCATTGTTGTGTCAGATTTCATTGTGTGTTCTCGGTAACGAAATAATTTTACTGCTACAAGGCTACAACACTATTTCATGTGCCAATTGCGTTGCGTGTGTTTGCGTTGAATTAAAAATTTAATTGAATTATTGTCGAGGTTTAGTTGCATTAAAGTTAAAACTAAGAAATAAGTATTAAGTGTCGTATTTAAATATAACATTTAAGTTATTTTCAAAAGTTCGGTTAAGTTTACGGTATTAATTTTAATTTGATTTCTCTGGTGAATTTTATAAATCTCAAAATGAGCCAAAGTACACCTACCGGTAAGAAAAGAACTATTCACGATTTTTTTAGCGTAGCTTCTATTTCTAAAAAAAAGACGACTGATTTAAAGTGCTATTCCGATTTAAATACCGGTACTGATGTGCAATCGAAGATACTTTTACCAGTAGCTTCTTCGTCATCTTGCGCTACACCACAGTTAGCTACTCCGATATCTTACTCTCATATGGATATTTTTAATTTTAAAGGAAAAATATTGAAGGACGAAGAAAAGTTTGAAGTTTTGAGAAATGTGTGGTTCCCGAAGAAAACTTTCAGTTTCCCGTTGTTCAAATTGGTAAACAAAACAGAAAATTTAATTACTCATGGCTCAATAAATACAAATGGTTGGCTTATTCTCAAATTGAAGACGGTGTGTATTGCAAATATTGTGTTCTGTTTGCTAAGCAAGAGGTTGGAATAAGTGCATCGCAAGCAACAGGTCAACTAGTTAATAAAGCTTTCAAACAGTGGAAGAAAGCTACAGAACGTTTTATAATCACGAAGTGTTGGAACACCACAGAGCAGCAGTGCTTCGTTCAAAAACTTTTGTCGAAATTATGACGGGCAAGGCAACACGAATTGATAGAATGCTTGATAGCGCTTCAAACATGCAAGCAGTTGAGAATCGGTTGAAAATATGTTCTATCATAAAACCATAATTTTCTGTGGACGTCAAGGACTATCCTTGAGAGGTCACCGAGAATCAAGCGCTTTGATGTAAATGAAGAACCGGCCAAAAATGAAGGGAATTTTCGAGCATTATTACGATTTCGCATTGACGCTGGTGATCAAAATTTGGAAAACATTTAACTGGAAGTGGACGAAATGCTACCTACATAAGCTGGAAAAGTCAAAATGAGATTATTGATTCATGTGGATCAATAATCATGCAAAAATAACCGAAGAAGTTAACGCTGCAAAATGTTTTCAGTACTAGCCGATGAAACTACTGATATTTCTAATATAGAGCAATTTGCACTTTGCGTTAGATATGTAAAAAAGGACGAAAACGAATACAAAATTTGCGAAAACTTTCTTAAATTTGTTCCAGTAGAAAATACAACGGGTGCTCATCTTGCTGACACTATAATTACTAGCCTACAGGACTGCCACGTGGAAATGAAATATTTAAAAGGACAAGGTTATGACGGAGCAGCTTCTATGAGTGGTAAATTTAAAGGAGTTCAAGCAAGAATTTTAGAAAAATACCCTACAGCTATGTACGTTCATTGTGTCTCACATAACTTGAATCTAGCCATTTCCGATTCCGTATCCGTTTCTTCTATTAGAAATTCTTTTGCAATAGTTGGAAATATTTACAATTTTGTTAACTATCCAAAAAGACAAATAGTGCTTCAAAAACATATTTCTAATTCTGAAAATGCCTCCAAAGTTCAAAAATTAAAACAACTATATCCAACTCGATGGGTACAACGGCACGATTCAATTTTGATTGCAATTGAATTACTTTTGTTCATCGTTGACGCTCTAGAAGAAATTTGTACTTCTTGGGATGATAAAGATGCTTCATCAGACGTATTGATTTTAATAAATTCAATTAAGCAATCCGAATTTATAATAGCATTACTGTGCGCGGAGTGTTTATTCGGTTACACACTTTACTTGAGTAAGGGTCTTCAGCGTGCAGACATAGAACTTCATACGGCTATCGACCAGGCTCAACTTGTTATTACTTCTATCCAAAAAATAAGGGATAACTCAGAGACAGAATTTAAACATTTGTATCAGAAAGGTTTGGAAATGAGCAGATTGTTAGGGTTTACAATTACTGTACCAAGAATAACAGCAAGACAAACAAAACGTTGCAACATTCCTAGTAGTAATGAAGAGGAATATTACAGAAGAGCTATATTTTTGCCCTGGGTAGACTCTTTTTTGAACAATATGTCTGATAGATTTGAAAAACACAAAACAGTTATCGTTAATTTTTCCAGTCTATTGACCAAATCATCTCAAACAACTTTTTCTGAACAAGCAGCCAACTTTATTAGCTTAGCATCATTTTATGAAAACGATCTGGAATGCAACAACGAAGCAACCCTTAAAGCTGAATTTAAAATGTGACAAGAGGATATAATTAAACAACCAAACGAAAAAAGAAATGCTATAGACTGCTTAAACATTTGCAATGAACATTATTTTCCAAGCATTCATAAATTGCTCAAAATATTTTGTACGTTACCTGTTTCCATTAGTACAGCTGAACGATCATTTTCAACACTAAAACGAACGAAAACATATTTAAGAAACACTATGAAAGAAAGCAGATTAAATGGTTTAGCACATTTAAATATACATCGAGAAATCTCTATATCCGTTGATGAAGTGATTCAAGAACTTCATAATCGCGGTCCTCGCCGACTTGATTTCAACCTGTAGCGACGAGCGCGCATCCGCGCGTCGCTATTAGAACACCTGAGGTTGAGGATGAAATTTCCGAAGGACACTAGACCATCTTCTTTATATATATATAGTATATAATATATATATATATATATATATATATATATATATAGATATATATATAGGGGGCTATTATAATCTCTATCAAATAAATATGCTTACTTTTGTTAATTTTTGACTCGATAACTTACTTTTTAATATATATGTATATAGTTTTTTGTAGCCCCTCCCCCAAGGGTGAAATCCTGGTTGCGCCGCTGATGTCCAGTGATTTCTTCTAATTATTACTGCAGCTTGTTGAATTTTTCAGCGATGATCTCCTTCATTTGAAATGTTTGTGATGAAAACAATGTCTTTGAAATGTACCCACAAAAAATAGTGCGTAGATTTGAAATCTGGCAAGCGTGTCGGCAAGTGGATAGTACCACCTCGTCGTATCCATCGATTTGGATATTCGACGTATAAATATTGTTTCATTTAGCTTATGAGTCGGAGCACCATCGTTCTAAGTCACATCGCCCGTCCAGTTGCTACAGCCACATCGTCTAATAGATATCTTAATTCATCCTCAAGAAATTCAAAATATTGTTGTGCATTTAGTCTCCAGGATAGTTCAAATGGGTCAACTAATTTACGGCTAACTATACCTTTCCACGAATTAACAATAAAACGATGCTAAAAATGTATTTGCAGTATAACTCTAAAGTTAGAAATGACCCAATAGTAGAGATTATGAACATTAAAAATGTCGACCATGTGCATCGCACCATAAAGTTCTATCGCGAAATTACGGATCCGCTAGCATCAAGGCTTGTAAGCGCTGCACAGGAATGCAACTTATTTCTGCACAACATTTTATGTACCGTAGTCTGACTAATGCTAGTCACCCTGACAATATCCCAGATACTGGCTGTAGAGTATCCAACACTATTGCGATGAACACTTCTTCAGCTTCAACCGTAGATCTTCTTATTCTTCGGCTCTCGCAGCTTGCAGACCATTGGCATTGCAGGGCCCACACGAAATGCATTTCTGCATATTTCCGAGAAGTGTATGGCATTTTCAACTGTAAAATTTTCGAAATAATATGCACAATGCAACAAAACAATAACAAAACGACAAACCGAAAAACAACAAAACAGTGTGTACAGTATCGAAACTAATAACTTAAAAAGTCTATGACAAACTAAAACACGCGACAAGACATATTAAATATACAAATAAGTTAAATACTTAAAATGTAATTAAAATGCATTACAGCTGAATAATTTGCTTAATTAAATGTATGCCACTATTTGTAGCCGATTACTAAAGTGAGTTCAAGCTTCAGTATAGATATCTTACGCATACCCCTGGAATGTATTGTATTGCAATATTTAAATTCCTTCATTAGAAAAAGTTACCCAAACTTTTATACAAAAATCCCTATGGCACTATCTAAAACGTACATACTAATACAATTTATTTAACTTTGTACATCATTCAAACCTTAGATTAATTTCCACTCAATTTTAATAATACAAATCCCACCTTACAGTTGGCATTTTATAAATTCACTATACATATACCACCCTACATGTGATTTTCCAATGCTCCACCCGAAGGTACTACATTGGCCAGGAAGCGAGTTTTTTCTACCTGGAAAATTTTGAATTTTGCCGAACCCTTGCTGTTGCAAGCAAGGTAGTGATCTTAAACGTGTGTGACAACACTCACATACGGGACCTCCATTTTACCTCTGATCCGAACGAGGGCGTATTTTTGTGAAAAATGCTCACCTAACATTTTTCAAGCGGGCCGTGTCGGGATTCGAACCCGGGACCTTGGGCGTAGTAGTCACACGCATACCAACTACGCCACGGAGCCGCCACTATATACCACCTCTAGAAATCTTATTAGCACCAGACCAGGTCTATACAAATGTTCTGACATGATTTCCAAAGTAGCAATTTGTGTCCAGCCAAAGCAGAACCAATTTAATTGTGGCTAAATACATCACTTGAGGCGTCTACCTGCAAACGCGGCCACAACCAATTATTATCGAAAATTCAACTAACATTGGAAAAGGATATTACACCATACGGTCTTTTACCCTGTGCAATCAGTTTATATGAAAACCGAATAGATCGCATTTAAATGCGCATGTAAATGCATGAGTGTGAAGCAAAAGCGGCTACATCCATAGCCTGGTGTGTTGCAATAGTAGCTACATCCAAAATGCAATATGGGCATATGCACCGGTCTCTTCAGAGTTAACACTCAACAGAATTCCATCATTTCGTATTCGTGCTAGCATTACGTTTTTAGATACCGAATGTCGTGATAACAAATAAAAGGTGTGTTTGTTTGTTACATGCCAAAAATCGGCTATGTATCACCTTTAGATTAGGTATAAATTATGTGAGTAAGTTCTCGCGAATATTTTCAAATAAACTTGTTAATTTCCGTCATTCCGGACAGTTGCGTTTGCGCAAAAGAATGCGCAAGCGCGTAGTGAATGGCGCAAGTGCAAGGTGTGTGATACGACGTCATTAGACTACGACACCTGAAGCCGAAAACAGCTACCTGTGTCGTGCCTGACTTTTCTTTTTTCAGTTGGTAGGTTCCTTATCTCTACCTTCTATCGCTCCTTCTACCTGGTTATCCTTGCCGCCCCCCTACAAACATAGAGGATGGACGAATAAATCTGGCTCAACGACGGCGTGATGGACCCACAAGGAGATGGCCCAGAGATATAACTAAGGTACGATTTAAGTGAGTATTTTTATTTTTATTTATTTTTTTATTTATTTATATTTATTATATATATATTTTTATATATTTTATATATTATTATATATATTTATTATATATATTTATTTATTTATTTTTATTTATATTGTAAATTGAGAATTGTATCACTTTTAAACGTGTTTGGTATTTGATACAATTTGCCGCGTAATCATGTTATAATTAACGATTGCGCAATATTATGAAACGCGGGAAAACGTAAGATGTAAAATCGCATTAGCATAAAATGGAAAATTTTGTTGAAGAATCTGTTCCAAATAAAGCACCAAAAAAGCTTAGTAGTGTGAATAAATGGAAACGAAATTTAGATAAGAGTCGCAGGTATTTATTTCATTTTAGTATAAATGCAAAATAAAAATGAAATTTTGTTCGGAATATTTGCACTTAGCATTGTTGTTGCAGGTATATGCCAACAATGGGGTCTAGGAGACTCAAATGTACTCATAAGTCAAAAAATAAGGCGTACAGGTGTTCTGAATTAACTGAAGCAGATGTAATTGAATTTCATAACAGTTTTTATACACACCCAACTAAAATTGTCCAGGATGGATTTATTTGGAAGTGTATAACGACCATCCCAGTAAAAAGATGCAGATCCGTTAGCTATGTCCATGAGAATCCAACGGACGTAATAAAGTATTTTGTAAAAGTACATAAAAAACAGTTCCTGTGTGTCGAGGTGCTTTCTTGAGCATTTTAAATTTAAAAAAGCATTGTGCGCAGGGTGTTGCCAAGAGGTTCCTTGCTAGTGGCACTCTTCTACAAGAAAATCGAAGAGGCGATCGTCGTCTTGAATTATATTCAGATAAAAATACTGCAGTAATAAACCTTATTAAAACATTTCAGTGCATTGAGGCACATTACTGTCGATCAAAGTCGTCTGCTAGGGTCTATTTAAGTAACGACTTGAACAATGCGAAAATGCATCGCATGTACAACACGCTTGTGATAGATCATTGCAAGTTAAGTGCGCGTATTGTCTAAAAAATTTTAATGTAAAATTTAATATAGGTTTTGGCACACCTCGAACCGATGTGTGTTGTAAGTGCATGGAATTGTCAGAAAAACTGAAAACTGTACAAAATCTAACTATTAAAAATACAGTACTATGTGAACAGAAGCTTCATCAAATGAAATATAAAGCTTTTTATACCATTCTAAACGAGAAAAACCCAAATATTGTTATTTTATTGTTTGATTGTAAAAAAAAATTTGCAATTCCATAGGTTTCTCATCAAGTAGTGTACTACAAGAGACAAATTTATTTGTACGACTTTACAATTGTGAAAGGCAGTTCCAAAGACCATTTAGTAAACAATGCATTTTCCTATGTGTTGGCCGAACACGCATATTCCAAGGGGTCTGATGAAATATCATCTAGCGTTTATGATTTTTTTATTAACAAAGTTAGATTTGTCTGGGATCTCCACTCTGCGTTGTGTTGCAGACGGTTGTGGGGGTCAAAACAAAAACAGAATAGTTTTAGGAATGTTAACGTATTGGTTCGACGCCAACGCGCCTGCTACTTTAGACAAGATTGAAGTTGTATTTCCTATGGTAGGACACTCTTTCCTACCACCAAACAGTTTGCACAGATTGAAAAGAAAATACGTAAAATCGAAATAATGGTGAAATTAGAAGACTATTTTAATATCATAAAACAGCATGCAATAGTGACAAATTTAGGCATAGACTGTCCGTCATATGATTAGAAAACTGAGTTGGAAAAAGTCATCAAACCTCCATCTCAGTGGCACTTTAAGTTTCTTCTCACTAAACGATTCATTCTCACAAAGTCGAGAAAACACGATGTTGTGATGCAAGGCGAAGAAGCTTGTCGGGTAGAGATAGGAAACCCAAAGAGTATATTCAAACGGGGAAAACAAATTGGAAATAAACGCTTCAAGGCAGAAAAATAAAGGACAAAAAATTACATGACGTAAACTCAATTCTAACTAAACACCATGGACCGCAATGGAAAGAAATTGATTTCCTAAAGTACTACGAAGATATAATTACCCAGAATGAATTATTTTCTGAATATTCTGAAATTGCATCCTGCCATAGTGCTACAGAAATACCACAATCCAATATTTAATAGTTTATCATAATAATGCTTCATAATAATTGCTTATTATTATCATGTCGTTTATAGATATTGTTATAATAAATCATGCAAAAGCTAGATTTCAGTTTTAATTTTGTTGCAAAATCGACCGCATCCACATCTTTGTTGCAAATGGGGCTGCATTCATTCTTTGAAGTGTTGTCAAAAATTAACCATTTGTTCAGGATTTCTAATTTCTCGCCTACAGAAAAGTCACACAGTATGTAATACTGCTATAATCGATAAACAAATGATTTGTATAATTTAATGAATGTTCATTCAGCCTTAAGCTATCCAACCAACAGGTAAAATAATTATTACTAGAATTTTTATAAATAACATTTTAAAAGAGCGCAAGTGGCATACTTTTAAAAATGCAAACACTATAATGTTTGGTAAAAGCATAAGGATTCTTTTTCAATTCAAAGTCAAGAACTCGCGTAGTAAACAGACATTCAAGCCATTTCCTGACCCAAGTGAGTTAATTAGGATGACATTTTACAGGTTTGTAAAATTAATTATGGTTTCTAAAAACATTTCTGCGTGTTACTTTAGTAAAGTTGATAAGTTTTATGGTAATCGAAGAATTATATGATCAATACGCTGAGAGTAACTACAAATTAGTGCCATTTGCTCTTAGTTATAATAAGATCCGTTTTCATTGGTTATACTGTCATTGTTCCTGTATAAAATAAACGATGGTAGATTTTCAAAAAGCTTTAATCAGTTGAAAATTAGTTTCATTACTTTTAGTTAAAACTGACTTCTGTAGCTGGACTCAAGTTTCATCTGAATAGTATACAAAGCGATACACCGATCTTTTTCTATTAATGTTCTATTCGTTAACGAATTACCTTTGTAGCATGAATGTCTGAATCTTGAGCAACAGTGATTGTACGTATAGACTCTTTTTATGAAAATAAGCAGTATTTAGTTGAAGCTCGACGTGTAGTGCACTAATTGTTAATATCGTACATCTCCAACATACTATTTGAACGATTGTATCTCATATCCAAATTTTACGAATAAAAGCGTTGATCACTAATAACTTTTTAACCATTGCAGTTTACATCAAAAGCCTAGAACAATTGAATTTAAATGAGATATTTTGGTGACACAAGCTATTGTCCAGCAACTCTCTTTGAATTTCTAAATCTTTCAGAAATCTAACCTGTTTCTTTATAGAATATAAATTAATAAACGTATATTTATTCGGATGAAACAAGTATTTACGTACCAGCACGCAGCGGCGCGAACTCTGCACTTCTGACTTATGAGTCATATGCATACATGCGCTTGTCCAAATGCCATGAGCGTCGATGCTACAAACGCAAATATCATACGCAGTTTCAGCTATCTTTGTAAATTGTGAACAGTGTTAAATATTTGCAGTGTCATTATTACTACTTTTATAGTATTATTGAATAATTAGTTGTAGTTTCCATAAATCTATTAGTTTAGTTAGATATCAATTTTAATTATCAATACACGTGAAAAAGAGGTAAGCATTAATAATATGGATTAGTATAGTATACCAACTTATTTTTAACTTATTTATAGAACCCTAATTAAAAAATGGCAGCTTCAGTTTCTAAAATAAAATGTCGGTATTATTCATTGAATTATTTGAAATTTGGATTTATTTATTCACCAACAAATGAAACGATTCCTATGTGTTCTATACGAAAATACTTTTGTAAATGATTACATGAAACCCTAAAAATAAAAGTCACCTTGAAAGGGTTCACTCAGATAAAAAATAAGGAACTTGAATTTTTCAAAAAACTTTAAAAAAAAGACACATGTCGACCAACTATACAAGTTATATAAAGCATCTACTGAAGTTGAAACTGAAAGAGAATTAATAGCTTCGTACAAGATTTGTTAACTCTGTCATCACATGCAGAGCACTGAACGAACTGCGAATGTAAATTTGACTATATCAGAGTACACGTGCTGGAAATAGAATAAACCAAAAATTCCAACTAAGTTTTGTTCTAATAAAATTTGGATAATCTTGTTTCGAAATAAAAAATCAAAAACGCAATTCATTGGTTAAAGACCTGACAAACGTTTTTCAACACAGGAAGGATAGCAACCAGAACTGTATAAATATAATTTCGAATTCTGCAGAAGACATCCTAGTGCTCACCATACTCTGGGATTCCTCTCCTCTGCAGTGCTCTCCACAGCCTGTAGACCCTTTCAAGCAGCGCTCGCCATAGCCTGCTAAATCCTAAACGCAGTGCTCATCATAGCCTGTGTCCTGTCCGAACCTTACGCTGTCCGCTACCGTACCTGGAGGCTGTCACAATAATTCATTAGTGAAAGTCAACGAAAACTACGTATGGGTTGTTAAGCCTCGTTCTGCATATCAAGTGGCCCACAAACAAGAACAGAACTCTTCGACGTGCGATCCGTTCTATGCGATCGCATCCGAGGCTTCTATCTCCGCTACCGCCGTCGTCAAAGGCAGTCATTCAATACGCTCCATACATAGCCCAGAGATAGATTATTGCAATGACAACAACTGCATCTGCCAGGTCTACCTCCGGGACATCACCCCAGTAGAGTTCGATGAAACCGTGCTCTACTAGGCCTGGGGCACCACGTTCACGACGTCTGCCGAAGTATACCGAAGATCACTGAAGACGTCTGGACCTTCCAGACCTGTAGTTAATCGCTATTCACCACCGTTCAAGTTATTTTTGGACTTCACCAGTCAAGTCCGAAGGCTTCCGAGGAGTTCCGAATACAACCGAAGACTTCTGAACCCTCCATACTTGTAAATATTGCACATTAGTAGTTTTTAATTTCAAATATTTGCTATTCACTTTATTATTGAACTTTACTATTCAATTCTGTAGCCTTTCGAGGGGTTCCGAAGACAACCGAAGACTTCCGAACCCTCCATACTTGTAAATATTGTAAAGTAGTAGTTTTTAATTTCAAACATTAACTCTCTGGGACAACACGAAAGGTTCCGAAGAGTTTCGAAGACCACCAAAGCCGTTTCCACCGCCTTCGAGCCATATAGACATTCATTATACAAGTGGTCAAGTTTATTTTGGTGTTCACACGCAAGCATCAAGCTTCCGAAGAGTTCTGAAAAAAACCGAAGACTTCCGAACCACTCCAAGAATCAAAATAAGTCAATTTTACTTTAATTTTATGTATTTGTTTTGGAACTTATAATTATTTTGCTTCTGTTATTAAACAATTAACTTAGCCAAGCCAACTTGCTTTAAGACGCCTCCGACTCCAACGATAACAGATTTCGCTTAATATACCAAAGAGGGGAACACTACACACATCGCTGAAGAATTTGTTATACCTGCATTTAAATATGCCATTGAGGATGTAGCGAAAAGAGACTGCGTTAATGTTAAGTGCAAATTCTGTAAAAGGGCGTATTGACGAAACGGAGCTAAAAATTGCAAGTTCTCTATTCAACTTGATGAATCTGTTTTTGGCGTTTCTCTATCCTTATGGTGTACGTTAGATATTTCAGTAAAATGAAAGGAACTTATAATTATTTTGCTTCTGTTATTAAACAATTAACTAAGCCAAGCCAACTTGCTTTAAGACGCCTCCGACTCCAACGATAACAGATTTCGCTTAATATACCAAAGAGGGGAACACTACACACATCGCTGAAGAATTTGTTATACCTGCATTTAAATATGCCATTGAGGATGTAGCGAAAAGAGACTGCGTTAATGTTAAGTGCAAATTCTGTAAAAGGGCGTATTGACGAAACGGAGCTAAAAATTGCAAGTTCTCTATTCAACTTGATGAATCTGTTTTTGGCGTTCTCTATCCTTATGGTGTACGTTAGATATTTCAGTAAAATGAAAGAACGAATCATTGATGAATTTTTATTTGCTAAATATCTTGAAACTGACGGAAAAGGAGTGACAATTATTAGATACTTACGAGAATATTTAAATAAATATGATATTCCGCTTGAAAATATAATAGCAGTAGCCACAGATGGCGCACCTGCAACGGTAGGGCGTTACCGAAGTCATGCTACATTTCTCAAAGAAAAAGTGCCCGGTATGCGTACTATTCATTGTGTGTTGCATAAAAACAACTTAGTAGCAAAATATCCGAATCCAGAGTTACATAAAGCTTTACTGTTTTGTATTAAGTGTATCAATCAAATTAAAGCCCAACCTCTTAAATCAAGATTATTTTCCAAACTTTGTGAGGAAAACGACAAGGTATTTAACCAATTACTTCTCCACGCCGGAATTAGATGGTTGTCTAGAGGTATATGCTTGCAACGGTTCATTGAGTTATTTGAATCCACGACAGAATTTCTCAGTGAAATAAATCCTGTTGTGAGTGAAGAACTCCAAAACAATAAGAACCATTATTTTTTATTTAGCGGACTTACTTGGAAAATTTAATCACGTCCAAAGAAAGCTGCAAGGAAAAGATATAATAATTATCCAAGCTCGGGCAATACTGTTAGGCTTCCAGGTAAAATTAAATTTATTTCGATTTTTATTTCTAGGTAAAGATTATCAGTATTTTTCAAATCTGCGACCATTAGAAATAAAAGAAGACTTGAAAATATATATAAGTCATCTTCAAAAATTAAGAGACGATTTTAAATTGCGCTTTGTTAATTTGGAAAACATCGACATCCCTGAATGGATTATTGCGCCATTTTCAGCTCAAAATTAAAACGTGGACATCAACCTGCAAGATGAACTTGCTGAATTATTATTGGATATCGAAGCAAAGCCGCTTCTTAAAAATTTAACAATAAGCAAATTTTGAACAAATATAAATATAATGCAAAAATACGTAAAATTTTACGAAATAGCTCAGCCATTTATGCTGGCGCTTCCAAGTTTCTATATGGTTGAAGCCAGTTTCAGTCAAGTAAATTCAATCTTAACTACGTACAGAAATAAATTAAATCTGGAGTTTCGAGGGGATTTAAGATGAAAATTGACCAATTTCGAACCCAATATAGCGAACCTTGCAAAGAAACTCCAGGCACACCCATCTCATTGATTAAGAAGCAATAAATCTGTAGTTACTTTACTTATTATTTTTACTCATTTATAATTACTTATTATTTACTAAATATTAAGGTATTTAAAGTTCAATATTAAGATATTTTTCATAAAACTATTGTTACACAATGTAAAATTACTTTAATAAATGTCATAAAATAAAATGTCATAAATAAATGTACAAACACATAGTACCGTACCTAATAGAGTGTTTTCTTTAATTAACTGAAAATTACTTTTATGAGGGTCGATGAGATTTCGAAAAATTATATAGGGGTCAATGATCAAAAAAGTTTGACAACCCCTGAGTTAGATAAACCTTGAGTAAGTCTGTTGATTTCGTCTTCTAGATTTTATTTTAATCAGTAATCTTGAAACCATTCTGTCTTATATCCGTTATTAATGGCAACTTGTTTTAATATGTTAACTTCGTTATTGTAATCTGTACTTGATAAAGGTATATTTAATTGTCGATGAATATAAGCAGTTAAACGCTACTATTTTGTTGCCAATAGTGATTTGAAAAAGCTGGTATAATGTGGCCAGTTTGTGTTGATTTTCTGTAAATTTTATAATGAAAATTATTATTTAATCTAGTAATGGTTAAGTATAAGAAATTAATTTTATTTTCCAACTCTATTTCAACTGTAAATTTAATTTTCGGATGAAAGTTATTTATGTTGTATAATATATCCTGAACAGTTTCGGTTGTACCATTTATGAATACTAAACAGTCATCTACGTATCGGAACCAATGTAAGAGCTGTGCATTATTTTCAGTAAGAATGAAGTTATTTGCTAAATGGTTCATGGAAACATCTACAAGAAATGGCGATGAACAACTCCCCATAGTTAGTGATTCTGTTTGCCTAAAACATTTGTTATTAAAAATAAAAAAATCTTGAGACAAACAGAAATTCAATAAAGTCAAACTCGTGATAACGTCATCTACCCTAACACTGGTCGATCTAAGATTGCTTACATCAAAGGATACCCTAATACAATTTTCTAGCATCTGTCTCCTGTAATTTTGTAATTCAGTTAACCGTATTACTTACTGAATGTGACGTTTGAATTGTGTTCAATGTTTAATTAAATCCAAAATAAATTTAGACATAACAGCGATTGGAGCATTTATAAAACTTACTCTACAGGTCTTATTGGCATTCCAGGTTTGTATATTTTAGGCAATCCTAGGTGTAACTGGGTGGCTAGAAAGTAAAGTTTTAGGAGCACTATATTGTTGAAAGAAATCACTAAAGTTGTTGATAAAAAACTTTGCTTTTTCTATGAAATTATTAATCGGATTTTTGTTCAACGCCAGAATATTGTTGTCATTCAAATACGTTTCCACTTTGTTAATATTTTCTGTTTTTTCAAAAATTACCAAACAATTGCCCTTGTTTGCTTTGTAACTATTAAATTATGCTCTTTGATTTCTTTTATTATTCAATAAAATTTTGTAATTGTAGTTGTTACGACACGAGTAGTACGACATTTGATTGAGACGGCCTGCGCGCCACAACCAGTCTCGCCCCACCTCTGGGCAGTGTTAAAGCTAGGAGAAGTTGTTAGACCGCGAAAGAGGAAGTATTTAAAAAGACGCGCTACCGCAATTGTAAATCGTAACATTGGTGTTCAGTTATTAATAAATTTATTATTATTTTGTATGTCAGTGTTATTAATCACAGCAAGCTTCGTAAGCTTCTCGATATACAGTCCACTCCTCTGGCTTGCATTACATCGGTAGTGTGAAGGCAACTCGTTTTAATTAGGTCTACCGTGACCTCCTCGTTCAACAAGCATTTCTTTCCACGATACACGCGAACAGTAGTCTTTGTTTATAAATTGCATTACGTTACGTTTAATAAATCTATATAAAATACAATAAATTTCTTCTCTTAAGTTGTTCTGATTTTTATTATTATTTGCAATTAAACTCTCTATTATCACGTTTAATTCAGTCGAAAATTCTTGTAAATGTTTACATGTGACTGATTGATGAAACGCATAATTAAAACCTGTACTGAGTAATTTCATTTCCTTATCCGAAAAAAACAACTTCAGAAAGATTTTGTGACTCTGTCATGGAATTTGTGTTGACTATACTATTTGTTGCTATTGTCAAAATTGCTGTTTGTAGTTTATTAGTGAAATAAGTTTTTATTAATTTTTTCAAATTTGATAGTTCTAAACTTTTTGAATTCATCGTCAACCTCATTCAAATAATAAGTGAAATAAACAGAATAATGTTCCTAATTAATTTATCATGTAAAATCTTAAGCTCGCAGTTAATATGATTTAATTTTGCGCAATGCTTACAACTAAGTTCTACGTCCCTCTTAATGTTAAAATTAACGATCCTTGAAATATTGACCTGAGCAAAAACTGGAGTGACATCTTCTTCTATACATTGTCGAATAAACCAAATACATATGTCGATAGTTGCCCTTTTTATGAAAAGCTTATTAAATTTATCAGCCTTTGTGACCATACTGTCGATCCAAATTATACCAATTATAATATTGGACTACGTGTATCACATTTTAAATTAGATTAACTTACTTGTCAATTTTTAATTAAAAAACACCATAATTCAGACAACTATAAACTGTATCACATCGTAAAATTTAACAAATTATGTAATAATTAAGTTAGAACTTTTATCTATACATGATTTTATATATATAAATTTAGATGTGGCTGGTTGGTTTGAGAGATGAAGTCAAAATTTTACACGTTAATACATACGTTGTTTTAATTTTATTCATAAAATGTACACAGCCAACTGGTAATAATAATCATTTAAGTATTTCAGCATATAATTCATGCTATTAATTAATACTAATACAGAAAAAGATGCAAATATGGAATGCGTACGTAATATGGAATAGGAAAACAACGTGTCTATATTGTACAGCCGTTTAGTCTACCTGTGACCAGAATAATTACGTAGAAGTGTAAGCGAGGCGTTTGTACACAAAAGATGATTAATAGGCCCAGGGGACAACGAACATGATTGACAGGTAGAAAAGTTCTGCATTATTAAGATTACAGTAGGTTCATTCGAGATATAATTTGCATGTTCTGGTACATGCTCGAACGATTGGAAAAAATATAAATTGCCGTGATGAGCGTTTGTTAGTTAACATCTAATTGAAGCTTTGATTACAATGTGAGTTATAACTTAAAGCGTTGAAAGACGTGATATGAAATAAGTTAATGGTACATACTGTTTAAAATAAATTACCCTATGTGATATAAATTATTGTTAATATAAATTTTTGGTATAAATTACTGTAGGGAACGATAAAAATTATTAATTAACACTTGAAAAATTAATTATAGTGCTCCGATATTAATTTAATTAAGAAGATATTATCATAGTGTTAAGAAGTTAGTATGTGTACTACTAGCGATTAGCTGAAGATAAATAGAGTTTTTGTTATACTTATGCCAAGTAGTTGGATTTAGTGAAAAAGACATTTGAATGATTCCTATTTGCATGCCTGTAACTCAAAGTCAAAAACAGGATATTGACAACGGCATTCTTTTGTTTTTGAAGGACTTTTAATCAGGCATGGAAGAAAACTTTACGAGCCTGTAGCGAAGTTAGAAGAAACACGAGTTTTACAGAAAACTACACAAAAACTCTGTGAGTATGGTAGAAAAAGTAGAACAAAATGTGGAGAAACACGAACGAACTGCCGTAAATCTCGCAGAAAAACTGAACGAAACCACCGTAAATCTACAAGAAAACTATAGTCAATTGAGATAGGAGTTTATAAAAAAGTAGAAAAACCGCAACAACGGTTGAACAATTAAGAGTTTTTAAAGGAATTATTAAAGCTGCGGAAAATCTGCAAGCCAAATTTTCCGGCGACATATAAAAATTAAAAACAAACTTTTCAGAAGATTTATAAAAAAACTCGTATAAGCAGGAAGCAAAATTATCGGAAAAACTTTTAAAGACTTCGCGTAAAATCAAAGAGTTAGTGAGGCAAGAAGCACGATTAATTCTTTAATAGTACAAGCACCAGTACGCCCCAGAATATCGGGGAAAGTGCACCGATGTCAAGGTTCACAGTATAACTACCCACATTTAATGGAAAATCACCTTGGCAGACATATTTCAAACAATTCAAGGCTGCCGCGAGAATTAACGACTGGAACGATGATGAAAGGGCAACCGCGTTGATTATCGCGTTACGAGACGATACTTTGAATATTCTGCGGACCATATCAGCCCATGACCAAAGAAGCCACGGGGCCTTAATCAAGATTCGAAATGAGATACAGCGACTATCACCTTCATAAAGTGTACCACGCTCAAATGAAGAACCGTTACCAAAGGCCAACAAACATTTGGAAGGGTTAAAAGCAGATATTGCTGGCTTAGCGAGACTAGTCAACAGTACCGGATAACTTCCTAGCACTGCTGGTAGTACAGACTTTTGTTGACGGGATACGTGGCGGAGAAATCCAGCAAGCACTACGTCTGGCTCGACCAAGGGCCCTAGACAATGCGCTAGCTCATTCTTTAAAATTTGAAGCGACAAAGCAAGTTTCGTGTCGTAGCAGTGGCAAAGTAAGATTGTCCGTAGAGGAGCAGGGACAAGAAAGCATAGAGGAGGTAAGCCAATGGGTACTTCGTGAACAACATCGCAAAGGGAACCCAAATGCTGAAACTGTAGCGAGTTTGGATATCTAGAGTCCAAATGTAAATAGCCAAAGACGGAAGCAAAGAAGCAGGAAATCTAAATAAAGTCGACACGAGGGGACGAAAGTCAACCTGCACGGATTCTACCCCCGAGACTATCATCGGCATCGCACAATCTAAGCACGCAGGCAGCATTTACCTATATGTACAGTTTAAAGTCAAAGCCGTGAAGTTCTTGATTGATGCCGGAGTCACTAGGACAATTGCTAATCCAGATGTAGTGCGCGATTTTAGTAATGCGTCACCGCGACGGTGCGTCTTTGAACCATGGGTGGTGAGAAAATTTAAACACTTGGCATGCTAAATATAAAAATCGGAGTTGGAAGCAGGATATCTTGAGATTGGATATCTTGAAGGGGTATGAATCCCATGTAGATATGAAAAAGGATGGGAATAGGGAACAAAGAAGTGCCGTATTGCGAAGCAGACGACGTGTTTGTGCGACGACGATGACGACGTTATCATACCGGGAAGTACAGAAAGTGTGGTGATGGGACTCTTGGATTATCCTCTTCGGATTACTGGCAAATCACTCTGAAAGGGCGTGCTTGTGGGTATGGGTCTAAGGAAGTGATGGATCGTGTACCTGTTAGAATCTTAAATACTAATAATTACGATATCGCATTGAGAAAGAATGTAACGGCTGGGTGGTGTTCTTCAGTTATCCACGTGCCGGGGTGTGCCGGCGATAAGAAAGAATCACCCTCCAAGGAGTGCTGCGCGAAGTTATTGGACCACTTGACAAAACTATGCCAGCATCTTGAACAACAACAACTAACGAAACCTAAAACTTGATTCAATGGTACTCAGAAGTAGGTGGCGGCGTGGCTTAGTTGATTCGCGTGTGCCTACTAATCCTAAGGTACTGGGTTTAATTTCTGACACAGACCGCTTGAAAAAAGTTAGGCGAGCATTTTTCATGCATGAGTGTTGTGGCGCACGTGTAAGAACCTTACCTTGCTTGGAATAGCAAGGGATCGGTAAAATTCAAAATTTCTAGATAAAAAACTCGCTTCCTGGTCAATGCAGTACCTTCGGATGGAACTTTAGAAAATCAAATGTGGGAATACTAGGAAGTTTTCGCGGTCGACGGCGTCGATTAGGAAAGACTGCAATAGTCAAGCATAGAATCGATACATGAGATGCTCATCCAATAAGACAGCAGCCGAGAAGACTCCCTTTGACCAAACGCAAGGAGGTCCAGAAAATGATTGGACATATAGAGGAACAAGGAGTGATTGAACACTCTAATAGCCCTTTGGGTATCGCCGGTTGGGCTGGTAAAACAGAAGAATGAATCGACGAAATTTTGTGTGAACTACCGGTGATTGAATGACGTGACCAATAAAGATAGCTACCCGCATACAAGGATTGCCACCTCAGATACACTTTCAGAGCCGCGATGGTTGTCAACCTTGGATTTGAAGAGTGGGTACTGGCAAATTCATATGAAATCCAAAGATCGGGAAAAGACTGCTTTCACTATTGGTACTGGTCTAAGGCAATTTACTGTCATGCATTTAGGTCCTGCAACACTCCTGCCACCTTCAGGCGTTTAATAACATCTTGCGTGGGCTATCGTGGAAAACATGTCTTGCATATTTAGATCAAATGATCGTGATTGGGAACTCAGAAGAAGTGTTTCAAAGACTCGGAAAATCCAATCTGAAACTGAGTTTAAAGAAATATCATCTATTAGGTGAAGAGGTGAAATACCTAGGGCACGTAGTTTCACGCAACGGAGTCAGACCTTACCCGTAAAAAGTTAATGCGGTACAAGAGTGATCTACGCTAAAAGACAAACATCAGCTACGCAGCTTCCTGAGGTTGTGTACTTACAAAAGAAGATTTCGTTTGCGGGTTTGCCAAAAAGTTCAAACCCTTGTCCAATCTGACTGAAGTAGGGAGTAATTACGTTCGGGATGAAGATTGCCAAAATGCGTTCTAGCAACTAGGGCATTTATTGACAACATCTCCGATCATAAATTGTCCGCGGTTGGGCGGCCAACTCATCTTGGATACGGACACAAGCAATGTCGCCATCGGAAGTGTAGTATCCCAGGTGCAAGACGGGCAAGAGAGTCATTGGTTACTTGAGTAAGGTGCTCTCAAAACCGGAACGGAATTATTGCGTCACAAGAAGAGAACTGTTGGCTGTGATCAAATTCGTAGAACACTTTTGTAAGTACTTCTATGTGAGAAATTTTCATCTGAGAACCGACCATGCCGTCCTGAAATAGCTATTACAGTTTTAAAACCCCGAAGCACGAGTCGCCAGATGGATTGAAAAGGCTGTAGGAGTATGACTTCGACACTGAGCATCGTGCTTGTACAAGTCATAGTCTTGGAAAGTCCAGGGATATGAAAAAAATTCACTGAAGAAGCAACCAAATATTAATTGTAAACGCATCGCAAAAAACTCATCAGAAAAGAATCTGAGAACAATGACTATGAGGACATAGCAGATGATTCACGCGACAATTTGGGTGATACACCAATACCTTCTTACCTTAATGACAATGATGCAGAATGCATTTTTTGTGATCAAAAATTTTCGTCAAGCCAAAGTGGCGATTATGGGTCCAGTGCCTCATGTGCTCCATGTCGGCACATAAGGAGTGCGCATGCGCGAAGAAAGACGACTATATCTAGTACTGGTGCAAGTAATTAATACCGAAATGTATTGTATATATTGCACTTTTGATCTTTAATAACAAAAAATTCACTTTATAAATTTATTTATTAATTTGTAAAGGTATTCCATATTTACACTCAATATTTTCAAGAGGTGATTTTTACATTTTCTTAACGATATTTTTATCAAAAACTATTAGGGGTATATTACATTTGATTACTCTTAGCTATAATAAGTAGAGCCTCGCCAAATTTAAGTTTGATTTGCCTATTCGATTACAATATGTATCTAATAAACAAAACGGCAGTCCATATTCGCACCTTCACGTTCAAATGAAAATTCAACTTGCTCAACTGTATAAGATCGTTTTTATTCTAAATATTTTCTAAATTCTTCATTTGAAGGGCAAAGTTATTGTAAGTTAAGGGTTTATAATCGTATTGTGTAGTGGCTAATGCTTTCAACTTTCTGGAAGGTGTATATATTACAAACGGGAAGCGGAAAAGTAACCACAATCATTTTTACAACTGTACTAAAATAAGCCTGCAATTTCCGGACTAATAAATGCAGATGTTTAACGAAGTAATTGCTTATAAACGTAAATGACGATTTCAGTTCCAGCAGAATAACGTTTTATCCCAGAAATCATAATATAAAATAAAGCCGCGTCTATACGCGAACTTCCGTTTGGCCTAATATTGAAGCGTGCGATTCATTCCTATAAATAGCACGTCCCGATTATTCACTCCTCGTTTTGATTTCACGAGTCCCTGCAGAAGGTAATCGTATATTTCATTTTTCAAAAAGCATATCCATATGCAGACTTACATGGGATAATATGAACCGCAAACAAAAGTAAAATCTGTATTTATATTTATAATGCTGTTTGATTTGCCTCAAAAAAATTGTACAGTATACAATTTGTCGAGTAAAAGCACTTATCGATAAATCAAACGAAAATTTTAAACGTGCAATAAAAAAATAAACTGAACAGAATTCTATCGTATAAGTTTGGCAGATATATTATTTTTGAAATGCGGAAACCTCGCTAAAGACATTTCTAGCAACGATTAAACTTGGTATTACAAAGACAGTTTAAATATCGCACCTCAAATACAACATTGAACCAGAGAAGTACAGAGTTGATTAGTTTTTGAACAATAAAACAGTGAAATATATTTATATTCATGATGAACAGAGCCATAATTTGGAAATGCATGGTTGTAACCTCAGCCAAAGTAAAAATGGAGTCACAATATAAAACCATATGGAGACTTTCGCCCTAACTTAGTCAAATGAACCGTGTGGTGACTTCTGAATCGTTTGCAATATTTAAAAAAAATTGGAGAAATAATCGCCAAGTTATTCTAGACAAACGCGTTTTCGTTTCGAATATAAGCCATAGTTTGTGCACGACTGCTTCTATTTTCACAAAGTTCTACTAAGGAGGGCACCCAAGCACTGGCTTGCAAAAGTGAAACAACCGCATGTTGACGCTTTCCAAGACCTTTTACCACCATATGAAGCAGTAGGAGATCATCTACTGGCAAAGATTGTAAATGGAGATCAGTCCTAGGTATGTTATCATCTATTCGAAGCGCAAGAGCAACACAATTTCTCGACTTCAGCAAATCTACTCTCTCCTAAAAATTATTTTGGCCATATTCCTGATCACTTTTGGAATAACAAAATTCCTCGACTTCTGTAAATCTGTTCTGTTTCAGAAATTATCTGAGATGTGTATCCAAGTATTTAAACATATCTATCTTGGCTAGCACTCTGAATTTACTTAGGTCAAATAATTTTTTGATTGTCAAAATTGAGGTTGGTTGTAATTAATCGCTTCACTGAGTAGTTTGTTTAACGTTATGAAGCGACATATAATGGAGCAGGGTGTATTAATACGACGCCCATTATATGCATAGTCTAAATCAGGGGTTCTCAAACTTTTTGCCACTGCGACCCCCTTTTTAGACCTAGTATTTCGGCGAACCCCCTATTTTTAAATATAAACAAAAATGAAAAAAAAACACTATTGGCTAAGTTTTATCCATAAAAATACTATTAACTAGTAAAAATAAATACAAATTGTTGTCACTTGAATTGTTTATAATAAGAGAAAGTGGGATAACTCACTTCGTGGCACGAACAAGGACAAAGCAATGATGACTCATGGGGCCTGTTTGCGCGCGCACTCTCTGCTAGCCGGTGCCCGGCAGACGACACGACAGTCTGGCTTCTTGAGTCGATCACTGAACACTGTGTGTGTACTTTGTGAGTAGTATTGCGAGCAAATACAGTTAGAAAAAGTAGCAATGGATAAGTTTTTGAAAAGACCGTCGTCAAGTAGTGATGCTAGTGCTAGTGAGTGCGGAAAGACAAAATTCCGCAAATATGACCAGTCGTACATACAATTCGGTTTCACTGAACTGGCAAACGAACCTCAATGTGTGGTGTAGTGAAGTGTTGTCAGGTGAAAGCATGAAGCCTTCGAAAATGAAACGCCATCTTGAAACTAAACATTTTGCTTTGAAAGACAAACCAGTGGAATTTTTCCAAAGAAAACTGTTATCCCTTCGAAGTCAACAGGTAAACATTACGGATCTTGCTAATGTTAATAAGAATGCTCTTAAAGCTTCATACGAGGTAGCACTGAAGATTGCTAAAAAAGGGAAACCCCATACAATTGCTGAAGAATTAATTCTTCCTGCTGCAATTGATATGGTTTCCAATATAATCAGTCCTCAAGATGCTGAAAAATTGAAACAAATCCCGTTATCAAATGATACTATTTCAAGAAGAATATGTGACATGGCTGAAGATGTTCAGAACCAGCTAAAGAAGCAAATAAAAAACAGTACTTTTTTTGCAATTCAGTTGGATGAGTCAACAGATGTTGCCAACTGTGCTCAGTTTTTATGCTTCATCCGGTACGATTACGGTGATGCTATTCATGAAAATATTTTGTTTTGTAAGCCCCTGCCGAATAATACAACAGGTGAAAGTCTTTATAAGGTGTATGTTCAAGCAACTGAACCTTTTGAATTTGATTGGAAGAAATGTGTTTCAATTTGTAGTGATGGAGCAATGGCCCTTACGGGAAAGAAGAGTGGCTTGATTGCCAGGTTGAAATCATTTATACCGAATGCAAGCTGGGTCCACTGCATTTTACATAGGCAAGCTTTGGCAGCTAAGAAAATGCCAGATGAATTACGGCAAGTTTTAAATGAAGCTGTCAAGATAGTGAACTACATCAAAAGTCGCCCGCTGCAAAGTAGGATGTTTAATATTTTGTGTGAAGAGGTAGGAGCCTTGCATAAACATCTTTTATTTCACACTGAAGTACGGTGGCTATCCCGTGGTAATGTATTAAGCAGACTGTTTGGATTAAAGTCAGAAATGTTGTTATTTTTGGTTGATAGTAAACCCGAACTTTCCACTTTTTTCAGTGATGAAAAGTGGTTGGTTAAGCTTGCTTATTTGGCTGACATCTTCTCTCACCTTAATATTTTGAACTTATCCCTACAAGGACCAGACAAAATATGATATATGCTCAAGACAGAGTAAATGCATTTGTAAAAAAACTCAGTGTTTGGAACGCAAGAGTTAAGAAAGAAGATTTTGAAAATTTTACACTAACTCAAGAGTTTATAGAGTTTCTGTCTACATCCTACTGTACATCCCCTGACACTTCATCTCTCTCCTTACTAGTATCTTCTCATCTCGAAGGTTTGATTGAACAGTTGACAGATTACATTCCAAATAAGGATACGAGTGGGGTTTTGTGGGTAGTCAATCCGTTCAGTGATCAAGTCGTAACAAAAGCTGAGCTAACTGCTCGTCAACATGATCAACTGATCAAAATTTCAAGTGATCAGTCAGCAAAACTCACTTTTAACAGTGCTTGTATCGACAAATTTTGAATAGGTATTAAAAATGAATACCCAGAACTGTCCACAAAAGCATTACAGACTTTGATGCCATTTTCTACGTCTTATAACTGTGAACAAGGTTTCTCCATAATGGTGAATATCAAAACAAAATCAAGAAATCGTTTGATCCTGGAAAATGACATTCTTTTGTGTATTACAAAACTCATTCCGGACATAAAAAAATTGGTTAATTCCAAACAAGCTCATGTTTCCCATTAAATAGTATTAGGCTTTTTTCAACTTGTATGTGTATTACAAATTTGTGTAGCCTATAAATTTTGTTATTAATAAAAACTACAGCTATGACTGATTTGTTTTTTTGATTTTCCTCCTTATCCCGCGACCCCCCTGGACACACCACGCGACCCCCCTGGGGGTCGCGACCCACAGTTTGAGAACCACTAGTCTAAATGATGGGGAGAATGTTTAGAACTACATACGTTCGCCATAGATCGTATTCACCTTCTGTGATAACAATTGCCATGCTGTTACGTACAGTTTCTACATCGTACATTTTCCGATTAATCTCGCATTTCTTATTGTATTCACGATCATACAAATTTCATTAACAAATTCGACTACCTTTCAAATTGAAATGATTGCTTATTCCAGCATCCTATAAAATCTCATTAGGTGTTTAGCTACAACGTTAAATATTTGGAATCTATTCTATGTTAATATGCTTTGGTTAGCAAAGGTTAAAAATCTTAGCATTATGGGTTCACTGAAATAAGATTGACACATCTGCATCTCTTAAATAAATACGTTTAATGTGTTAGCATGAAACACTATTATCGCGTTCCGTTATCATACAGGTGTTGAACACAGATTGCAAACAATCGAAAATCGATCACCTGCTTAATTATTCCCAGTAGTTGTATTCGAAATAGTAAATGTGTATGGTTTTATACAGGAGATAGGCCACCCGTAATACACTTAGCTAATATAATTCTACCATGAAAGTTGTAGATATATCTAACTGTTACGTCATCATCGAACATTTACTGGAATTGGTGACAATAAATACTTAGTGCGGGTATCCTATAGTTTTTGAGTGAAACATTATATACCGACAGTGAAAGTGCGTTGAAGAACACAGTTGCATTCGAACCCTTGCAGAAGACGGTTGTATCAGAGCTTTCGAAAGCGACACCGACACCCAAACGTGCGTGTTATTGGTTGTCCGCGAAGCTTTTGTGTGTGAACGTTTATTGCCCACAGCGGCACAGGACTTAAGGTATTTATACCCTTCCTTAAGTAGTTGTTGTAGTTGTTTTTAGTTATTACATAACCGCTCCACCGCTATCAGTATTGCTACAAAAGCAATTGGTCCTTCCCTATAATTAGCATATCTATATCATCTCATTCATCCCCCCCAACAATCCACTAACAATTTGAACAGGCGTTATTTGGATGCTACCAAACAGGGGTATCTCACGCAGACATACTCTGTGGAAGTCGTCATGTTGTATTGAGGCCATTTGCTTTCTTAATTGCGCTTGCTTGCAGGTGGTGTTCTGAGAATACTTTGCAGTTGTCTTGAGAATACTTTTGCATGTGGTATTTTGTCGATGGGAACTTTGTGAGAGGCAAACACGTTACCATCTGGTGCCTTCTTTCCCCCTATATATACAGGTTGAGCGTCAAAAGAAATTCTATTCTATACAGCGTCGTTTCACGTGAAGAAACTCTGAAAAGTCGCGATGCTATTTAAGATGCTTCCTATTCAAAGGCATTGCTTTGCTTCGTTTTTTTATAAATCAAACTTAGTTAAATTCTATAACTAGTGAAATTGTTTCATAGATGTATTTGATTCGTCGACAACTGTACGTACGCACCTTCAGATCTGCTATGATGTACGATAGGGTACATACTGAATGAATAATCTCCTCAGAAAGCAGTTACTCCTCTTTGGCACACGAACGGACTTAAGGTACTAATGTTCTGCTCTTTCTTTGAAGCTTTCTATGAAACGTAGGTAATTCTTTTTTTATGGTTTTGATAACCACGCCAGTTCTTTAGTTTTTTTTCTTACTGGGGATCATGGCGCAATAAATTACAGATTACGGTTCTAAAATTTACTTTCACGTGTTAGTGAACAAAGTGATTAAGCGATTGTTTTTCAAGTCACAATTAAGACAAACAGAAGCTCGCGTTGAAGCAGTTTTACTTACTTTAACTTAAGATTGAGGAGATGCTAACGTCAACAAATTGTTTACTCATTATAATCTAGATTAAGTGTAACACTTGGTTACGTTCAGTTTAGGATTACGCTATTACTTTTGGGAAGTGCATTTCGGTAAGGAGCAGGTAAACAGCTTTGTATTACTGTATATATTATGTCTAATGTTTTTCTTCTATTTATTTAGGGCTGGAAACATTATGAAAATATATTTGTACGTGCTATTTATATTTTAATAAGTGATGTGACTGGGAAATAATTCCTAATTGATGTGTTTAAATTTTTTATGTATATTTTGTGAGTTATGTAGTGTTATTTGCGAGTTGACGTTTTCGTCTATATCATGTTTTAACAGGACGTTTTGTAAATGTTCTTTTATGTTTTTGTAAATATTCCTTTTGATACCATATTTGTTAACTAACGGTTTGTAATAAAACCACTTCCTGAGGTTTCCAATTTTTCTTTCTGTGTGACCTACCCCATTCTACGACATTTTCAGTTATTACAACATTAATTTTTTGGAATTCTCCTTGTTTTGTTGCGGTATTCGATGAAGGCGATTTTCTTTGTTTCCCTTACTTTTCTTGTCTGCACAGAATAACGTTACAATGCCATTCGAGAAAAATAACAAAACACGATCTATTTCAAACGCAACAAGTTCGGGTTAGCAAGAGTTAATTTTGCAAGTGAGAATGTGAACTGCTTAGAAACTGAATCAAAACATGTGGAATTTATCGATAAATTTCAATTTTGTTTACATGATATTGACTGACGTGTTCATCGGCATCCCAATGAACGGTATACGCTAAATGCAATTTCAAACACACAACATTGTTCGGAGAAGATTCTGTGATGGTCTGGGGAGGCATATCTTAGACTGGTCGCGGGACGTGGCCATAAATAATGAAAACCTTACAGCTGAAAGATGAATATTGGCAATACTAAATTTCATATACTACCGTTTGCCCCCGTACAACGGACAAGAACTTTTGCTAATGCAAAATAATGCCAATTGAAAAGACTATCTGTAAGAAGTTGAAATCAATACTATTACACAGCCAACGCGAAGCCCGGAATTGAATTCCATCGAGAACCTCTGGAGGACACACGATAAAGTAACTAGTTCAACACTTTGGTTGCCATAGGGTGCAGACAGATTCAAATATAGAAAAAAGCGGACTAAAATAAAATTCGGATGCTTATTTTAAGTATGAGTCGTAGTTGTCAAAAAGTTATTCGTATTAGAGGCGAAATACTGACAATTGTTAAATTTTGTTGATTTTACCATTTTTGTTTTAAGACGTCAACCCCTATGTTATGCTATAAAATTATCTTTCTCCTTTTCTAATAGATATTGTTACGTTTATTTTCCTACCTTGAAATAATTCTACATCGTTTCAAATACATCATCACTATTCTCGAGTATTCTAAACTAATAGTATGCCCGATTTAGGCAACCCAATTCGTAAAGTACTAGTCTAAGTGTAAATTCTTGCTTTCTCTTATCTTACGAGATATGTCCTATATCCTATTTTGAATGTGTTTTCCTTAACCTTATTATCTAGACATTTGCTGTATAAAGGAGATGAAGAGGTTGTTATCGTTTGAATTTAAAATGTATCTTTTCTTGAGTTTTATTGCTTTTGCTTTGTATCATCCTCGCAAACACAACCTTCTTGGCACGATTTCTATTATTTTCTACGAGCAAGTACACTATTTTTTTTCTTTTTATATTCGTTTCCGTCTGTGTATTTTCTCGTTTAAGTGTTGTACAAAAGTTTTATGGTTCGGCAGATTCTATGTATTACAGTGCTGTCTGTGAGAAGCAATAACCATCCTCATCTCGTGTGGTTCCTAGTGGAATACCAGAAATCAGAATAAGTGTTTAAAAATCTTATTTGTTACTAATATAGAGTGAATATGCACATATTTCCACTTGTGATATTTCATACTAGTACTTAATAGAAATACTTACTGTAAGTGAACGTATAGTGTATCAAATATTATTTGCGATGCTTGATACACAATCGTATTACTTCTTTAGTAGTTAACAGGAAACCAGCAATGCGTATGTTAAGTATAACATGATCAAGGTTCGTCAATGCGTTGTTATTTTGATTTTCTTTTAAGCAAATAATAGATGTGAAAATTTGCGAACAAAAAGTTTGACGGCACACGTGTCAAAATTATTAACTAGAATTGTACAAAGACAAATAGAAAAACGAGCTGAAGAAATACCAGGAGAAGATCAATTTGTTTTCAGGCGAAACAAGTGAACGCAGAAGGTCATTTTAGCGTTAAGGGCGATAATGGAAAAAGCAATCGAAAAGGGAGAAAGTCTACATACAGGGTTTGTAGAAGCGGAAAAAGCATTCGACAATGTAAAATAAAAAAATGTTCGAAATACTCAAAAAGATTGGAATGAATTATAGGTATAGACGAATAGATCACACAAAGAGCAAACAGCTGCAATAGAATTAGAAGAGGAACGTAGAGAAGTAAATACTAGGAAAGAGACGAGACAAGATATGTGTTCTATCTCCAGTAATGTTTACCTTGTATTTCGAAGAGGCAATTAATATTGTCAAATGCAGAAAGACATTTGGAATTATTATACAGGTATAAACGATTGATAGGCTTAGATTTGCAGGTGATATACCGGCATTAGCATCTAGCAAGTAAGAGTTAGGAGCAGCTCTTAATGAAATGAAAACAGTACTAGCAGAGAGATACGATGACAACTTACAAAAACAAAACAAAAGTACTAGTATGTAAACGATGGGAAAATAAGTCAAACACCAGAATACAAATAAGAAACAAAAACTTACAAGAGGTTAAGGATTTCTACTACCTAAAAAATCAAATAACGCAAGATGAGAAAAGTGCAATAGATATAAAACGAAGATTAGCACAATGCCATGCTGCATTTAACAAGAAAAGGTAACTACTTTGTTCAAAGAAACCAAACATAGAAACAAGGAAAGATTGCTAAAAGCATATGCGTGCAGCACAGCTCTGTACGGTGTGAAACGTGGACAGTAGGAGAAGCGCACGAAAATAATAGAAGCCCTTCAAATGTGGTGCTACACGTATGATAAACATATAACGGACTGACAAAGTTAAGAACTTAGATGTTCTAGAAATGGCAGGGGAAGAAAGAAATATGTGGAAAACAGTAAAAAAATAGAAGAGATAGGATGATAGGGCACATGCTAAGGCATAAGGAATGTATTAGAAGCAGAGAAAGGAAAAAAGAGAGGTAGAAGTAGACCTAGATTAGACTATGCACACAGATGGTAAAGATGTAGCCTGTAAGAATTTCAGGGAAATTTGTAAGTTAGCTCGGAATAAAAAATAAGGGAGATACGCGTCCAACCAGTTGTAAGACGAAAGAACTAATGATGATGAAATACTATCTACGTATTACTTTGTACACATGTAGTTCTAGTACCTCGTGAATTGTGTTATAAACATTATCCAACATACTTTTCTTGTTCAGCTAGTAGCTGTCTCTGTAACGTTCTACACATCTGGGGCTGTGGTATCTTGCATATAAAATATTCTGTTTTTCCTTAAATAAGGTTAAGAATGTGATTTTACGCACTCGTAAATTGTAGCTAAAGTTAAGTCTAGTGTCGGTTATGTTCGAGACATACATTTTCTGTTAGTACAAAACGAAGGTGTTTTATTTTATTTCTTTTCTTTTTGGGTTTTCTTCTGTTCACCAACCCGAACTCTGACTAGTGTTAGCTGTGGCATTATTTAATTATGTTGCATTGCTCTGTGCGGGTATAAATTCCCACATCCGCGTAGATTCCGGTAACAAGATGCTAAAATGAATCAACAATTGTTAACTATTGAACTCCTCAGGGTGTCACACAATATAGTTAAAAAACACAATAGAATTATTACACCAGGTATTTATAAAAAATAATCATTATAAAAAAAGTAGTAGAACAGTTGCCTTCTAGATGATACAATCTTTTATATAAAAAGTCATACAAATCGGAGAAATAATTTAACCAAAAATTATTTTTTGGAGGTGCGTTAATTTCTTGGAGTAGCTTCTTGGTTAAGAGTCTTCTATAAATCCGAATGCTCCGTGCCTAACATAGTTCGTGAGTAACATTAGTATTCTCAACTACTGAAATCTTGAACAGAGTTGAGGAAATTTTCAAATGTAGTTAACCAATGAGCGCCTTTGAAAGTCTCCTCGGAAAAGTTAGGACCAACATGAAATCTTTTTAGTCGTAGCAACTTATCCACTGTATAAAACAGTTGTTTTTTTTTCAGTTGTTAAATTGTAATGAAACTATATTTAATTACAGAAAAGTATGATATAGGAATGGCAAACTATGCGGTGTAATTTAAAAATAAACATATTACACTCAAAACTGTTGTCGTAGTCTGTGAAGGACAAAGTCCCAGGATAGTTCAAAATTTCCTAATGGTTTATAATGGTTGCTGACAACCACTAACATACTCATGACGCTAAACCAAAAAAACCTCATTCACACAGTTATGTTCTCTTTTTACTTTCAAAATCATTGCAGTTTCTACTTATTCGAATATACGAGTTGCTACACTTTTATTATTTCAAGTCCGCTCAGATAAGCAGCCAACAGTGCTCCACCTTTATTTACGTTTATCAGTTCAAGTTAGGTCCACTAAGCAACCAACGTCGCCCCTCTTTTATTTAATTCACGAGTTCACTTGTTTATATTCTGTCCGGTTTCTCATCTAGACGTATAATTTTATTAATGAGGAATGTCCTGAATGTTTCTAGTTTAACGGTAATTAGGTAAAGCAATTGTGTTATCTTTGAAAGATAAACATATGCTCAAATTTATTTCTATTCTATATGGGATTTCCGTGATTATTTCTTCAGTAAACAATTTTATAACTACATTGGTTGAACGAGTTCACCAGATATTTAGCGCTAATACGGGTTTGGTTCTGATAGGCTAAATAAAAGAAACCCGATCGGGCAGTTACAAATCCTTATGATGAATAACATGCTTTCTCTTTTACGTGACTGGTAGGTAATTGACGGATAATATTCCTTCAACAGAAATGTTTATCTTTTCAGCCGGTTTGTAACCAATATTCTTCGGTTCTCCGAACTAATGTTTGCTTGGTCGTACCACAGAAACTTGCTTTATCGATACAGCACATTCTGTCTGGCTGCCGTATTGTATGTAAATTAAATTAGGATGAGATGAGTACCCATTGTAGCAACCTATACCCTTCAAAACCCGCGTGAAGGAATAGTATATGATATGACCGACAGCTGTTTCCTTTACTAGTGGATGGTATGTAGATTGCCGATATTCTAGAAATGTTAAGAGAACCACCACTTTAGGAGATAAGATTTATCTAATAATTTGGAGTTTTGTATTTAAATGTACTATTGTAAATATGTGATTTTTTGTGTAGTTGTATGTTTCAGTAGCTTCTAGTAAGAAAGGATTCGGTCTGTATCAATATATTAAGTAAGTATTTAGTATATGTAGGTTTCTGCCGCTATGTATATATGATTATTATTAATTAATTGCTCTGCCAATACAGATTATTATTAATTAATGGCCAATTGGTTTGAGTATACTGTCGTTTCGTTCTTTAGGACCCCCCCCCGGCTGTGTTTAGCGCGGCATTCGTTTTCTTGCTCTTGCTCTCCCTTCATTTGTTAACTCGTAAAATTCGTTCGAATATTCCGTTACCGATTTCGTTCTTTTTTTACTGATCCGCTCGTATTACGGAAAACAACACCCAACCTAATGGCAAGACAGAAACGAAAAGGACAGTACGCCAAACCAACTACAATAAAGATATTACTGACAACATCTCTTAAAGAATTAGCAACTTTAATGCACAAAATTGCTGCCATGAGGCAAACAGATTTCGCCTTAAATTTCCGAGGTTTCACAATATTGTACAATGCTGCTCGATGAATTCCTCCCCCTTTTAAATTTAATTTTACTCCCAACTAATTGTAATGCTAAAGTCTACAACCTTATTTTGTTTCTAGACCATTATTGTATTCTACGAGGAAAACAAATTACTAAACTTACATAAGCAAGAGTATTATTAGAAATAACTGTACAAATTGCCACCGGAAGACGTATATAGAGCTATGATCAATCAATTTAAAGAATACAAGTATTACACTTCGGTATTTGTAATTAAAAGGTAATTAAATTGAAAGAATTTCTTTTGCTTAATTTTCATTCGCGAGCAAATATTGCACCAGTCTAAATGATGTAGCAAAAGTAATTAAATACCTCCGTAAAGCTTCTGAGCAATTAAACTGTATGCGGATTTAATGTCAAGGCGGAAAGGATGCCAATTTTCCTCAGCGGAATTAGCTTTTACAATAGGAGTTTCAGCAAGTTCTTAATATTCTTAACCTACACACAACTACTCGGGAAATGCTACTGTTTTCGAATAAAATTTATGGGTATTTCGAAAATAAACGACCAACGCATATTTTCTGAACACAGTCGCGAAACTTACATAGCATTTTCAAAATAAAAAAGCACCTTATGAAATATAATCAAGCATTTAGTTCTTTTCAAATCTAAAACTAAATAAGGTACTGAACACGGGCAATGTCCGATATAGTAAAGTGAAATATTAGAGACAATTAGTAATAACTGACATAAATACTCCCTGTATGTTTGCTGTGGTTTGTTTTGTATTTTTATTAATCTTCTGTCATAAATGTCAAGCTTGAAATTTTTATTATTTCGACAAGGATCCTAGGTCATGGATCGAAGCGTAAATAAAGACGATTTTAACAACTCTGAGTGGTTTAATTCACAAAGAAGATTAAGAAAAATAGTAACAACTGTGTGACGCTACCGCGTTACTAAAGAAAACGTTAAGTAGTAGAAATTTTTTATTAATTTCAGTCAGTCAAATGAGTTTTTAGTACGAACGCAGTCTGTAAAATTCAGAAACTTTGGTAGTTTACATTTAATAATGTTGCTATTTCAATATAATATTAAATTAAGAGGATAAACGATAATAAAGATTGGTACTTTACACCGCGTCGTATTAAATGCAAAAATTACAGATAGACACCGGAAAATACCCGTCATAATAAAGTTATTTGTATAAATTTACGCGGGTTCAAAAAAACAGTAACCATGGAAACATACACCCCCTCTTCTCCCAAACCATATACTCATAAAACAAGGCATACAATTAATGCGTTGCAAAAGACGCCGCTTTCGGTATTAAACGTAAAAGTGTGGGAAAAGTAAGTGTTCGCGCGGACAAAACGACTTTGGCATTGAAACACGAATAGTTTAGACGCACACTCCGTGAGAATGAAAAATAGCATGCAATAATCCTGGGACGTTAATCTTATAAAAACCGGTGGATAATAAAGGAGGAGGATCATATAATTATTAGACAGCACACAGCAAACTCTGGAACTCGATCGCGGTGTGGTGCTACGTTGGAAAAGCAGATATGCGAAGTTAATGTGATGGTACCCAAATCCCGGTACTGTTACTGAAAAAATAGGTTTTCAGGTGCAAAGAACGTGAATGTGATTACCGGTATCGTTGAAAAATCACCTGTGTTGGGAGATTTTATCAGCCACAACATGTAATTTTATCTGTAACGACTCCTGCCCGGAATGTCGATGAAGTTTCTTAAAAAATAAAACAAAAACTGTAAGTTAATTAAATATCTTGTTATCCAGATTGTAACCATCGCATGCTGTTTGTTGATTTAATTAAATGGAATTGATTGTTGATATATGTGTGTGTGTGTGTGTATGTGTGTGTGTGTGTGTGTGTGTGTGTGTTTATGTGTGTGTGTGTGTATGTGCATGTGTATGTGTATGAGTATGGGTATGTATATGTGTATGTGTATGTGTGTGTGTATATGCGTGGGTGCGTGGGAGCGTGCGTGTTTTGCCATGCACGTTAAATATCCCTACCTTGCTTGGAACAGCATAATTAAAAAATTTCCACAGGTAAAAAAACTCGCTTCCTGGCGAATGTAGTACCTTCGGGTAGAACATTGGAAATATCAAATGTAATTTATAGGTAACTCGGTTATTTGTAACATTAGAAAAAAGGTTAAATATGGGAAGTAGTGCAGCTTTTAGTGCCGAGTTCAGACAAGAGAAGATAATTAACATACAAGGATCTAACAACAGTTTTATACCAAAATAACGAAATTTATAATTCTTTTGTTTTGTCTTGCGACTCATTTATTGTGATAGATAGTGTAAAACGTTGTAGATGTTTTTTACATTATTTCAAAAGGAGAATGCGATGATTTTATTTGTTTTTAAATGGCTCTGATCTTCGCCGAGTAAATAGGTAAGGTTATGTTTTTTAAATGGGAACCACAATTAGTGGTAGTTCAGATAGAAAGGCATTTTTTTCTATTTCCAATGATGTACTACAGTGGACATGGTTAACATAAAATTTTTGAAAAGAAAATTGCTTTTTATGAAATACGGAAATTTTGAGTTTAATAATAAAATATTTATAGATGACGTATCAAAAATTTATAAAAAATAAATTTGCTTAAAAGTTTTTAAATAATACTACTGTATCAAGTGTTCAAAGTGCCCTCCCTTTTGTTAAAGACAGAGCTAAAATCGCTTTCAAACGTTACGAAATGCATTCGTTATTGGTCTTGTATCAAACATTGCAATCGCTACTTGGATTCGAGCAATTATATCATCAAACATTTAAAGAGTAGTAAAATACACTTTATTTTTAAATCACCCCACAATTAAACATCTAACGGCATAAGTTGTGGCGAACGAGAAGGTCAATCAATTTCCATTTTATTACCAATCACATGCTCAAAACGATCAGTTAAGTTGATTCACTGATTTAGCAATATGTGCAGGCGTACTATTTTGTTAATGAATACTAAGCGGTAATTCGTCCAAATATTCTTCCGTTTGATTTCTTTTAAAAATACAATTATGTTCAACAGTCAAAATGTCATTGTAAAAAAAGGTCCAATAATTTTCCGACAAAATATTCCGCACCAACGATTAATACCACATTGATGTTGATCTCTGGACTCTTGAGAATACAATACTTTGTTGTGCCGATTGAATATTCCATTATTTGTAAAATTAGTCTCATCAGTAAATATAACGGTTGTCGGTACAATGTATTCGTAATAGAATAGTTATAGGGATGATATTTCCGATTTTTCAGAAACACTTCACCGTTTGCATAAAAGTAGACCGTGGCTTGCAATTTCGGAAGTAGAAGACTCTGCTACCCGTGGGTTATGATTTGCACAATAATGGCAAAACAACATGTAATGTCTTTCTTCATTTGTATAGAACTATTTTAACTGGTAAAAAAATAACGTAAAAACACACATTGACAGTAGTATCTTATTTCAGCGATTTAAATAAGTAAAATCTGTTGTTTTGTACAATGACTATTTGATTCTTAAAATCAGTTCAAACGTTAATTTATTATTAAATTCAAAAGTTTTCGTATTTTATAAAAATTAATTTTTTCGAAAATATTTATGTCAAACAAGTCCACTATAGTACATATCATTGGAAAGAGACAAAAAATTAATTTCTTCTTGAACTATCACTAATTGTGGTACCTATTTAAAAAACATAAACTCACATAGTTACTCAAAGACAACCAGAACCATTTAAAAACAACTAAGATAATCTTATTCTCCCTTTGAAATAGCGTAAAGAACATCTGCAACTTTTTACTCTATCTCAATAAATGAACCACAAGGCAAAACAAAACCAAATAAAAATTTCGTTACCCATATAACGTGTAAGAAATGTGGCACCCTGTATATAGGAGTTACTACATCAATTTTACATTTTTTTAGTGAAAATATATTACGCTTCCGAATCAATATATCTTTCACGGCCAGGAATTCATTGATTTGAGACATTAGGAATATTTTAGGATTTGTAAATCTATGTATAAATCAGTTGACTTAGGAACACGTTGCAAACGTACATAAATTATTCTTTTGCATTCTTGTTCTGACTGTTGAATGACATTAATTACGTAGCAAATATTTTTAAACATAATTGGGGCTCCGTATTTACTTATTTCCAGCTCATGTGTTTTCTAATCTCGGTAGTAATTAAGTCCATACTTTCAAATATCTCATAGTTGCACGCAGTTTGTTTGGTAAACGTATAAAATGTGTAGAATACTCCTATTTGGCTTCATAAATTTACTTATTCTGCATAGTTGTCTCGATATAACACCAATTATTAGAACGTTATAAATTGAAAATGCAAAGTAGCTAAGATTAATTGTTAAAAAATCTTATAATTGTCAATAAACTACATTAGAGCGCATTCTTGGGCAAAACAGTAAAAAATCTATTGAAATAACTAATCATTTCAATGTCCAATGGTGTCTGACTTAAAAGTGTGAAGATTGATTCCGCCAATTAGATTGTTTTTGACTTTAAAGATGAATTTGTCCAAAACGTTTCTTGGGGGCAGTTATTATGAGTTGAAATTTACCAACAATACAACATCAATGGTTTGGAAATTTCAATAAAGTCATTTAATGTGAGATCTGGCTTAATAATTAAACTTTTCAAAAATGCGTGGGCGGGATAACTTTTCTATAAACTATTAAAGAGCACTAATCTAGCAACGTTTAGTCAAAACGTTTTTGGTAGTATTTTAAACAAAGCGTCAAATTAGCGCGTACTTTTGAAAATGGTATTTTTTAAAAACGTCTGGACAGGATACGTTTTTGGATGAAGCACTACAGAGCACTAATGAAACGACTGGAGCGACTGGACCAAAGATTTACATCAACGCCTTAACGAACGTTAAAGTTAGGAAACATGTCTGAAAATGGGCTTTTTCGAAAACGCCCTTCGCAATAGCGTATTCTATGTGTACTAAAGAACACTAACAATGCACTAGTTATTTGCCGTAAAAATTTCGTTAGTACTTTCAGTGAAAGGTTACGTTCGCTTACACGTACTATTGAAAATCGAACTTTGGAAATTCCTAAGCAGTAAAATGACTAATCGTACAGTTTTGATTGCCCGTAAAATGTTCCTTAGTGCTTTCAGAAACCTACCAAATTTATGGATCTTAGTTATTGAAAGGAACGATCTCTTTTTTCCAGCCACATATTCAACCACTTCAACAATTATAAAATAATTCTTAAGGTCTATTTATTAATCTGATATAAAAAAGCATTATCTGCAAGCACGTTTTCATGTCTTCGGCAGATGTTAGACCGCAGAATAATGCGCTTCTCCCCCATTTCTTCTAATTTTTGTAAAACTTTGAAATTCATCCTATATAAATTTCACTTTAGCTTAGGAAAGTAATCAAAAATATTCAATGGAGAATTTATTGTGAAATAAAATAATAAGCCTACGAATACAATATGTTAGGAACAGAAAAGAAACATTACAAAACTTGTACTGAATCATGTGTAGCAAAAAGTTGTAAATTAAAAATTCAAAATCTTTTAAACGACAAATCCAAAAAGCGCAATTTTCTTCAAGAAGATTAAAATACGCAATCACAAAAGTGACATACATAAAAGTTCAAGAATAAATATTTTGAGTTACTTATATCTCAACATTATCGTTTTTTGATAGTATAATAATTATTAAAATCAAAAAGTTTGGAATGTTTCGAATATTTTAAATCAAAGAAACTTTAATTTTGTGCAGTGACTGCGCATACGTAAACAAGAAGTTCGGGTGGACTTGCCCGTCAAAATAAATAAATCGGGTGTAGAATTGGTTCACGCACTATAGGGATTTCTATGTTAAATTCTTAATGTTCAAATATTGGCTCACCAAATTATTTTAGAGAAAAAGTGTAAACCTGTTTCTTGTAGAGAAAAAAAATACTGTATACAACCATAGCATTACTTATTTTCTTACTCTTCATACAGGGGCTAAAGTTAAGGAAATTAAAACTACTATTTTAACAAAAATAGATTGTGCCTTGGAATTGTTGAAACAAAAAACAATTGTTAGTTAGCTGTAATTTTAGTGTTTTACCCACAAATTAGACGTATTTTATGTATTATGTATTCCTTGAATGAAAAGATCTTAATGGTGAAATGGTACTATTCTGGAAATAGTGCACAAGCTTTAAGTGAAATGTTTGCTGTTGAATATCCGGGTCAACCAATTCCAAGTTACACTACTGTTGAAAGAATGATTCGCAAAATTAAAGCTACTAGTACTTTAAATAATAAGTGTAAATGTCGCGAAAACGTCCAACAGAATAATGCAAGACATCAAGGTAATGCAAACGTTGTCGACGTATTACTTTCAGTAACTGAAAATTCTAATGTAAGTGTGCGCCAACTAGCTGAAAATGTTGGGATACACTACACTACAGCACACAAAATTTTGAAAAAGCACAAGTACCAATCCTACAAATATCAGTGCCATCAAGAATTGCATCCAAATGATATGGAGGCAAGGGTTGAGTTTTGCTACACCATTATTAAAAAAGCAAACGAAAATAGAAGTTTTTTAAGAAATATCTGTTCTACAGATGAGTGCACGTTCACGCTTCACAATGAGCCAAACACGCAAAATTGTAGGATTTGGACTACACAAAATTTTCATAATTGTATAGAAACGAGAACCCAATATCTCCAAAAATTATATGTTTGGGCAGGTATCTTGGCGGAAATTTAACGTCTGAACGTTTTTAGAACTATTGTCCGAAGAAATAACACCAGCTATAAATGAAGTTGCGCCGGAATGTGAAAAAATTTGGTTTCAGATGGATGGTTGTTCTGCACATAATAGTCGTGACGTCCACGAATATTTAAATCAAATATTTAATGGCACAGTTATTGGCAGAGGATATACAGTTGGCTGGCCTGCTCGGAGCCCTGACTTTTCTCCTAATGATTTCTTTCTATAGGGAAATTTGAAATCAAAGATTTACAGTGGTAGCAATTTTAAAAATTTGGAACAATTCCAAAACTGTATTCAAGATCACTGTGCAAGAATTTCACCATATCAGTTGGCAAATATCAGACGAGAATTTTGACAGACTGGGTTATTGTTTAACAGTGAATGGAGTCTTATTTGAACATTTATTATAACAATTGCTTTTTGTGTTAATTCGTTGAATAACATTTAATTCTTGTTCTATTGCAGATTATTACTCAACTTATTTTAGAAATTCTCATTATGTACGGAAAATGAGATTTATTTAACATGTCCGAATAACGGCGAATTTGTTTCAATAGTTTTCAAATCATCAACGCTGGGTTTTGTTAAGATATCAGTTTGGTATTTAGTTGCTTTTAAAATTTTTGAGAAAGGGAAATACATTTTCGGCATCAGTAAACAGTGTCTAAACGCATAGGTCATGTGGTCTGTGATGCAAAACTACTTAAAATACGTCTAAATCTGTGGCATTACCATTGTTTCAACAATTCCAAGGCACAACCTATTTTTGTCAAAATAGTAGTTTTAATTTCCTTAATTTTAATTTTAAGTACTGATATAGTTGTATACAGTATTTTTTCTCTACAAGAAACATGTTTACACTTTTTTCTAAAATAATTTGGTGAACCAATATTTGAACATTAACAAATTAACATGGAAATTCCTATAGTGCGTGAATCAATTCTACACCCGGAATATAAATTTGAAGTTGCTTCATAAAATTAATAACCAAAATAAAATTTTGGCACTGGTGAGTCGTGTTGATTTGGTATATGGATAAACGCCGAAATGAACTTGGTATGTAATAATTCATTAAAACGTCATTGATATTATATTCATATTACTAAAATATTTCTGTTTCAGAACAATCAAAACCGTCCAAAAACTTTGTTAATAAATACACTTTTAAGCCATAACTTTGAATAAGTGCAGCTGTGGCCGAGAAGCAAAAATACTAAAATAATGTCTCATAAAATGTTTCTGTATTAAACAAAGTAAAATAAAACCTTGTAAAAAGTTAATTCCGTATTTATAATTTCCACATATAAGCAAGAGTTTTAGAAAATACAAAACGTTTTTGATTTCGCAAATGTAAAATTATAAATAAGCGGAAAAAGTGCTAATCCAAATAGCCCATATTTCCGATAAAAAAATGCACATACATAAACAAAAGATTGATTATTAATAGAATTTAGTACCTAAAAACTTATGGTTTTCATGCATCGTTAGTGTATAGCACGTCACAATTAAAAACCTAAGACTGGAGAATAAGTTATTTGAGTTCTTTCAGTACATCTTTTTTGTTAGGTTATAATTATAACATAAATAATCCGGTAGCAAACTATCTTTTATAAGCTGAAAACTCAAAACTTGATGTACAAATAAACTTTAAAATATCGCCGAAGACAGATTTCTTCAGCGTTAATAATCTAAAGCCACTTGTGACATCCGGCGACACTTTTCCTAAATTTTAAAAGTAAAAGTAGGTTATTTATTATTACGCTAACATCGCGTAACATCCCTTAGAGTGAACAATAAAATTTGAAATGTAAAGTGGGTAAACACACAATCACTATGCATTGTTCGCATACACTCCAAAAGCTTTAAAAAGTCGTACTGATAAAACCGAATTATTAAATGCGGCATATTGAATAAACTTCCGTAGTTACGCTCGCGTGAAAAGTTGGGCAACTGGTGCGTCGCGACGTATTCCTATTGAAATTTTCAAGCGCAGACGCAAGATGAATACGGAACAGGAAGTTGCTGAATGAAAACATGCGAAGTTTCCGACATAAAAATATTTTTGAAACATCTTCTTTTATAAATCATAGATTCTGGTTAGTTATAAGCTGACGTGCTAGAAATGAGATACATATCAAAAGCCAACACATTCAAAAGCTCGCCAAACTTTAACACAGAAATCAGTTTTACCACGCCTCCGTGAGTTATAATTCGAGTTTCTGAGTTCTTAATTTCCACAAAGTATTCAAGGTTTTGTTATTAAATCGTTCAGCAAACAAGGGAAATTTGAAAATTGTACCCATAACGTTAGACGTAGTTATCTGACTTAAACCGCACGGACAAACAAAAATGTTAAATAACTAATAAAATAACCAAACAGCTATTGTGAATTTTTTTTGTTGTTACACGTTTGTATGCTATTGCAAAACTAACCAATTTTATGTCAGTACAGGTAAAAATCTGTTATTTATCGATGAAATGACGTTAGAACCAACATTTTTGAAAAATTTTGAAAAACATTAAAACGTTTCTTTTTTTGCCTAATTAAATATTTCCTTTTGCATTGATTCGGTAATACTAGCTCGAGCTAACCACAGGGATGAAAAGTAAATGGCTTTACGTCAAAGAAAAGTAACTAGGGGGTTTTTCTTTGGGGAGTGCAAGATTGGTCGTGGGGAATGGATACGAATTACAAAAGGCGCTATGATATCTTGGACAGGACTTGAATATGTATCTAGTCCTAGAAAGACTAAGATACAGGTTCAAGTCCTGTCCAAGACCTTATATTTTTCACCTTTCAATTTTTCTAGCTCGATTGAAAATGATCATTTAGGCTTTGCATAAAAAGTCTACGTGATTATTTCATCTTATTCACTGTAACAGTATAGTATTTATCAACTTACCTTGTGTAATTAACCACCTAAAATATTTATATATTTAGTACTTGGCTTATAGCCGTAATTTTGAGCATCTGGCATAAGTCAAAAACTTGACAATGTCAGATATGATGCCAAAATGCCAAACGTAGTTGAGAGTTAGGGAGATGTATCGTTGTGTACACGATTTAGATTTGTAAATTTTCCAATTGTCGTCATCGGTCTCGGTGGCATAATTGGAAAACTCATAGTCCTAGAAAGACTAAGATACAGTTTCAAGTTGGGAGCCAATAAAAGTGCTGTAGTTTGATGTGATTCTAAATGAGCCCCAAGTAGAACGTCGATAAAAGATACTCTAAACTGCCCGAATAAATGATGTTTCTGATGAAATTTCCAATTTGCCCGATGTCTAATTATTGTTGGTTAGCTGTCTTCAAATAAAACCGTTAGAATCATACATCAGATTTATAATAATAATATGAAATATTCTTTTACAAACAATCTTCAAAATGCTAATTATTACATTTACCACATCTTTCTCTTATAAACAATATCTTAAATACAACATCTATGAAAATCCACTTCCTTTCATCACAATCTTATACACTAAAAACAGAGCCTAAAATTTTCACAACAGCTTTGTCTTACGAACAATATCTTAAATATAACATCAAAAAAATATATAACTTCTAGATAATCACAAACTAAAATAGAGTCCAAAAATATCTCTTTTTTAATTAGAATGAGCACTCACAAATCTTAATATCCTAATTTTCATTCACAAATAGTTCTCTAACTAAACCTTGTTATGTACAATATTTTTCAAACGAAGTCGGATAATTTAATAAGATCCCCTCTTAAGATCGTATTTAAACATACCTGATCAGTTAGGTTTAATTATTCTCTTATATATTGGCGAAAACCTACACCAAAGTCCCGCCACCCTTCACATCAAATTATCGACTTGTACATTCTACCCCCCCCCCCCCCATAAACTTGCACACAAAAAATCTTAACTGACTAAACTACTCTATAAATACGAGTCCTTCACCAAATTTAAACAAGATTTATTTTACCGTTACAAATCTGCTGGTCGTTGTCTTTGCTCAGATCGTAATCATCAATCCATATTCCAAAATCATTCAACTCGTTTTAAGAATACCATTAAATACCATTCAATACCAAAAAATACCATATGCTTTTATTTCAATGAAAAAGTTGCAGTAGTTCAATTATTATTTAATTATTTATTTTCCATTTTGAAACCATGTTAAGTAATTCAAATAATCTTACTCACTTCTGAGCATTCAAAACACTTTTCCGTAGCTATTTCAATAAAATCGTCTACCTGCCATAATAACCTTCACTACTATTGACAGTACATGTTAGATCGACCTCTAACTACGTAACGTATCGTATAATTAGCATCCTGACGTTTGGATGAGAACCAACAGGGTCATTCCATACCAAACCAACCACCCAGTCAACTTGACCATCTCCGATCTGTTTGAAATGTTTAAATTAAAATATATTTTTAGAAAAATTATATCTTATCAGGTTTTGATGTCATTCATTATTAAAATTTGCATAAGAACAAGGTGTTTCGCTTGCACTGACATTTTCAATCTTGATTAAGTTCTATTCTGTACGTCGTAGAGTTCTACTTAGCCCTCATTTTAAAGAGAATTAAATAAGTAATTTGATATACTACTTGACTATCTTCGGTAAAGAATAAAAATTATTGAAGAAATCAAAAAACCGCTCTTCAAAAAAGTTTTGAGAAGTATTTTTAAAAATTTTGAAAAAAATATATGTTTTCAGTCTTGTTGCAAACTATTAAACCTGAAATTTATAGAGTGGGATCTCAATGGGATAAGAAGTTATAGGAAAAACTTAAAGCTTTCTAACAATTTTTGAGAAAATCTCGCTTCCAGTTCATGCAAATCATTTACAAAATTGGTTTGCAATTTTTGTAAACCGCTAAAGAATTCAGCTTCAGGGTTTTCTGCGGATTTTATAGTTTCCTTTTAAAACGTCTCTTTTAATTGTTCACCCGCTGTTGCGGATTTTGTAACTTCTTGTGTAAACTCTTGTCTCAATTGATTGTAATTTTCTTGTAGATTTACAGTGGTCTCGTTCTGCTTTTATGCAAGGTTTGCGGCAGTTCGTTCTTGTTTTTCCGCATCTTCTAAATTTTCTTCCATGCCGGACGCGAAGGCCTTCAAAAGCAAAAGAATTTCGCTGTCCATTTCGTCTTTTTGACTATGAGTAACCGACATGCAAATAGAAATCGTTCAAAAAACTTTAACCCCACACGTTGGCACCAGTATAACTCTATTTGTAAAAACAAGAGTTATTTATTTTCAAACTGAGTATACAAGCCTTTTCAAAAACGCTTAGTTACAATGGATTTCTAAAAGGTCTGACAATTATTTACTTTCAACTAATCGCTAACAGTACAAGTATTATTGTCTTTAACTACGATGCTAAATACCTAAATGCTTATTATCAAAGCACTACAACTAACTGTCCAAGCACTATTTACTAATTTATATTAATTTATGTGGTCATTAGAGTAATTTATACCAACACAGAGTCGTATATATCGACAGTAATTTATGTCACATATGTACCACTACTTATTTCATATCACAACTATCAAAGCTTTACACTAGAACATATCGTAATCAAAACTTCAATCAGAAATCAACTTTAATTAAAACTAAAGTTCGAAACCCCTTAACGGCTATTAATGTGTATTAAATTGTACTAATTAGTTCGTAAACATTCCAGAAATTATGCAAATAACGATTTCTAGATTTCTTATAGTAGTCGTTAAATGTAAAGTTTTGTACCTGTCAATCAAGCGATCTCGCGCCGCATAATCTGTCAATCATCTTTTAGCTTCAAGCCCTTCGTTTGTGTTCTGTCAATATTCTGGTCACAGATAGACCAAGCGGCGCCATGGTACCATACAACACTCACGGCAAAATCCATTACAGAATAGCCAATAACTTTGAGCATATTTCTAACCTTCAAAGATATCACAACCGCTTTATCTAATCACAATTAAACAATTGCAGACTTGAATTAAATAAAGGACTAGCAAAACTGGTTGCCTAGCTAGACTATCGCAAACTTAAAACACCGAAAATGTAGCGTTCCCGTATATTTATGTAACTAGAAACCAAATTAATCTTTAAATCAAGGACACAGGAAAATTTACACGTACGAAATGGAACGTAAGAAATCGTACGCCAGGCACCAATTTAGTTTCACCAAAAGTTTGAGAATTTAAACAATCCGTGTAGATATTATGGCCAAATATTTTGTTCAAATTTAATAATCGCCCTTGTATATTAATAAAGAAAAGGATTTCACACTCTTTAATGGTCATACGACATTCCTCTTAAGAGACTGCATATGTGGTAGAAGTATGTAAAGTTCATCATGATTCACCCTGTATATTAGAAAGTTGTTTTGATGAGGACATTTATGTAGTAAAAGAAACTGAAATTATGTTATCGAAGAAAATATTCATAATCATCTTTTAAGATTAACCAGTCAGTCAGTTAAAAATTTATTACTAATCTTCAATATTTTTTATATAATAAAAAAACTGCCTACTTGGAGGGAGGGAGGCGCGACCTCTTTGCGTAACAAGTCTCTACTATACCTTATTCTTGAGAAAACTAAACATGGTACATTCCAGCCAGTAATCGAATAATGAACTCTAGAAAATCGTACAACTGATACACCATTAAGGGGTCTAAGTACATTTAAATAAATCGGCTATTACATGGAATTTTAAATATCTTAAAAACTACGAAAACAACCTTACGGTATATTGACCACTGGCACTTCATTTTTAAGCTTAAATACAAGAAGCTCCCCCACAGTGGAAACAAAAACTCGACAAAACAATGTCAAATATCGAAAACTGCGAATTGTGATTGCTGTAATGTGTTACGAGTAAAATGAGCGTTACGTTACAAATTTAGATTTATCCTTTTGGGACGGCGATTTCGAAGCAATTTTAGGGATGCACCAGCTAACTACAATGATACGGGAGTGGGTTCCTATGAAAGAAATAATAAAAATACAAAACCAATATACATTTGATGGCTAAAATACAAACAAACTACTTACTCTGAAAGGCTTTTTTTGCTGTCATAGTTGAGGAGCGCCAAACCATCTGGTCTCAGCAACCCCTTTCGATATTTTCCATACACAGAAGACGACTATTCCGAATAGATCTCCTTTACTTTGTTTCTTAAATGTATCACATACACATCACCTTTTTCTACAATCTACAATCTCGAAAAACGTTAAATTTGGTAATATCAAAAAACTTTGTAAAATAAAATGCCTCTCCCAAATACAACCCTATCACTGGGGTAACTTGATATCCTTTCACAATGACCTAATTTTTATCTAATTGATAAATAAAATTCAATCTACACTTATCCTCTATTGACAGTAAATAATTGCAGTATAATTATAAAATTACCTTCCCTTAAAGAACCTAATTTCCTAACATCAAATTTGTCAGATATTACTAAAGAAAATCTTGAAGATAGTCTGCCCATCTAAATTTAATATTAAATTTGGATGGACAAACAATCTTCCTATCTGGTTTATAGTTATGGTAACGCGAACGCATTACAAATGTTACATATAGACAAGAAAAATTGGGTTCAAGGTCATCAGTGAGAAGTCGAACACAAAGCATGCGGTGTTAATGAAATCGAGCCTTCGTTTTCTGGGGTTAAGTGGAAGAGCGGCAACACTTTCTAGTTTGCTGAACTTCGCCATATATCTACATAATGTGCAATTTATTTACTTATATAATTACATTTTCTATTCTACATGTGTTATGATGTATATTAATGATAGTAATTACGTACCAATTTGCCTCTATTAAAGGACAGACGAACGTCATTTATATTCTTCATAATTTTCATTTTTTTATGATTTGTACAGTCCTTGTTCTAAGTAATTCGTGTTTTTAAAAATATTTTTTAACGATCATAGATTAAAATTAATATTTTTACAAATTATTATTTTTTACCTTTTATGTTAGGGTTGTCTGTTTGTATTACTATACGTAAGTGCTGCATTGCTAAATGCAGTAGTGTATAAAAGTTTTCTAAAAATTTAAAAGTGATGGATAAATATATCTGCGCTGATTTATAAAACCCTGAACCCTCGGACAATACCACATGGAGAGTGACTCACGTAAGTAACTTACCGGCTTCGAGTTTTCAATGTTGTGATAAAAGTTGAAGTAGCTTTTTCAGTTTGTTAAAGGTAGTTCAAGTTGCATAGTATTAATTAATTTTTCAAAAGTAAAATATACTTCTAACTTAGGTCGTCTTTCATTGTTGTAGTTACAATGCAGAAAAAATACAAAACTCTCGGTTGGGATTGAATGCACAGCTGTTACTCCAATCACGACTATCCATATGAAGGTTGAAGCACAATATTCTAAAATCAATAAAGATCCGTAGTGTTGGTGATTGCTATCTTTGAAAGTGTTTTATTAAATTACCTGAGGTTCAGCTTTTAGTTTCGGCTAGAAAACTGCAAACCAAATTAATGGGGACAAAAGGGATGGTAATGTCTATAAGATATAAAGAGTAGATAAAGTGTCGAGTTTCTTACACAAGATTTAAAACCTTTTTCTTTTTAAGTAAATTAAAATTTAGGTCGCACCAACACTACTTTATGAACGTGCTTGCGGAATGTTGATGAAAATAACTACATACATAATTTTAATACCAAGCAGCTGTAAATAGTTTTGGGATTTTAATTAACTGTATTGAAGCGACATGCACTAATAAATGCCTTATGGTAGATGTTAAACAAAAATAAAAGAACTACTGGCGAAATTTAAATTTCAGAAAACAGTGACAGAGTGAATGCGTGATGAAAACGTTATAAAGATTATTTATTACAATATTTTAACAAAAGTTAAGCAAGATACATAAATGGCAGGCGTATCAACTAAATAGCTTTCAGCTTAGAAACAATAAATAGCGTCAAATTTTCCGTTTAATTTTACACATAATAAAATAACAAACCAAATGCTTCTTATTTTTAAAATAAGTTAATAGTTTACAAAAAAATTCTAATCTAGTAAAGGAGTTCAAACAGTAATTTTATGAGCCATTGAGCCTCAATACAAATGCTTTCCTGTTGTTAACTTTTGTAACACATAATTGTTATACTCATTCCGATTCTGTTAAAGGTTTAAAATAGTTAACGACCTATATGGCAATAAAGTACAGACAATGTTATTGTTCCGGCTGCAAACGGTACTTTAATCGAAAAACATTCTAACAAACGTCTAAGTTTTGGCAAAGAATGTACACGAAGAATTAGGCTACCATCGATTAATGTTGTTAATTTGAGTAAGTGGTTTTATTATACGAAGCATTGGTTTTTATAAATTTCACAGCTGTAAAAGTCATGAACTTTTTCTAATTAAGCAGGATAAGGGACAAGCAAAAACTCTAAAAGCCGCTGGACAAGCAGTAGTAACTGTAAGCCGTTGATATCGCTGGATACTGTCTGCAGTTCCTCGTGTTCCACTACCAAAGCGCTACTAGTAAATGTATCTGGATTACTTACTGGCCAATTCATTTGTAGGTATATCCTGCGTCGGATTTAAGCATAAGCGACTTAGGCGCGCGCCTAGGGGCCCGCACCACAAAGGGGCCCGCACCACATTTTACAATTACAAAATAATTTAACAGTCATGTTTTATTATCGTAGATAGTACGTTGTACGTACATACTTGATACAAGGCCATGATTGTGAACGTACAGGGCTGGTATATTTGTAAATGTAATGATGCTGACATTGGGTGAAGAGCAGCGGTTTGGCGTGCGTTTGAAGTATCTCTCGACGGTGCGAAGAGCGGGCAGTGGGTGCCGCATCTGCGTGATAGCGATGTGTCAGCCATGATCGAACCGTTCACAATGACCTGGTCATTCTACAATACCTGTCACCTGTGATTGATCAATCATGTTTCAGGACCCTAACGATCTCGATCATGTAAAGCAAATATTATGCGAATTGGAAAGCTGTGGTTAAGAAACACGTGTCATTCGTGAACGATCCATTTGCTATTTGCTTGAGTTGATCGATTTAGATTGTAAACGATCGCAGTACAAACCGTTATAGAAACGAGAAACGTGCCTTCCTTTCTTATCCTTATATCATTGATTGAACTACTCGGTATCATCAGTCACTATAGCTGCTAGCTAGAAATTCATTCATGATAGTAACATAAGCCTAAGCCATAATAATTTATCAGAGAAAAATTCCAAAAATTTTACTTGTTCATGTTCTCATTGAAAAGAACACACCATTATAAAATATTAAGAATGCTCCATTAAGCATATTTACGTAACCACTAAACAGGTAAAAATTATTAATCCAACCCCAGCTTTGTAGTTAAATCTATTTGAGATATAATAAGACAACAGAGAACAGACAACTATCGCTTGCCCTTGCACTTTACGTAATATTGTCGCTATGCGTGAGTGCGAGCAAGGGTTGATGTTGGTACTTGACTGTGACTCACCACTCACCCCCCGCCCATCACCACTACTCCTTGTCATATAAAAAACATAAGCGGTGGTAGCGGCATAGCGCTGCATTCCTCACGCTCTTGATTATGAATGTAAAGTAGATGCGCTGCGCCCTAGTTATTAAACAGCCAATTCTGTTATTTTGTCAAATATTTTGTGTTCAATGAGTTTGCCCAAAGAACACTATTGTTGGATTATTTAATCACATTGCATTGAAAAGGCGAGTTATATTTTATGTCTATAGATCATGATCCTTATCAGTTTGAATTTTTTTAATACTTTCGACCACTGCAAGTACGTTTATTTTCCAAAAGTATCAAAATAAATGTAAAAAACAGTTAATTAATTTTTAAAAAAGTTGAAAAAATTACATCTTCATTGACGTGCCCTCGCTTTGGTCTACATGATTGATTGTTACCTATGTAGGCCTAACATAATTTGATAAATGAAATATATAACTTTTATTGTTGTTGCTGTTATTACATGTTGTTCAATCGTAAACAATATCCCACTTTCCTTTTTTTCCTCCTTGCTTAATTTCAAAGAAAACACAACTCTAAATTAAATTCTCTAGAATTTCAAAGACCAAACAACCAATATTTGAGCGGAAATAAATTTCTAGGAATGAAACGAATGTTTTGGCCAGGGTATTTTCTGGGTAATTTAAAAAAATAAAACAAATGAAAATAAAAATTGAGTTCAGTTGGTATTTTGCATTTATTTGGAGTGAACGTCTTGCGCATTTATTTTCATTTATAAATCCACAAAAATAATTATATCCAATAAAGACACCAATATACTTCCAAGTTTGTACAAAATTTTTTTAAATGAATTTCATAAATTATGAGAGCCCAGGGGTTACCTATAAAAACAGTTGCAAGCTCAGTACTTTAAACATGTTTTATGTCAAATTATGCAAAAAATAGTTTTTTGCAAAAAATGCTCTAGTACAAAATTATACAGAAAAAAATTAATTTAAATTTTTTTATAACTTTTAAATACAATGTTTTTAAAATTGTTGTCTGATTGAACATGTTTACTTTCAGGTTCCATAAATGCCTGAAGAGGTTCCCAGAGTCCTCGCAGATTCTGCTGAATTTGATCCTGAATCAGCTCCAAGAATAAGTGCTTGTTCGAACAATGACATTGAAAAGTGGCCGGAAGTGCTTACATCAAGTGATATCGACAGTTGTATTAAAATGGACACCGGTTTGCGTCAAAACTGTGACGAGGATCTATTTGGACGTAAGTCCGTAATACAGTCCGATATGGGCAAAGGCTACGAGAAGGGTTTGTAAGGAAATGTCATAAAAAATTTTTTATACAGAAAACCCGAAACGGCGAAGCCATCAAACGCTCTTGGCTATGCTTTTCTCCCAGCGATGGTCATGTTTACTGGTATGTCTGTAAACTCTTCTCCCCAATACGCTCTCAGTTAACTCATGATGGATATTGTGATTAAAAAAATGTTGCAGCACGTCTAATTGAGCATGAAACGTCTAAACTTCATTTAAATGCTGTTATTGATTATTCAGGGTGTACCAAAAGAATTGGTCATATAGATCAAGAGCTTATTCAGCAAGCGGAAAACGTAGCTAAGTACTGGCGGGAGATCCTTAAAAGGTTGATAAGTGTAATAGTGTTTATAAGTGAAAGGGGTTTAGCGTTTCGGGGAGAGAACGAAACCCTTGGATCACCGCGAAATGGCAACTACCTGGGGATTTTAGAGCTCCTAGTACAGTATGACGAGTTTTTAAGAGGCCACCTTCAAACACATGGAAACTGCGGAAGTCGCCACACCAACTATTTATCTTCTACAATATGTGAGGAAGTCGTAAACATAATAGGAAAACAAGTGTTTGATGAGATCATATCTCGAATCAAGAAGTGTAAATATTTCTCAATATCTCTAGATTCGACGCCCAATGAAGGTCATGTTGACCAACGCAGCTTGGTCTTTAGGTACGTGTAAGATTTCACACCTGTTGAAAGGTTTTTGACATTCATGCCTAATCAAAGGCACTAAGCAAAAGACATGTTTAATGGACTGTGTACCTTTTTGAAAGAAAATAATCTGGACATCAAAAACTGTCGTGGTCAGTCTTACGACAACGCCTCTGCAATGAGCGGAAAATACAACGGGTTGCAAGCGCTCGGTTTAGAAAAAAACAGTTTAGCAGCATGGATACCTTGCGCGGGACATACATTTAATTTGGTACCACAAGCTGCAGCTGGTTGTCTTAATGCTGTAAGCTTTTTCGATTTTTTGGAAGAAATTTTTGTATATTTTACTGCCTCAACCAACAGATACCAGACCCTAACTGAGTGCTTGAAACAAGCAGGAACTGAACAAAACGTTCTTGCACCAAAAAGGACGACAACAACACGATGGTCATGTCGAGCTGATGCTACCAAAGCTCTTTTACGAGGATATCAAGAAATAAAGCAGGCACTGGTGAAAATTTCAGAAAACATGGAGAATTCAGGGATATCAAGAGTGGCTGCTCTGGGTTTAGTTCGAAAAATGAACAAGTTGAAGACAGGGCTGTATGCCGTTTTTTGGGACAATATTTTAGGTCAAGTAAACAAAACTAGTGAATCTTTACAAAATCCTAGAATCGACGTGAACACAGCAGCACCATTGCTGAAATCTTTGAGAAGTCTGATTCGAGGTAAACGGGAAAGTTTCGAGGAGTATGAGCAGAAAGCTATCAAATTAACTGACTGTCTAAAATATCAAGTTGAATCAAAACGTAAACGGCACACAAATGTACGTTTAGCTCCTCTTGACTGTGTACAAGCTCCGGAAGTTGACCTAACGCCATCTGATACATTCCGGACTCAAAGTTTCATTACAGTCATCGATGAACTTGAAGGTGCATTGACAAAGAGGCTTCAAGCATACGAAATTATCGATACGAGGTTTGGGTTCCTTAACAAATTGGACATGCTCTCTAATGATGAGGTGTTATCAGCAAGCAAAACGTTAGTAGACAGCTACAACGAAGATCTAGACGAAGAATTGGGCAACGAAGTTTTACAATTCAAGAATTTTTCTAATCAGTTTCAAAATGAATACGAGAAAAGTGAAAAGCACATTAGTAAAGAAAGGCGGATGTATCAACTTATATTGGAAAACAATGTAAAAGATTGCTTTCCTAATGTAGAAGTGGCGTTAAGAATGTACATTTCCTTGATGGTGACTAATTGTTCTGCAGAAAGATCATTCTCTAAGCTGAAGCTGATCAAGAACAGACTCCGGACCTCTATGTCAGAAGACAGGCTAAACGTTTTGGCCTTGCTTAGCATAGAACACGACATTCTGAGACAAGTCAACCATAAGAACACCATAAACACCTTCATTACGGAGAAGCTTAGACGGAAACCAATCAGCAAGAGTGACTGAAATGAACATGATTTGCAGTACATTTAATTTATGGCTAAAGATTTATTCATAAGTACTTAATATTGACTTGTACTTTTCTTGTTGACTTACCAATGTACATTAAACTGTTAAAGTTATGTTTGCTTTTGTGGCTTATCTTTACCTAAAATAACCTGAGTTATATATTAACGATATTAAAGTTGTCTAATGTCTTAAATTATCTCATCTATATGGGTACAAACAACTTTTCAGGCCAGACAATACAGAATATTTAGCGTAAATTCCCTTAAAAATAATCATTTTGCACCTGTTTCAAATTTCCCCTTGGGAGGACCCTTTCATGAGGGGGGGACAAAGCCCGCACCACCGGTGAAGCCTAGGGGCCTGTATTTACTAAATCCCGCCCTGGATATATCGATATTCTTATGCAGGATGCTTCGTCTTGTTAAGTCATTTCACTTCCGTTAGATTTTGAACAGTTGGAATTTGATAAATAATAAAATAAAAAATAAAATTTGCAGAATAACAATTGAGAAACTGTAATTGACTAACACCTTTATCGCTTAGCAGATATGAAACCCAATGTCATCACTGACGCTTGAAACGATACCGTTTCTTACACCGCGCGTATATACTAGTTTAATCAACGCTAATACACGACAAAAACGCATAGGGTTCAGTGTGGGTCGTCAATGTTCCATGTTAGTCGAAACATTCACATCACACCAAAAGTTGACTTCAACACTTCATCCGAAGCGCAGTGTTCAGATAAATTACCACCTTCACAGTGTATGCTTGATAATCATGTATATGGAGAGAGAAAATTGAACGACGCAAGCAGGAATAGCGTAAATCTTATTTGAAGAGAGTGGAAAAATGAGAAATACGGCTCCTCGTTCTTTGATGTCCATCCACTTCGCCAACGGGCAATTCGCCACCGAGCGGTTCACTGCCGTGCAATTCGCCTGCAGCTTAGTAATTTTCAAAAATAACACAAATTGCTAAAACTCGCCGTGTTAAAATTTATTCGCGACGTTTGGTCTTTTAGGTTGCCGGCTTGTGCATTTAAAATAATTATTGTTTATACTTTTAAATCGCCATGATCATTCTTAGGTATTATTATATAAAATGATTTTTCGTAAAGTTTAGATCAAAACTAATATTAGACTTTTCAGAAAAGCACTTTTTCGTTTTTTCAAATATCAACTACATGTTTGGAAATCTTCGATTTCTGAAAAAAGATTATTACTCAACAACATGATCCGCAAAACATAGCCTATTTAACCGATTTTCTATCTCTTGAAATAAGTTACCAATACAATGGTATTCGGAATAAGACACTCCTCACATTTATTTTGTATTCAATTTTTCGTTCATTTAGGTTCGGAGGTGTTTGGAACACCTGAACTCCCCCTTGTCTACAACCTTGGTAATAACCCCTATACTTACTAAGATTATAGCTCTTCAATGGTTGGTAAACAATTTTCAAAATATTCTGATATAATCAGAGTCTACAAAAAATATCCACCAGAACGGGGCACCAAAGCCAGTATTTGGATGTTATAAAGGATTAGAGGATTGATTCCACATGAATATATAAAAAAAATTTTACACAGTCGTATAAGAGCTATAATGTTTTTAAGTATAGTGGTTGCTGCTACTCATAAGTCTAGTTTTGTCGCACCGTTGTTTGTCGAAGTTCGTTATAGACTCTTTGAGATTACGTGTAAATATTTTGAAAATACCGCGCCATTTAAATGCACGAATGTGTTTAGGTATAAGTGCTGCTGCTACCCACAGGACTGGATTTGGCCGTTGCTGATAGAAGTTTTGATTATAGACTACTAGAAGATTGCGCGTGAACATGTGGTAAGCGAGTTTTAAGTGCTCTGTTATAGGCACCGCCGTATTAACAAACAAACATGCAAAATCTGAAATAATATATACAACTATTTCTTATAAATGTTGGAATCATATTTTCTGGGCTTTACAGAACCATTACGAGAAAGCTGTGGATAACATCACACAAATTAGAATTGTATTTATGCAGATGAAACGCGCTAACACTTTATTCATTCAAGATTTATTTTTTTTTGGTAACTGTAGTGCATTAAAAAATATTTAATGGTATATAAAAACGTTTCAGGCGGCGAATTGCACGACGGCGAAATTAACTGTGGCGGTGAATCGCACAGCGGCGAATCACACCGTTCAACGGTTGATAGACCGATGACGAGTTTCATGAGAAAGTGTGCGTATTGGAGGAATCTATCTTGAACTACCTTACAGTATCGGCGAGTACGTTTAGTGCGCGTTAAAGAACACTGAAGTTAACGTTTTGGAATTCTTTAACTTTTCTTTAAATACCTAACAGGTGTTCCACAAATGTTGTAGATTCAACAACAACTTCACTGCTGAACTTGATGAAAAACTATCGTCGATCTTACGAAGACCCTGTCGTACGTTAAGACGCCAGAGCAGGTTTACCAAAAAGAAAAACAAGGTGTTAATTAAATTGTATTTTCATTGTATTAAAAGTTGTACAATATTGCGTCCTCTGCAGAACCACGTCTGGTACTACGTACGTTTATCTCTTTAACATTTTACCGTAATAATGTAAAAGGTAAGTGCAATAATGTAAAAAAATAAGTTTAAAAGCCGCAAGGATAAAGACTTGTAAATATTCCTCAAAAACTTCCTTCAATCACGATCACAACATAATATTCAACAATATTGCAAAGAGAACTTTGAAGAAGGACGACTAGCTCAAATTTAATGTCATCTGAAATCTCAAAAATTTTCAAGTTTAATCTCGTCAGCTATTGATTATTTTTTAAGAAAATTTACGTACTGCATACTAATTTCCCTGTTATTGAGGATTTAGAGCAATTAGAAAGAATATACACCTCATGATGTAAGACTATTGCTATAGGTGATGCATTTTATTCTGAGGGAAATTGTTGCGCTTTTTTATATAAAGCTTCAACTTTTATTGTATTATTTAAGTTCAGGGAATTTTCAAACCCCGCACGGGGAAAATCTCAAGTACTATTATGATTGATTATGATTGATATAAGCGTTACGTTAAAACCACACAAAGATTTGGTTCTTGCGTAAGTCCGGACATTTTTGATTTGTGGTTTGGGAAGCCGCAAGGATTGCATTTCTCATGCTTACCGCACAGCTGTGTTCATCAATTTGCCTCAGAAAATAAACCTATTTTGGAGGAACGATGGCTCGTGAGAGCCGATGCTGTCGAAACAAGCAGACTTCATTGCCGGCCTTCCTCGAGTGCAGGCGTGTTCTGGTCCCTTTCGTTTCTTTACCGTTATACAACATACCGACGTTTCGTCGATAAGAGAGCTACCGCTAACCAAACAAAGGAACATCTCAACACCACTCTGAGATTTAAAGACGCACGGGAATTAGGATAACCACGGGTTAAGTGTTAGCTTTAAGATTTGAGACTCATTTGACGCCCCGGGAAAAATTTAACTCCGTGTAAATTTAAATGTTATATCTTTATAATATTAGTATATAATGCATTAAAAATTAAAGTTACAAAGGCTCCGTGTTAGTACTTAAAACATCTTTGTGGTAACATTTTCCCATTTTAAGGTAAATTGTTTCTGTTCCGTTTGTGTAGCCATCTAAGAATGAGTTCCACAATCACAGACGTTCAGTCGCGTTCAAAAACGGCTCTACTTCGTACAAATTACTCTGTCACTGTTAATGTTTATCGGTGATGAAACACCTAGGGCAAATAATCAGAATTCGTTTGTACTACATTACTTTTTTCCAGGGCTCAAAACGACATTTAGGGTAATGTTATCAAATTTTCAAACAAATTTATATAGCATAAACGTACATAGGTTGTCTTACTGAATTTGGTATCTAATAAAAAGAATTATTGATTTATTTTTAGTATCTGAATACAACTTTTATTTATCACTTTTCACTCAACTAGCACACCTCACCAGGCTGCTATTGGTCGTAATACAAACATTATGCTGTTCCATATTACTACTTAATTATTTTTCAGAAAAGTGGGGCAGTTAAAATGTCTCCAATAACAACTTCATTACCATTTTTGTGTTGCAACTATGGTACAACAACTTCGAAAATGTAGTTCTCAAAAGTACTGCTATCAAACCATTCACTTTGCAGTCATTATGAATTAAGTTCTCTTGCTTACAAACCACTGAAAGCAAAAAGCATTTACCCAAAATCAGATATAACAACCACAGTGGACGTAGAACTTTCTTAATAATCCCTAATACAAAGAACTCTCTTAATACCTGGCGCACGATAACTTTAATTTGAACGGGTTCGTCGCGAAGTTTGCCTCCTCAAAATCGATTATATCGACTAGATCCATTTTTAAGAAACTTCAAGGTTATCAAATTAAGGGTTCGATACATTTAATATTACCTTGTTTCCACATTGATTTATATTGTTAATTCACAATGTCTTTTCAAAAAGAAATTTATACATTCAAACCCAGGAACTTTTTTAAAAATGTTATAACAGACTTGACCATCATTTGTTACATACAGTTTTGGCCCTAGAAAATTTAGCCGATAATCCACATAGAGTACCAAAAACCTCGACGGTACCAACAAGAATGGTTCTCTACTAACAGAATGGAAATGAGTCCCGGAAATCTATCGTGCGTGAAATATGTCTTAATTGGGAAGTATCTTGGACGTCACCTAATCTCGAAATACGGCGATTTCTAAAAAACCCTCGAAGAAATCACAAAAGGATACAAAAACTCGAGATCGGGAAAGTGATTCTGGACAAACATCCGCATGACGAATAATCGAGTACACTAATTCTAAAATCGACCAAAAATAAACATTAACAATAAGAACACTAATATACCTACTTAAAAACTGCTGGTTCAAAAAAAAAATTCCAAAATCAAATGCTAAATTATCTGTATATTTATCACGCCCCTAGGTAATTGCAATATATTTTATTACAAGGCTGGAACTATTGCATTTACATTAGTTGTGAAAACCACCAATATAGGACTATTACACAATTATGTTTTCATTACAACGACATAAATATTCCGAAATAAAAAAGAAACCAAACATACCAAAAATTACTTAGGTTAATGCGGAACGTTTTGGCGAACAAAATTACTTTCTAAATTCTTAAACTAATAACAGGAACGTGCTATGGGCACATACACAAATGTATTCAATTAAATAAAAGGGTTCATTTATTTACGGACTATAGGTTATAATTTCAGAACTATTATCACATAAATACTCCCTGAATGTTTGTTGTGGTTTGTTTTGTATTTCTCTCAAAGGAGATCAAGAAGATCATTACATAGACCTAATGAGTGATTTTTGACTGCAGATACCTCGGAAACAACCAAAATCAATGATATTCTGGACTCAGTGCATTCTAACCACATCTTACGGGATGTCTGGGAGTTCGTTAAACAGTTGGATGTTCTTTATTAACAGAACTTTTTTCTAACATGAAGTCGTCTACCGAAGGAACAATTCTGGGTATTATTCCAAACTTCATTGACTAATGACATTAATCAGTTCGATACCTTATTTAGAGTTGTATGTTAAGTCTTTCGATGGTAATCACAAAGTGCTCAACAAAAAAAACTTCCCTCCATACACGACGAAACCATCCTCCGCAGAATTCGGACAAATGAATCAAGACTGCAAATTGAAATTACGTTTTTTCTCTATTTAACGTACGTAAAATGTATCTTACTGCCATATTAATTTGAACCAATAAAGGCGATTTCTTTATTTTCAGTATCAGCATAATTTCAGCGTGTGAATGTTCTTCGTTTTAAGACACCGATGTAATAAGTGCCACGTGATACATTATTAATAAAAACAAATAAGTCATAAAACTGTACTACGTTAGAATACAGTCACCATGCTATCATTTTTTAACTTTAAACCGTTATAATGAATTCAACAACCTCTGAGTAGAACAATATATTATACAAAATTAATCCTTCATTAGATTAAGAATGCATGCAACCCAAAAATTATTTTTTTAAAAGAAATAACCCTAACTCCATTGGTGCGATTTACCAATAAACAACCATTACGATGAAATATTATAAACATTTCAAAGGAACGTCACATTCCAATTTCAAAATTCTTAGGTGAATAACTCCAACTTCAAACTCATTCACAGTAATAACAATTGTATTTGATATTGTAAATTCGACACTATTTAGTTACCAGAACTTAAAATATTTCAACCTTAAAATATGCTACTTTAGGTGACCGTGGCGTAATTTTGAAGTCAAAGAATCATTTACAACAGTAACATTTCAAATTCTGTACGGTGTAATTCCTGTATGGCTATGACCTCAATTGTCCCCTCTCTCTTCGTAAACTAGTACCCTTTATCTCAATTTTCCCTACAAAAGTACCATACTAATTAAAAATTTATTACATTTTTTGGGCTAAATCTAAAGGTTAGGATTTTTTGCTATCTTGAGAAAATTATAAACTGAGAAATGGAAATTTCATTTAAAACATAATTCGTCATTGTTGTAGAGGTGAAACAACGCCGAATAATAAAAACCAATACAAATTGTTTTCTTACTGTTTAGGTACACTCAATATCATAATTAGAAATAATGTAGGTAACTCTACGTTTTAGTCATCTACAAAAATTAATTTCATAAACACAATTTTCAAAAATCAAACGTAGTTATTACAATAATTATAGAAACCAAGAATTAACCAAAGTATCTATATAATCTCAAGTAATCCCGTTTTAGGACATTGATTAGCATAAATAATCACTAAATACCTATAAATTTGCAGTTACTTAAACACTAACCTTAAATTGGAGAAATAAAGAACGTGATTTATTGCACTGATCAAAACTTAGGACTGGAAAATGTGAAACGCTGGGATATATGCAGTGACTTTTATCATTAATGATATTATATCAGTAAACTATTTATCTGTCTATTCGTTTGAATATTTTGCTCTTGATTTGAAAACAAAACATACAAAAATATTGTCGAAACAAGTTACATATTCTGGGAGCAACTACTTACTTTTTTCCGTCGGCAGCTTACAATCGATTGGTTAAACAAACATACCTGAAATAAAAAAAAGTTATTAGTAATTAAACAATTTTTAAAATGCGTTAATACAAAAAACCAAATTAAACAGTAGAAACTAATATTCGCAAAAACGGTAACAGATGAAAATGTTTTATTAATTTTATTAATAATGCGCATCTTACCAGCACTATTTTCCACAGTAGAGGGGTAAGGCCGGTCCTAATTCAAAACGCGACAGACGTATTTTCCATGTGTAAAATACGTCTGTCACGTTTTGAATTAGGATCAACCTATAATTTCAATGTAAAATAGTTGTGAAAACATTTCAATGTAAAATAGTTGTGAAAACATGAATTCTTATATACTTTCAATGTAAAATACTTGTGGGCACGTTTTGAATTAGGATCGGCTTTATATTACTTTCAATGGAACATACATACTTCAAAACACACGTATGTTGAAAAATGTAAGTGCAGAGAAAATGTGTGTAGATGTTTTGAATTTGATTTTCTAGCGAGAAGTTATAAAGTATGACAGATGCAAAATATCGCATTCAAGTCAATTGTGTTTAATTAAAGTGGATTCTGATTTATGTTTTTTATTTATGTTTAGAGGCTGCAAATACACATGGGCCGGTTTCAATTCAAAATGTGTTCACTCTTGTGATAGGTTGAAAAGTGGGTTGGGAAAGTACGCAGATGGTGGTAATCTGCTATATAAGGAGATTGCTCCTAATATTAATTTAATTATTCGAAGTTTACTGCATATATTTACATACAAACATGTATATAATTGATATTCAGGGATTTAAATACAAGAAAAACGAGTTTGTGTGCAAAGAAATTGCGGTTTTGGACTTGTTATTAGGTGATGTTTGGCATCAAATTTTTAAACTGCCAATGCAGTCCAGTTGTTTCAGTCAAGATCATATAAAACATAACGACTGGGTGACAAGGAATATTCATGGTCTTTCTTGGGATGAATCTTCAACGGCTGGAATGGTGTCATCATATATAGCGCTTTATTTGAAGCAAATTATCCGACCCGGTGAAGAAGTATTTGTGAAGGGTCTAGAAAAGAAGAAATTGATTGAAACATATATAATGCAAAACTTTGTAACTGATATGCTTGCACTAGGTTGTCCTAAGCTATCGCAGTTAAAAATCAACAATCGTTTAAAATATAACATCAATTGTTGTAGACACAGCAATAATAATCTGCAATGCGCAAAACAAAATACCTTTTTATTAAAAGAATGGCTTGATAATAATAAAAAACAATAGAAAGATTTTGTCTGTATTATTTATTTTAATATAATTTTACAATGTTAGCCTTACAAAATTCCTCTTTATTAAAAGAATAGCTTTATAATAATAAAAAAACAATAGAAAGATTTTGTCTGTATTATTTATTTTAATATAATTTTACAATGTTAGCCTTATTAACTATTATTATAACAACTTCTAGCACTTCCAGCTATTGTGTACGTTAGAGAAGCCTAACCATTTTACAAAGACTTTATTTCCACTCTTTCTTAGTACTTTTTCTACCAGGTAAATTCCTAGATGTTTAACCTTTTGCAACTCCGTTTCATAAAATGCACCTTTGATTTCTTTCTCGTCTTGATCTTCTAATATATATGTTGTCGGATTGGTTACGTTTACCTTTTTAATCTTAAAAATTTCATTTGACCAGTTTGGCGTGTAACCTTTCGTAAATGCTTCCCTGTGTTTACTAATCCTCACACTGTCTTTAATTGAATATTTTGGTATTTTGGTTGCAAGTTTGATGTGGGTATATGATGATTTAAGAATAGTTTTTTCATTTGATTTATCAACTTTTACAGGTTTGACTCCGATAGTATTGTGAACTGTATTGTTGTATTGTTTCACAATATCGCTTAAATTTTTTATCTAATTGTAAGAACCGTTCAGGTTAAACAAGCGCCACATTTTTCCCTTTAAAGTTCTAATTACACGTTCCACAATGCATGCTTTCTTTGTAGAAAAAACACTATAATGGTGTATGCCATATGTCTGCATTAAGGATTGAAAATGTTTGTTATAATATGCTTTACCAAAATCAGACTGCAAATTTCTTGGTGGATTTTTAAATTTATTTAAAATTGTTTTCATTGCAGCAGTAACATCAATACCCGTTTTACTTTTAAGTGGTACAGCCCATACGTATTTGGAGAAACAATCAATAACTACTAAAATGTATTTAAATCCTTTGTTTGTTTGCGAATATGGTAGAATTTCAATCAAATCGGTCTGAAGAAGGTCATTTAAACCTTTTACTATCACTTTGCGTCTCTTGAAATTTATTCTTGCTGGTTTATGAAGTTCATTTACTATATCCTCTTTCACTTTTGATTGAGCAATCATAATACTTTTTTCTAATCAGGATTTATTAAATACAATTAATAAATACTTCTATGTTTGAATGTCGTGGGCTTCACTTGCTTTGAAAGGAACTTTTAATATAAAATCAAGAAACATTGTGGTATTGTTTAAGATAGCACCGCTGTCACGAAAGCTGATTACATCCATACGTTTAAGCAAAAATCCTTGTAACTGTGCAGTTACATAACTTTTTTCGTTTATAAGAATTTCAATGTCTTGCGGGTATCCTTTAATATTCTCAATGACTGCTTCCTCATAAGGAAATTCATAATTATGTTTAATGTTGAAAATAAGGAATGTCTTGTCACCGTCGAGGAATGTACTAGAGTAAAACGTTGCTACTACCATGTAATGTAGCATATGTAACTTGTACTCAATCAAGGTTTCAAAACCTTCACTTTTGTTTTCATATTCCTGTTGACTTATATCTATTTTACGGTTATGTAAGTGCCTTCCAAATTTGTCAATTGTCATATCATCTAATCACTTTCGCCTCACGCAATTCTTCAATGATCGAATTTATTTCGTTGCCGTGACCTGTGTGTCCAGCAGTCTGAGATGAAACTAAAAGCCGTAATCTATCAACAAGTTCATTGGGATCATTCCAATATAAATAATCTATAGCGTTATTTGATACTTCCATTGTCATACCGTCTCCAAGACGCTTTCTATAGGGTAATGTTCTAGGTCTACGGGATGTTTGGGGAAGTATGTTTAATGTAGATATTATATTTTTGTACTTATATGAAGTATTACCCTGAATTTGTTCTGTTTCAGAATAATATCTTCTATTAGCATTTGTTCTTTTCACAATATCAAGGTACGACTTTAGATCTTGCGGACTGTACCCGACAGGATACTTTTTAAACAGTAGTTCGTATAATCCAGGAGTACCTTTATATTTCAAATCATTTATTAGAACATTTTCATCATCCAACGCGAAATTCGAATTGCCTATCATAAGACCATTTGAATCAGGGTTAAACCTAATACCATATTTATGATCAAATTCGTTCTTAACATCTTTAAACATATTGTAAATATATTCTCGAGGTAGCGGATGTAGCTGTTCGAGATAATGTGTCATACCAGGTGAATCGGCAAAGCTTTGTATATATTCCTGGGCTTCTTGTGCATTTCGATTAACTTCTGCTTCGTATTCATTCTCAACATCATCATCATCATCATCTTCCTCTATGGCATCATTTTTTATATTCGGTATATGCTGAGCAATAACCGGCAAATCAATATAGTCAACGTTCCTTTCTAGCAATTTAGGTTTAATTTTTTTACACTGCTATGAGGCAGTGCTTCTTCTTCTTTAAATTTTTCTTTCTTTACCACACTTTCCCCATCCAGTTTATTAGCAATAGTTTCTAATCGCGATGTTATGGGTAAGATCGATTCCACTTGGACGACTTCATTATCTTTTAACTGGCGCAATTTGTTTTTTACAATGTTTCTTTTCTTAATTAAAATTCTTTTAAGTTTTATCGCCTCCTTGTTCATTGCGTAAAAAGTTTATTGTAATAAAAAAAATATTCGATACTAACGATACTTGCGTCTCTCAAGGTTTAAATATGTATGAAGTGATCAAAACCTATTCGGTACCTTCCTTGACCTGGATCACTATCTTTGTCTACAACTAAGAAACCGTATTTGTCTTGACAACAAGCAGCACATATTTCACGAAATTTATCATACTTCATGTCAGTATTGACGTGATCAAGTTTAAATCATCTTGTTTAAATAAAACTAAAAGATTCGCAATATCACGTAGTAAGTGCTTAGGTATACGAGTATAACTTTGACAAAGGTAAAAACTGTCTACTTGTTTATGACGCCCCATACTAAAGTATTCCCTAATGATACCTTGTTTATCGCAAGCTACATCATCAAAAACAAATATAGAATTATTTCGAGCATCAGATGGTGATATAACATTATCAGAACTGGAAAATGTATAATATTTGATCCCTTTTATTGATCGCAGTAGACTTTCAAGGTATTGATACTTTGGTTGATAAAGTGATTTAGAATAAACATATACGTTTTCAAACTTTAAACCATTAGGATGTTCTATCAACCCAATCATAACGTTGGTTTTACCGCAATTTGATGGACCAACAACTAGACATCGAATAGATGAAGGTAGAAGAACGCTATGTTTTTTCTTTTTAGCTAAGGATTGCACGCCAATGTCATTATTGTTTATGGTTAAAGGTGTTGATTGTTTCACAACACGCATGTTTGCAACTACTAAATTCAATTTGTAAAAAAGTGGAATTATATATATATATATATATATATATATATATATAAGAAACGGCGAGTATATAAAGAATCATTAAATCACAATATTTTATTTATTTGCTGCACAGCTTGAGAGGATAGTTGCCCGCTAATGATTACATATAATAATTCTAAAACTACTGGGAACGGACTATTAAATACTGTAATTAACAATTTACCATTTGAAGCGCATATTCCAGGTTACAAATTTTGCGGTCCGGGTACAAAACTAATCGAACGGTTAGCTCGGGGAGACAAGGGAATAAACAAGTTAGACGAGGCTTGTAAGGAGCACGATATTGCATACTCCAAAGAAAAGGATCTATCTAAACGCCATCAAGCAGATTCGAAGTTAGCTCAGTTAGCTACAGAAAGACTAAATTCTGGTGACTCGTCTTTAGGTGAAAAAGTAGCAGCATTTGGAGTAGCTACCACAATGAAAGCTAAAGTAAAACTTGGGATGGGTGCCTGTGCATCACTGAGAACAAAAAAATATCAATAAAATAAGAAAACTGATAAAGAAACGTCAAATAAGAAGTACGCTAGGTATTAAAAGTATTATCAAACAAGCACGTACAGCTTTAAAAAAGGCTAAAGGATCTAATATTATGGATGCAATCAACATAGCAATTAAGGCAGCCAATACAGCAAAACAAAAGAAGCATATTAAATCAGCTCGTATTATATCAATTCCTAAAACAGGAGGTTTTCTACCACTAATACCAATTTTTGCAGGCCTAAGCGCCCTTGGTTCTCTTACTGGAGGTGCAGTTGCTGTTGCAAAAGCAGTTTCAGATACTAAAATAGCTAAGGAACAACTAGCGGAAAAACAACGTCATAACAAGGCAATGGAGGACATTGCAGTCGGAAACATGTACATCAAACCTTATAAAAAGGTTTTGGTCTTTTTAGCCCTGCAAAACCTCAAAGGAACACAACTTGATTTTACCTAATCGAGCACTAAGCAATGTAGAATTAATAGAGTTTGTTAAGCAATTAGAAGTACCATATTTCCGTGGAGTGTTCATGAGAAACAATCTTCCCAAGAAAGTTAATTTAAAAGAATGTGGTATAATTAATTTAGATGGAATAGAAGGTTTAGGCACGCATTGGACCTCTTATAAAAAGTACGGTAGTAGCGCTATTTACTATGACAGCTATGGAAACCTACGACCGCCAACAGAGTTGATAAGTTATTTGAATAGCGGGGGTAAATGTAAAATTCTTTATAACATTAACCAAGAACAATCGTACGGTACTGTGTTTTGCGGTCATTTATGCTTACAATTCCTAAGTAGTACATAGAACTGCGTACGAAGCTGTCATGTCGTACACTTTTACTCTAACGGGAAACACTTCAGTTTTAACAAGCAATTTTAATCCGCCTATAAACTTGGATAATGATTCGGAGTACGTATTAGGATTAACAAATTTTGAGTCTTATAACACAATTCCAAACATAGAAAAAGGAATACATAATAAATTTTATTATGGATCTAACGGAGAATTCATAGAAATACCTGAAGGTGCTTATGAGATTAGAGAAATTAATAAATATCTTCAAAAAGCTTTAGGTGATAAAAGATAGCGTGGTCGTATGGAACAATCACGAAGCGCTAGAAAGACGCCAGTGTATATAGAAATTACAGCTGACAATAATACACTTAAATGTAGTATTAAATGTAGTCCAGATGTGGATTTTACCAAAAAGGATTCAATTGGTTCTCTACTTGGTTTCAATCCGCGAAAATTGCTAGCATATGTCACGCATCAAGCAGACTACGCGATCAACATTTGTAAAGTGAATGCAGTTTTAATCGATTGCAATATTGCAAGTGGATCCTATTTAAATAGTAAACCAGCCCATGTAATACACGAATTATTTCCTCAAGTACCTGCAGGTTTTAAAATTGTCGAGTGCCCACTTACGATTATATATCTACCAATCAGGTCACGTATAATAAATGAAATAATAGTTAAAGTGTTAGATCAAGATGGAAATTTAGTTAATTTCAGAGGAGAACTGCTAACTGTAAGGTTGAATTTAAAAAAAATCTGCAATAGCCATAGGTATTAAGTATAATGCACGCAACATGTCAAGAATTGCTATAAATGCTGGAAATTTCAAAGCAATAGACACTCGATTGATTGTTTCAAGACCGCTAACAACAAAAAACTGGCAGTTTCTACAATCGTTAGGACTGCATTTATTTAATTAAAAAGTAGAATAAATAGTGAAATACTGAACGTGCGTGAAAAAGTTTACTTCGACAATGCAATTGTTAATATTGAAAAACATACTCATCAACCTTATGCTAACACATCTTTAAACAATAATGATGAAATTCGAATCCCTATACAACAACAAGATGTATACACCTTACCATCGAAGAGCATGCTGTACATAGAAGGCAAATTAATTAGAACAGATGGAACGCCGTCTCAGACAGCAAAGTTTGTAAATAATGGAATTTTGCTGCTTTTTGATGAAATTAGATATGAGATTGGTGGTGTCATTGTAGATCGTGTTCGGAATCCTGGATTAACGTCTATAATGAAGAGATATGCTTCATATAATAGCAATCAAAGTAAACATTTACAAAACGCTGGGTGGTTTCCTATGGATGATTCACAAATAGTTGATTCCAATGGGAATTTTAATGTTGCAATAAACCTTTCAATAGTTCTCGGATTATGCGAAGATTTTAAAAAAATTATTTTAAACCTCCGTCATGAGTTAGTTTTACTACGTTCTAGTTTTGATACTAATGCTATAATTAATCCTACACCCGATGAAGAAATAAAAGTTGTTTTAAACAAAGTTTTATGGAAAATGCCGCATGTAGCCGTTGATGATACTCAAGGAATTAATTTAATAGAATGCGTTGCACAAAATCAGGATTTGCATATTTCGTTTAGAGGATGGGAGTTGCATGAATATCAACTTCTACAAGAAACGCAACGTCATACATGGAACATTAAAACAACAACACAATTAGAAAAACCAAAATTTGTGATTGTTGGTTTCCAAACCAACCGAAAAAATAGATACATGAGCAACTACAGTCGTTTTGATCATTGCTATTTAACCAACATGAAACTATATTTAAATTCAGAAATTTTCCCGTACGATAACTTAAATTTGAAGTTCGAAAATAAACAGACTGCGTTGTTATATGAGATGTATGCTCAGTTTCAGCAATCATACTACGAAAAGGAAAATAATCCACTTTTTAATCCTGAAGATTTACGAAGTATTGCACCATTAGTAATCGTAAATTGTTCTAGACAAAACGAAGCGTTGAAATCTGGTACTGTCGATATTAGATTAGAATTTGAAACTAGCAGAAACGTTTTGCCAAATACATCTTGTCATTGCCTTATACTTCATGATAAGATAGTCAAATACAATCCACTCTCAAACAGCATAAGAATTTTATAATTACTTTATTATTATTACTGTACCTTTACAAATTATGAAAAAACAATAAAAAACAATATCTTTTACATGTTTGAATTATTAAGTGATTTAGTAAACAGCCATAAACATTGACAATTTTAAATAAAAGTTTTGTTATACATTTCTCAAATAAACTAACTGGTATGTTATTAACAAACTGGATTTTTTAAACAGAACGGTTACTACTACTATTTTCTCTACAATACATTTATACTAATATAGTTCAACTCGGGCAGATTGAAAGGTATCCTATTTTAGATACATCCAAAAACAAAAACGGCGTACTTGTGCAGGTATAAACATAACACTGAAGTTTTATAACTAAAAATATTATATGTTAATCGAGATAAAATAAATTGCATTCTTTATTTGAGCCAGTGGTTGAAGCTTTACAAGTCATTTCTGAGTGTATAGTTATACCACAAGGTTTAGTATCAGTGGTTGAGGTACTAAGAATTCTTTTATCATCACTTGGATTAAGAACAATTTTGTTTTGTTTAATAGTACAGACATCATGTTTGACTGATCTAATTAAACATTGCTGTTTCTGTACGGTCTGTTTATAAAACAAAGCATTCTTATAATCGTCAAAAGAAATTTGCTTAATACTTGCTAAGGAAGATCCCTTTGACTTTTTTATTATCCTATCCTGAACTCTGTAAGTGTACATTTTAGATCTAAGCCCTACAAACTGTAGCATGATATCACCATTGTTTTCATCTTTCATAATACCAGGAACCTTTTTATTTGATAATGGAATATGATATTTGTTATGAGGGTCGTAATCGGAAGTATCAAATCTATGAATATCTTGTTTGATATAAGAGAAAAAAAATCTTCAACGCTAAACTCGTATATCAAACTATCCGTATCTGTGTACAGCAGCTTTGCTTTGTTAGCAAATTGCGATTTTATATAACTATAGTGAAATTCATTAAATAGGTTTTTGAAATATCTAGAATAGAGAAACCTGCATAAATGGGTTTGTTTAAATAAACCTCTAATTTATTCATTTCTATTACGACCAGATCTTTGTCTAACACAGTACAACTATGAAAATTAGGTTTCGCTATGTAACTACGAGCTCCAAACCGTCCTTCCCATTCGGTCACTAATTTCACATCTTTCCATTTCCGTACGTTTTCCATCAATTTTCCATAAACCGAATTTATCATATTTTTATAAAAGCATATATCGAAACTGTTTTTTGACTGTTGTCTTAATTTCGTATTCAAATCAATGTATTCTTTTAACCAAGGGGCTTGTTTAAACCGAAGAACCTTATGAATCTTTTTCAGTTCTAAACCATAGCTTAAATACATTTTTAAATTCTTGTAGTGAATAATATAGTTGAGTTTTGGATATAAAGTTGTAAGTAATTTCTTTAAGTTTCATTTATTAGAAGATACTAGTGAATAATATAGTTGAGTTTTGGATATAAAGTTGTAAGTAATTTCTTTAAGTTTCATTTATTAGAAGATACTGGTGGTATCATATGTTCAGACGCCAAAGGTAAGTCACTGTGAATTTCATGTAAAGATACTGGGTAGTGTAAATCGCATTCAAAAATATATCCTACATCAGAATCATCGGGAATATTAAGTATGTCTAAACGTACTATATCTGGACTGGTGCCATCTAAAAATTCAAATTCTCCATATGGAAGATATTCAGACATTGCAGCCCCATATAAATTATTAACATCAAAATACATTAAATATTTAGAATCGAAATTCGGATCATAATCTGCATTCATATATTTGTTATTTGCTTTGGCATATCTATTCGAACATTGAGAAACACCACCACGAATTCCCCGTTCTAAAAACATTATTTTTTCAATATCAGTAAGCAACTCGAGTTTAACGTTCGTCGTTTTTAACACTGCATCTAGAGCTAAACCAGGAGCCGTAAAGTAGTGAAGTGGATCTAACTTATACGTGAACATGCAAGTTTTTCTAAAGTTTTCAAATATATCAGTCAAGAGCAGTACATCTGTTTTTAAATATAGATCTGAATAGTCCCCTAGTGTTTTTATATTAAATGTTTGCCAAACGTGTATAGCATGATTGTAGTCTTCATCTGAGACTTCTTCATTGCGCAAACGATTAAAGAATGCTGTTTTACAGGGTAAATCGGTTTCATTGAGCCTATCCCAAGAGTTAATGTAATCATAGGGAAATATGCCTTTACGCGTAAGTAACTGAAACTCATTATCAGTGTTACAATTTTCCCTGGTGATGGATTTTTTATTATCATCTAAGTAGGAAGCTAATTTTTCGATGCTAGATGCCATAAACCTGAATGAATCGATAAATCTAAACCTAACTTTCATACCTTTTACATATTTTGTAAAAGATATGTATTTTTCCTTATTTATTGGTAGAATGCTTAACGAACCTGAAACCTCTAACGAGATTTTTTTAATAATGAAATGCGAATCGTAGCCTGATAAGTTATGAAAAACTACCGGTATCATGTAAGAATTATGATAATTGATGTTGCAATCTTGATGAGCCGCTCCTCGAAATTCACCTGTAAAGTGGCAGTGATCGCGAACTCTAATATCATCTATACTAAAAAGTTTATTGCAAATGTGACAGTGAAGGGCAAATTTAAATGCTGATTTTTGTTCTTCTGTTAAAGGATTCATAGGTTTTGGGTTACAGAAAATTTTATTAGTCGTTTCTGAAATCAGTTTCAATTGAGCAATAAACCATTCTATACAATCCTTTCCGCGATACAATTGAAATTTGGAATTTATTATCATACCAGCATTTCAAATAGTACGCTACACTAAAGGGTATATGCCTTTGGTAACGAACTGTGTTTAATATTACCTCCGACTCATTGCATGGTTCTAATATACATTCGAGATCTGCATAAACTACAAATGATACTTTTTCTTGATAGTGGAAATGTTTAAATGTTAGATACTTTTCGGATTCTTCGGGTAATCTTATTGAGCAAGTATTCTGTTTTTCGCAATAATTCGAATGACGCTTAAGTAATGCTGCTGTACTAAAATTATTTAAACATCTATAACAAAAAAATTTTCTATGGTGATGTGAAAACAACTGTTTTGCAAATAATTTTGACATCCTTAATCCAAGTAAAATGAAAGTGATTCTCAATAGCATTTGTCGGACGAGAATATTGTAAGGAATCATTATTTAAAACTAACAGATTAATAGGTTCAATTTTTTTAAAATTTTCACTTAAACAAAATGGCAGTATTTTAGTATTTTCTATACAATATAGGTTAATTGCAAGATTGTTAAGCTTCTCAATTTTTTTGGTCTTTTAATGCGATTGGAAACTGAATTGAATTGTAGCGTAATACTGTATCAAAATGTGGATAGCTAGATATTCTCTGACTATTTTGTTTAGCAGGATATAAAGCGGAAACCAAGCTCTAAAGAATGCGATGTTGGTCGTTATTTATTACATTTACCAGAGCTTTTTTTTTTTTATAAAGTCCGGAACCGGTACAAACGTTGAACACCCTCCTTTAAGTGGATCATGATTGTTTATATTTACCTTCAAGTGTAAAACTTCTTGGACTGCCCAACCAGAATTCTTTTCGCTAAATTCTTCTAATCGCTTCGAAATCTTGTCCAATACGTTCTCCTTATACCACCGCTTGAGATTGGTATTTATATCGATGTGACGATTTGCAGTAGGAAACGTTTTCAAATCTATTTCGCCAGTTGTAGGCTTAACAAAGATAGCGGCAAATATTACATTAACTTTCAACATTGACTTTTTTAAGCAAGCAACAATCTTGCGTTTAAAACTAGCGAACGCTAAAACATGATTGTCCATCATGCCAAACCAGATTTTTTCGAATATGACCTCTAGAAAGCGTTGCATCAATACCTTTACCTTTATATTCCAAAGAGCGTTTCAAGTGCCTCAATCGTACAAGGTAGCTTTTAAGATGTGCCAAATTAGATTCCAACCTACTAGGATTTTCTTGTCGATTGTCTTCGTATACCTTATTTCTAATAGCAAGCTTCAATATACTAATATTTGCTTTGATAATTATAATGTGTTTCGTTATTTCATCGACTGATTTGATTAGATTCACGCATTTTACAGTTAATCTCAAAATAGCGCTACTAATCTCGGCCACGGTTTCAGAATTCATTATTCTATACAATTCAATACACTACTTAATATATGTATAGCTTACTATTTATACAAAAATATCATCTGACGTAAGCAAAACAACTGTAAAAAGAATTAGCATACATAATTTTTCATACAGCTGCGTTTACGACAAAAATTTCTTGTTTGCAGTATAGTAATAAAAATGTTTTATACGACCTTTGATTTATGATGTGTGTACAGAAAATACACTATCATTACAGCGCTATTTTTTATGGTTACATATGGAATCTTTTAATAAAAAACAAAGCAAATTTGAAAAAATGTCTCAGATTAAACCGTCAATGTTGTTTAATAATTTACACGCACTCATGGTTTTTTTTTAAAAACCCAGTATTAAAAAAACATTCTGCAGTTTTATCATATAGCAGTCCTTTACAGAATTTCTTATGCGACATAAATCGTGTAAACACACAATTACCTATATATGCATATAAATTGTGTCAGCGGTAATCTAAAACTTATTCTATATACAGGGTGAGTTTTTAGTGTGGCAACGGTCGATAACTCCGTTATTATAAAAGCTACGTAAACCAAATTTGGAGGCATATTAGTGTGCACATTTTAAAAATATTTGGAAGCATACAGGGTGTTTCATAATTCCAGGGCATATTAAACTTATATTTTTTTAAATGGAACACCCTATATATTATTACATTTTTGGAAAGCCCATAAAAAGAGCTTTAACTTTAAGTTTAAGAAATTGCCTACTTGCAACAAGAATATACCAAGAGAAATATCCTGTTAAATCACAACACACTACAATTAATAAACCTAAATGACATTTTAATTGCAATTGTTAGTTTTTCCAAAGCCTGCCTGATTTCGTGTTTGAACATTTTCTATAAAATGCATGTTGTTGATTTGGCAGAATTCTGTTGATAGCGTATTATTGTAGGTTGTTATATCTTTAGTGAAAATTGTTATTGGATAAGTGTAGTTAATTGTTAATCAAAATGTATTAATTGTTTTATAATATTCTCCAATAGTAAGTTATTTTTAGTTATGTAAATTAAAAACATGCTTAAAATTTGAATAAAATCATAAATATCTCAGAAAGTAGTGGATTTAGGTATAGGGAATGCTTAACACAAACGAAAGGACACTTAATGAACTATCCATTGTAGCAATAAAATTGGTAGGGTGCCATTTAAAAAAAGTTTTAAAAATTGCATTTTGCGAAACCTGACATACCCTGTATACTGTGAAGAAATTTCAAAAGAGTGATAACTACAAATATACTATGGTATATGGTAAAATTTTCTGCATCTTGAAAATTAACATAAGTTGTGTATTAGTGCAGTGGCAATGTATCTAATCAGGGTCATTTTTTCTAAAAACAGTTGAATATCTCAAAAACTAAAAGGAATAGACAGATACAATTTGATATAAAGTTAAATCTCTTTTTATGAGCTTTCCAAAAATGTAATAATATATAGGGTGTTCCATTTAAAAAAATATAAGTTTAATATGCCCTGGAATTATGAAACACCCTGTATGCTTCCAAATATTTTTAAAATGTGCACACTAATATGCCTCCAAATTTGGTTTACGTAGCTTTTATAATAACGGAGTTATCGACCGTTGCCACACTAAAAACTCACCCTGTATATAGAATAAGTTTTAGATTACCGCTGACACAATTTATATGCATATATAGGTAATTGTGTGTTTACACGATTTATGTCGCATAAGAAATTCTGTAAAGGACTGCTATATGATAAAACTGCAGAATGTTTTTTTAATACTGGGTTTTAAAAAAAAACCATGAGTGCGTGTAAATTATTAAACAACATTGACGGTTTAATCTGAGACATTTTTTCAAATTTGCTTTGTTTTTTATTAAAAGATTCCATATGTAACCATAAAAAATAGCGCTGTAATGATAGTGTATTTTCTGTACACACATCATAAATCAAAGGTCGTATAAAACATTTTTATTACTATACTGCAAACAAGAAATTTTTGTCGTAAACGCAGCTGTATGAAAAATTATGTATGCTAATTCTTTTTACAGTTGTTTTGCTTACGTCAGATGATATTTTTGTATAAATAGTAAGCTATACATATATTAAGTAGTGTATTGAATTGTATAGAATAATGAATTCTGAAACCGTGGCCGAGATTAGTAGCGCTATTTTGAGATTAACTGTAAAATGCGTGAATCTAATTGTTATTGGATAAGTGTAGTTAATTGTTAATCAAAATGTATTAATTGTTTTATAATATTCTCCAATAGTAAGTTATTTTTAGTTATGTAAATTAAAAACATGCTTAAAATTTGAATAAAATCATAAATATCTCAGAAAGTAGTGGATTTAGGTATAGGGAATGCTTAACACAAACGAAAGGACACTTAATGAACTATTCATTGTAGCAATAAAATTGGTAGGGTGCAATTTTAAAAAAAGTTTTAAAAATTGCATTTTGCGAAACCTGACATACCCTGTATACTGTGAAGAAATTTCAAAAGAGTGATAATTACAAATATACTATGGTATATGGTAAAATTTTCTGCATCTTGAAAATTAACATAAGTGGTGTATTAGTGCAGTGGCAATGTATCTAATCAGGGTCATTTTTTCTAAAAAAAACAGTTGAATATCTCAAAAACTAAAAGGAAGACAGATACAATTTGATATAAAGTTAAAGCTCTTTTTATGAGCTTTCCAAAAATGTAATAATATATAGGGTGTTCCATTTAAAAAAATATAAGTTTAATATGCCCTGGAATTATGAAACACCCTGTAAGCATCCAAATATTTTTAAAATGTGCACTTTAGGCATGCCTAATATGCCTCCAAATTTGGTTTACGTAGCCTTTATAATAACGGAGTTATCGACCGTTGCCACACTAAAAACTCACCCTGTATATTACTAGTTAAGGACCATTTGCATTGCATTATTTTAAACGAAATTAATCTAAAGAAAAATATAATAATTTACACGCACTCATGGTTTTTTTAAAAACCCAATATTAAAAAAAACATTTTGCAGTACGTTGATAGAATTAAAGATTTTCTTATTCAGCATGATTCGCGCAAACATACACACACACACACACAAATTACTATATACCTATATATGCATATAAAGTCAATTTTTGTTAATTTTTATGGAAAATAAATTATGCTAGCAGTAATATAAAACGAAATTAATCTAATTTAGGTTTTTTATTATGCGCCTTCATTGCAATTTCTTTTTCAGTCAATGAATCTAATTCATTATTTCTGCTGAGCAGTACCTTTAAAAAATTTCTTCTGCAGCATAAATCGTGTAAACACACAATTACCTATATATGCATATAAATTATGTCAGCGGTAATCTAAAACTTATTCTATATATATTACTAGTTAAGGACCATTTGCATTGCATTATTTTAAACGAAATTAATCTAAAGAAAAATATAATAATTTACACGCACTCATGGTTTTTTTAAAAACCCAGTATTAAAAAAAACATTTTGCAGTACGTTGATAGAATTAAAGAATTTCTTATTCAGCATGATTCGCGTAAACATACACACACACACAAATTACTTTATACCTATATATGCATATAAAGTCAATTTTTGTTAATTTTTATGGAAAATAAATTATGCTAGCAGTAATATAAAACGAAATTAATCTAATTTAGGTTTTTTATTATGCGCCTTCATTGCAATTTCTTTTTCAGACAATGAATCTAATACATTATTTCTGCTGAGCAGTACCTTTAAAGAATTTCTTATTCGGCATAAATCGTGTAAACACACAATTACCTATATATGCATATAAATTGTGTCAGCGGTAATCTAAAACTTATTCTATATATATTACTAGTTAAGGACCATTTGCATTGCATTATTTTAAACGAAATTAATCTAAAAAAAATATAATAATTTACACGCACTCATGGTTTTTTTAAAAACCCAGTATTAAAAAAACATTTTGCAGTACGTTGATAGAATTAAAGAATTTCTTATTCAGCATGATTCGCGTAAACATACACACACACACACAAATTACTTTATACCTATATATGCATATAAAGTCAATTTTTGTTAATTTTTATGGAAAATAAATTATGCTAGCAGTAATCTAAAACGAAATTAATCTAATTTAGGTTTTTTATTATGTGCCTTCATTGCAATTTCTTTTTCAGACAATGAATCTAATTCATTATTTCTGCTGAAGTATAATTATATTCGCTTACATACTGTTTTATTCATTAGAATAGATTACAGAGCTGAATTTTTTCAGAAAACGATGCAAATTTTTAATTTTTTCTAACAGGTCAGTTTATTATTTAATATAAATACTTCACGTAGATTTTACCAACAGTATTCAATCAGATCTCTTGTATAATTATTAGTTACTATTACTAGCAACTTTTAAAAATGAGTAACTTATCATCAATCAAAAATTGTAATAGTACTAACGTAAAAGTTCTAGAGCAATTTATATTACATTCTGACGAAGACTTGATTAAAGAAGTTTTTGGTTCTTCTTCGCCTCAACTCGACACTGCTGCTATTTTTGATAGTGACGTAATAGATATATCACGGTAAGTGCTTTTTCACATTTATACATGTGTTTTAAAACACTACTAATTTATAAGTTACATTAGATCAAAAAACCATTCTGGAAATTCTGAGGCTATCGTCGGATCGTTGACACACTCTGATCCTCTCAGAAACATCAGGTAGTATACAAAAGAAAAGGTGAACCTACAATAATCTTTTATGTTATGCTCACAGATCAGGCAAAACATGTTGGCTATGAAAAGTTATGTACAGAATCTAATATGGCTGTTTGCTGTGAAGATGACAAATCCTACGAAGATGACACAGTAGAGTTGCTTAACGCATTTAAAAAGCGTGGAGAGAAGCTACTGCGTCGTATAGATTTGGAGCTAGAAATAATAAAGCAAAAAAGAGAGGAACTGGGTGCGAGAGAGCAGCAGATACTTCAAGAACGGGAGTTAATAAATACTTTTTCATTTATAAATAGTTAGATCAAAATATTCAACAATTTGTAAAATAAAAAAGTATTTTATAAAAGTTTCTCTTTTAAAACAGGACTTTCTCTAAACAGGATAGTAAACTCAAAGTAAAGCGTACATAAATCAGAACCCACTTTAATTAAATACATCATTCTTTATACAATCGACTTAGATGTGTTATAATAATTTAAACAGTAAAGAACAAGATGTATATTATTATAATAATAAACTAATTTCTTAGATTAGTGACATATTATTCTGAAAATTCTATGTTGACAGTTAGACCGATCGATCCCTTACTAGTTATGTATACGTGTTTGTTCGAGCCAATACTTTCATTTAATTGTTTCACTCCATGTGCTTGAAGGTATTCAAAATATCTTAATGGCAATATACTCTTGAACTCTTCTGTTTCCACTAATACTCTTTCTCCATATTTTGTCTTGATTGTTTCCACTTTTAAAACTTCAAACCTCTTATTCACTACAAGATCTTTTGAATTTACATAAGGTTTGCGATATGTGGTTTTATTAAGAGTATTAAAATCCATATTGCTTTTCTTCGACTAATTAAATTAATATTAGGAGCAATCTCCTTATATAGCAGATTACCACCATCTGCGTACTTTGCCAACCCACTTTTCAACCTATCACAAGAGTGAACACATTTTGAATTGAAACCGGCCCATGTGTATTTGCAGCCTCTAAACATAAATAAAAAACATAAATCAGAATCCACTTTAATTAAACGCAATTGACTTGAATGCGATATTTTGCATCTGTCATACTTTATAACTTCTCGCTAGAAAATCAAATTCAAAACATCTACACACATTTTCTCTGCACTTACATTTTTCAACATACGTGTGTTTTGAAGTATGTATGTTCCATTGAAAGTAATATAAAGCCGATCCTAATTCAAAACGTGCCCACAAGTATTTTACATTTGAAAGTATATAAGAATTCATGTTTTCACATTTTACATTAAAAGTATATAACGCCGATCCTAATTCAAAACGGTGCACGTGTAACTTCTCGCTAGAAAAACGAATTCAAAACAGCTACACACATTTTTCTCTGCACTTACATTTTTCAACATACGTGTGTTTTGAAGTATGTTTCATTGAAAGTAATATAAAGCCGATCCTAATTCAAAACGTGCCCACAAGTATTTTACATTGAAAGTATATAAGAATTCATGTTTTCACAACTATTTTACATTGAAATGTTTTCACAACTATTTTACATTGAAATTATATAAGGCCGATCCTAATTCAAAACGGTGCACGTGTATTTTACATATGGAAAATACGTCTGAACACGTTTTGAATTAGGACCGGCCTTACCCCTCTACTTTCCACTAATGAATTTAACCAAGCACTTGTATTTTTAAAAAGTAACTTCAAGTAGAACCAATAACATAAGAGAAACACAAAAGGGGGACTCCGAGGCGTAATAAAATATGCATATAACTCCTGGTCCGAGATCCTAGGTTCAATCCCCGACACGAAACACTTAAAAAAATTTATAGCGAGCATCTTTTCCAAATAATATCCCCTACTTCGCATGAAAGATAAAGATAGAGGCATTTCTAAAAATGTGTATGGGAAGCATCTTCTCCAAGTAATGTGCCTTCTTTCGGAAGAGGAAAGATAACGCCGGAGGTCCCCGTGAATTCGTGAATATGCGTTATCTTTCACGTAAAAAATCCTCATCTTGTTTGGAACCAAATTCCAAATTTCGAGGCGTAAAAGTCCCATCTTCTTGCCTCGGTGATTAGCAGTAATAATAGAAATAAGTCAATGTAAACTAAATACATTTTCGCCTGTGCTACTTCTTGCATCCTGGCGTCAATGATTAGGCGTACTTAGTAGCAGAACTAGTTCGATGTGAAATAAACAAATAAATAATAAAATTAATTAATAAAACTATCGGTATTTAAATACAACAGCAATTTAAATGGTCAAGACACTTTCCAATCTTATTTAGATAACATCACTATTTTGCAATCGGCTGTTACTTAATTGATTAAAACAGCAGTTAAACGTAAGGTCTACTAAAATTCTAATTTAAACGTCCTTTTTATAGAAATGAGTTTTTCTACTAGTTTCGACTCAGTTCTTGTTAAATTAAAACCGAGTTTCAATAAAACGTTGGTAATGTTAATAAAAAGAGCAAAACAAAAACCAGCCAATTGTTACGTACAGTTTTGGCGCCAGAAATCTAGACGGTTCTCCACAGAAAAACTCGGTGAAGTACCTCGCTAAAAATTTGGTTTCGATAAAGTAACGAAAACCTCGACTGTACTAACAAAAATGTTTGCCGGCTAACTCAGTGGGACGGGTGGTGAAAGTGTTTAAAGATGGACCTGTAAGGCAATTGTATGTGAAATGATCTTAATCGGAAAGTATCTTAAACGCCACCAAATCTCGAACTAAAGGGATTTCTAAGGACGAGCCTCAGAAAGAATAAAAAGAGGATGACAAAACCTAAGATCATAAAAGTGATTTTGGTCTAAATTTTACATAAGAACTAATAAAGTACACTAATGCTAAAAACCAACCTAAAATAAACGTTATGATATGGGCACTAATATGCATATTTAAAACTGCTAGTTAAGAGGAGGTTGCCAAAATCAAATGTTAAATTACTTGAATATTAATCGCGCCTCTAGGTAATTGCAATCTAATTTATTACAACAAAACTGGAACTATTGACAATATATGGCTACTATACATTTATGTCTTCATTACAAGTAATAAACATTCTTAAACAAAAATAAAAAAACCAAATATATCACCAATTATTTATCATAATGGTAAACGTTTTTGGCCAACAACATTATTATCTAAATTCTTAACCTAATAACAAGAATGTGGGAACATTTATAAGTTCGTGCAATTAATTTAAAATATTTGGTGATTTACAATTGCTGAAGGTTATAGTTTCAGAGGCATTCATAAAGTGTCACCAGACAAACATAGGACTTGGGAAGTGTGCCCTTGGTGTCACTGCCTGCTAAGAAGTACACTCAAAGTAGAAAGCTTTTATTTGTCAAATTGAAATATTTGTAAGGTTAGGTTATTCATATTCAACATTAATGGCATTATTGTATTTTTAATCTTTAATAATTTTAGAAGATTTAATTAACAATGACATGACATAACACACACCTTAATCTAAAGCAATTTATTAAATGCACATACGGAACACACCATGGAATTTTAAATTTGCTTAAAAATGCTTCGTTCCCGCAATGTACTTTCAAACAAATCGCTTTCTGATTGGTTCCATATGTTGTTGTTGGAAATTAGTTCACATATTTTCCAGGTCCTGTGTTTGCTTGGTGGCACTGTTAATATCTGATGAGTGATTTTCACTATAGATAATTCGGACACCACTAAAAGTCATTATTTCCTGGAACTTCAAACGAAACTAACTGTTTGAATCAACATGCTTTTGTCGAACATGAAATTATCAATTTACTAAGAACCAAGGTATTCCTAAAATTAAAGTAATCAACCTGGTAAGAAATTATTCAAATATTAGTGACTACCTTAACCAGTTCTTCAAGGTAATCCAAACTACTCAAATTACATGTTATTACTTTGGATATAATTGGCGAAGTGTTCTATATAAAAAAAAATATTCCCATAAAACAATTCAAAATATCTTCGGCAGAATTTGGACAGATGAATTAAGATTGCAATTTGAAATTACTTTGTATAGTTTTTATTTATCTAATATATGTACGATAAACTTACGGAAAGAATAACTAGAACCAGAGAAAGGGATTTCCCATTTCTTTGAATCAGTACAATTTTGCGTGAGAACGTCCTCGTGACCAGATGATGAAGTCATGGGCGTCGGCGTGATACATTATTAATTATAACAAATGTATCATAAAATTGTAATAATTTTAGAATACAAAGTAGTCATGTTATCATTTCTTAACTTTAAAAATAGATTTAATAAATTTAACAACTTTTGAGTATGAACAATATAAGATACAAAAATAGTCCTTCCCTAGATCAAGAATGCATGCAACCTAAAAATTACATTTCTTAAAAGAAATAATCTAACCACATTGGTGGGATTTACTAATAAACAAACTATTAAAATGAAATATGAGTATAAACATTTCAAAAAAACGTCACACCATATACAAAATTATCTCGCAGATGGCAAAGCTAGTTTCGCGTCTTACAAAACACTTAGAATATTGCCACCGCCTCGTAAAAAGCAGTTTGTTTTTTTTGTTTACACATTTAATTTTGGTAATCGACAGCAGTAAGTTTGCTATGGCTGATGTGGCAATCAGAAGAGGGAGTAAGCCTTTCCGTTTTTTCTCAATCGCATTTGGATATATTGAATTCAATAGCTGCAATAACGTGAAATTTGAGTGTTTGGCATTGTCGTATAATTAGAATAAAGGGCATTAAAAAATATGAAGCTACCGCCGAATTATACTATAAAGTACACCGAAATCATAAAAGAGGTTATTATTTTTCCATTGAGACCGCACTACTGGAAAAACAAATTAAAAATCTCAACAAACTATATTCTCGAATTTATTTATTTTGTGTATCTTCGTCGATGATTTCTGCACAGGTAACTGATAAAAATAAACAAATTACACATGAGATAAAAATAGACCTTATGTTTTGAACGACTGCTTCGTATTTATTATTATTACTTGCTATAGGTATAATATGAATTATTTGAAATGTCATTAAACTGCGTTGCCAACATTGAAGCTTCAAATCTCCTACGCACTTAGTCCGATTCGAGTTCTTTGGAGACTCACAAATAAGTACATCATAATTAGTTGCAGCAATGGTGTTGATGATTGGCCAGCCTTATTTAAATGTCAGTCAGTTTGAGCCAAAACTTACGATAATATTCTAGAAACGGCAGAAGATAGACAAAAAACAAAAAAATTGCTTATAACGTTAGATTCCTACGAGCTCAAACAACGCCGTTGAGAAAAACTCGACAAATTACTTTGGTATGACTTAATCTGCATCGGCATCAGTTAAAGACAGCAACCAAGGACAATCCACATGATGGATTTGAACTCCTACCGCATGTAGAACAAGTATCTCAGTTAAGCATATGTGGACAGATCGACTTAAAAAATAGTTATATGTTTATGAGTAGCGTTCAGTTGATGGTAGAAACTGCTTGACGTGTCATATTGTTTGGTGTTAATATTAATTAGATGTAAAAGACATCCGATCAAAAAATCATCACTTAGAATTGTTTCGATTGGATCTTTCAACGCCACCATAATCACAGGGTGCATGGAGGTAAATAAAATATCGAAAACATCCCGTCATGACACCTTCATCTAAGGTACTTCAAACGAGGTTGGTAGAAACCTTTTAGGGTCTACTAGCTGTCAAATTCTACAAATAAATCCCACCAAAATATAAAAGAATCCTGAAAAAATAGAGATTTCCGTAAATTCATGGTCACGCCCTGTATAACACAAGTGTACTTTAATTCATTGATGTACAAGCAAAAAATGCAATTACGCGTGTATAAATAATCACCCTGTATGATATAAGCGAATTGTAAATACATAGCAAATAATGTAAGCTGTATATGTAAAAATAGTTATTTTTTTTAGATAACTTAAAACGCATTAAATGCGAAAGCAAATAGATCATATTAAGATAAATATAAAGCCATTTATTTTCGCTTATTAATTAGCCCTTGTATAGCATAAAAACATTGTAAATAAAAACATGTTCTGGTATTTTCGAGAGGAATTGAGAAAAATACAACTTGGTTGAACTCATTAATAAATAAACGTTTATTCCAAGAAGCGGCCCAATCATTGAAAAAACCATAAAATTCATAAAATAACAGATAAAAATTATTTATTACCTTTCACAATAGTTGTAGGATAGAATGGCGACGCCACAATAACATTAGGTATTAAATAAAGACGGAAAGCGCACATAAATCGATAGTAACAAGGTAATAAAACTCGGCAATTTTGAACGCTAATGAGGATTTCTCAGATTTTACATCATATAGAGGTGTGTTCTTTGGAATGGAATTTCACACCAACCTCGAATGTACTAGAATATAAATAAATTGTATATAAATGGAAGCGTTTGTTAAACATTTCATTCGAGAATTCGATCGTGAAATGTTACTTTGATTAAAATCGCAAGCGTGTTGCTTTGCGAAGATGATATTTGAAGTATGCAGTGTGCATAAAATTCTTCAATATAACGCTACTTTTATTAAATAATTGAAAGGAAAATTTAAGCAAATATGTACTTTGGTAACTGTTGTTTGAAACGAAAATGTTAAATATGAAAATTTGTAAGCTGATTTGGACGTCAATTTAAAATAAGAAGATACTTAATTACGAATTGCAAAAAAAAGCTTCGTGGATTTGAAAGTATAATTTTTTAATAATATTGTTTTTAACTGATATTGGAGTATTTGTCATTATACAATAATTTTATTTTTGTAAGGATCTTTAATAGGGAAGTTTGTGTTTAGAGTTCGAAATACACCTGCCTTTTAATAGATTATATGCCAAGAATTTTTTGGCCAAACAAACCTTACAAGCGCGAGAATTATAACCAGGTAAACCATCCATAAGATAAGAAATTTAGTTCTGTAAATTTAAAATAAGGTAAGGAACATTTTTATAATTAAGTAAATAAGTACTTCTTAGAAATTATTTGTTGTTTGAAAGAAACAATGTGTATATTGAGTGGATCAGTATAAAAGTTTGTCCATTTGTCGATACACTGTTTTTTTGTATAAGCCAATATTCTATACGTACGTACGATTTGGTACACGTGTAAATTTGGGTATTTGTTATTTAACTATATCATGTACCGGAGCAAGAATTGCAGGTGATATGTAATTGTATTACGGGGGTCTGCATGCGTACTTTTAGAGGGGATTGGTCTATACATAAACTGGGCACATTTCTACTTTTATTAATTACATATTTCGTGGCTTGATTTAAAAGTGCTATTAAAAAGACAAATGTACTTGCAGATTATTGTTTGGAAATTTTCTTTCCTATTTAATTTCTTTTATAAAAATCTATCTGCAAAGGGATAAAGATATAAGGTATGCGTGTAATTACCTTAGCAATGATTCAGTCCATAATGTGCTTTTGTAACTCTTGTTTGGTGATTTAAAACGGCCTTTACAATGGAGTGAATTTTATTTAATTATTATTATTAACATGAAATCTCTACAAATTGTTTCAATCATAAAGGTAGATATTTTATGAAGGTTTCATAATAAATACAAGGCTATTTTAATATGTTGCTAGTGTTCTGCCGGATAAAAATTTGTACTTTAGGTTCCCGTTTTGATTTGTTACCAGCTGAATATTCTTTCGTCCCTAAATGTGTTAGCGTCACAATAATTTACTGAAACGGACGCACAAAATTACTTATTTTAAATTTTTTGTGTTTAATAAAGAACGCCATTATACCAATACTGTGTGTCTTTTTTGTTGTTTTTTGTTTGTTTTTGATGTTTTTACATCCAAAAGTGCTGTCCTTATTTATTTTATTTTCCTGTTATTTACTAACCATTAATTTCTTCTATTTCAGCGAGGCGCATCGGTCTTGGGGTTTTCTCTTTTACTATGATCCCCCACCCCTCACTCTACGGCTGATTAGTTGGTACGACATTCCTTTCATTTTCTTTTTTTGTTGTGGTAATTGGTGTCTACTACTTTCCTCACCTTCGTTGCACTCTTCCTTATTCGCACGGTATACCGCAACAAAGCGAAGTCCTACAAAAATGCGCGTGTGAGAAGACCACGTTACATACTTGAAGCTGGTTTCATTCAACGTTACTTTTAATTTAACCTAATATCAACCGCCATCAGAGCTCCGCCGTGAGCTTAGGCCGCCTGTATTCAAATGAGGCGTATTGTGCCTCCAATACGAACCATATAAAAAGTTAATAGAAAAATATTTTAATAATAGTAAATATAATAGCAAAAAGATTTCTACAAATTTAAGGTTAACTAACAAATAAATAAATATTAACCTAAAGAAAACCAACAATTATTTATCGTAATAGGAAACACTATTTATAAAAGTTTTACACGAGCTCTAATTTCAGAGAATAGACAATACCATGAATATTTAATGCATCAAGTAGTTCTGACTCATTAGATATCATTGTCAGGTCAATTAAATGTTCTTGAAGTATTGTAGTCCTAAGGTGATTCTTGATCAAGCAAAGTTTAGAGAACGATCTCTCAGCTGAATCAACTGAAACAGGTAGCGTCAAAATTATTCTTAGTGCAATTAGTGTATTAGGAAAATAGCTTTGTAGATCATTGTGTACCAAGATAATGTAAAACTTCAAATCACCACTGTTATTTTCTAAACTACACCTAAAAAGGGAATTTATTTCTTCAAATAGTTCTATTCCAACGATATCTGTCTCATTCTTGTCAGTTAACATTATTTCTAAGTCTATGCTGTTTCCTCAAATCTGATTCAGTAATATTTTTTAATTTCGGCATACTGTATAAAAACCCAAAATAATCAGAATGCTAATTAAGTAGGGTAAATCATTCTTACAGTGTGCGGCATCTATTTTAAGATCAGCAATTTTTATAGCTTCTTGAACAAATTCTTCGAAGCTTTTATCTGTTCGTTTTCGCTTGAAATATACTATTTTTTTATTCAATAATTTGAAGCACTCAGTAATATTATTAGATATTTTTGAAACAGCTTATTTACTATTGTTACGAGCTACTATTAGGCAACCCGTCATTCACCCACAAGCGCCGTAAGCAATGTATATACTACAGAAGCCTAGAATTTTCTAAGATATACTGGATTATGAATCATCCTTTTAATTCAGGATATATATATATATATATATATATATATATATATATATATATATATATGACCGCTGATAAATGTAAGGGGCAGTCTATATCAGAATGTCGTATATAAATCATCTCGTATATAGTAGTGTTTAGTGTTGTTAATAGAACTATGATTAAGAATTTAGTTTAAGAAGATATTAATGCTTGTAAATAGTATTAGTGTGATAGTGCTTCATTGTTAATTAGACTGAAAACATTTATAAATAAGGCATTGGACTTATGAATAGTGAGTAATAAAGACTTGTATTACTACTTGTTTTAAATTAGTGAAACGCATTAGTAGTAGCCCGCTACACTATATTAATCTACACTATATTAAACATACTTATAGTTATTGAACGATAACAAAAAAATCAACAGCTTCGAAATTCATATTAGCTGCATCATTTACGACCAAATTTAAATTGTAAGATGCGCATAAAACAGAAAACGTTCTAGCCTTAGAATCTAAAATCTCTTCTTGCAGCCCATTGTGTTTCCCTTTCATGTTTGACTCATTGTCATGTCTCTCAGCACGAATATTTCTTGGATCTAAATTTAGAGATTCTAAATGTTTATGAATCTCTTGAAATGGATTTTCGGATGTTGAGCTAAATATTTCGCAAAACGCTAGGATATGTTCAAGCATTTCTACAGTTCAAATCAACAAAATGTATTATAGCTGTTAATTGCTCCTCGTGATCTTTCTCTGGTATGCAGTCTAAAATTATTGAGTAATATTTAGCGCTTGCTAGTAATTTTAGTATATGCTTTTTAATTTCATTTGCTAACAAAACTGTAATCTCATTTTGGATCTTGTCACCTAAATATGTAAGCATGTATTTCTTCGTTTCTTTAGACGTTTGACTCCTAGGAATGTGTTCATATAACGTTGCATCAAAATATGATGCCATTTATATTGCTTTTAAAAAATGCTCGCTGTCTTGTTCAAACGACTGATTTGATCCTGCACGAAAAGCTAAATTTAGCTTAGCTAGAAATTGTATAACATACATAATTAGCAATATTACATCATACCCAATCAAAAAATGTTTGTCCTTGATTAATAATTGTGATTTTGTTCTTTAAAGCAAATGCCAGATTTGCAAATATTTTAAAACTATTATTGTGCGTTTCGCTTTTTTCATGACGCAATAACAGGAGACAAATGTTGCCTGTCATTTGTTCCAGTTTCCGCGAAAGTATTGTTTTTTTAAGTATATAACTTGCAATAAAAGCAAAATATACTATCTTTAGACAATGAATACAAAAGCCACTTCCTTTTACATGTTTCGCCGTTTACCAAAGCGAATAAAAATGATCTGAGAATTTTCTGCCCTTCTCATTTTTAGGTATAGATATCCTTAACGTGAATAGAACAATTTCAAACCAAAACTTGTCTTCCTACATTTGAAAGTGTCTCTGGCCATTTACCTGGATGGTCACTTAAGAGAGTTTGTGAAATACGTAAAGGGTCAGCATTACCAGTGTAAGCATCATGATTAGGAACAATAACCTTAGCCTCCTATACTCTTCCCTCACTACTCTCACTTAATTGAAAGGTAGTACTAATATCGTGACTCGTAGACGACGCCGATTCTTCAGTATTCATATATTTGAAGATCGCACCCTTTTCCTTTCTTTTTTTTTGTTCTTTGGCTACCCTCTTCTTTTTGTATTGAGCGCCGGGGAGTTTCTACGCTTCATCATTTTTGTATACGCTGAAATAGTCTGTTACCTCAGTATGTAGCGTCTGCATAACTCCAATTTCACAAAATCTTTTTAATTTATTAAACGTAATTGATATTTACACTTAGAATTATACAATACTTAATTTCTACAATTTATATTTCCCTACAAGTAATACGTATCCACTAATAAGTAACAACCAAATTTATTTTAAATATTTATTTCTGATGTACACGCAACTTACTATCGAAACCGACTTCTCTTTCCACCACTGACGTGCGTCTCTATATAAAGATCTGGAGACTGGAGGTCGGCCGATAATTGATATACAGGCGGCTTTCTTTAACGGTGGTATCTGATCACAGCGCCTTTGTCGGTTGATAGCGGTTAGGATTTCTAGACGGGTGGCAAATGAAATCTAATATAATGTGTTAAAAATAACTAAGCCGTGATCCGGCGGCTTCGTTACACCTTATACCGTTTAAGCAAGGAAGTTATAATCGCACTTTGCACAACCCATATACATTAATTAAGTTCTTTTTTTCTTTTACTTTTGTTGTATTTGCAATAGTGGAAACAGCTCCACTTGTATCAGACATAAATTTTTATTAAAAACCACATTTTTCCGTCACTTCACTTACCAAATATTGCCGCCTTTCGGATGTTCCGTCTGTGTTCAGTGAACACACTAGAGTGGCGCGGCCCTGAAACGACTGTCTTGTAAAATTTAAAAAAAAAAGTTTTCATATACAATATTGCAATTTGTCGCTTAAGACATTTAAGAAACGGGCCAACATTATAATCTGTTGACGGTTTTAAAACATCTTTAAAGTTGTCGGATATTCTACCTCCAAAAAGTGAAAATGTATCTTTGACGATTCTTTTCGGATGACTAGTTACAATATAGAATACTCGACGTGAGGTGACATTTCAACAGCTTAAGCAATGCAGATATTAATTAAAACGTGATCGTGAAGTCACGTGAGAGGGAGAGAAATGTCTCAAGTAAAATAATTACTTTTTAACTGTTTTGCTACTGTATTTAAGAGCAAATCTGCAACCACAGCTTAAAACGCCATTCTAGAATGAATATACATAATACCTGCCCAACAATGATTAGGCCAATGATCCTAACAAGCACTACATATATAAAGCACACAATTACGGTTGTCTGAAATAATTAATTTCATAATAAATATTTCAGTCTGATGAACCCAGAATTACAGTTGGTGCTTTATGCGACGATGCGCTTAGTTGCTGCTTGCTTGTCAAAGGTTGATAAATAAACATCAAGCTGTACTGTAGTTTAACATTATGACAGGAAATTAGTAAATTATCTAGCCGGATATTAAAACAATTTTACTTCTTATGCATAAGAAGTACAATTGTATAACTTGATTTAGTAGGAAATCGATAATGTATACCAATTTGTTAAAAGTGATCAACAAACCACCATTTAAAAAGAATACAAGCAAGGAAACGTAATTTTTAGAAAACGACAGTTTGTTACGTAGATGTTGATAAAAATGGTATTTAAAACATTGATGAACTTATAAGCCTGTCTGATAATACTTCCATAGAGTCAAACACATTTTGGACGGTTTTATGCATTATTGGAAGTAACTTTACTGCCCAAAATCACTATTTAAGAAACATTATGGTTTCATCAAATCTCCATGAAATTTTCATTTCAACGAACCAGACACCATACTTATTTCACTCACAACTCTTTTTATAATAAGTTTTTAACGATAAAATGATCCTGAATAACAGCGTCCTTAATTGTAATTTAATACTGAAAAGTTAAGATTTTCTTAAATAAGAATATCTTAGGGAACTATTGGAGGAAGTATTTCATTTTACGCAGTCATTTATTTTATGAGAAGTCGCCGAGAATTTTTTTAACTTTGAAGGGTCACAGTTCAGTTAGAAAGCATCATCGGACACATGTTTATTTGAATTGCTCATGGGAATCGTCCGTTTTTCTCCAATGACACAAATTTACGCGTACATATTGATGATCTTGCATGTTTTGCTCTGAAAACCTTGTCGAAATCTGTTGAGCTATTTGTAAACTGCAAAAAGGTCTATTCGATATACGTTTAGTTTAGACTATTCTGCCACCTATAAATAAAGTACACGGTATTAACTTCTACTTTTTATACTGGAATAGGTTTATTTGATTTGTATACATTTGACGAATTGCGATAGGTACGCATTAATTCCGCAAAGCTTGCTAGTAATGCATACCTTCCTAAAAACACGACTTGAGTTATCAAGGAATTTTGTATATTAAAAAGACAAATTTGACAATCACCTTAATATTCCATACCTACTCCCGCAAGTTTTATAGAAAAATTAATCGTTCTTACTAAAAGAATCATACACACCGTAGAGGGGTTCGTTTATGAATATCAGATTAGTCTGGGTTTTAGTTTTTGGGTCACGAAATATCCACGCAATAGTTTACTACAATTTGAGGTTGAAACGCATCACAATTATTGTTTACTTGTTTATTTGCTGTAATTGTTTTGTAATTGCTTTTAATGCTTTATATTTTCTTGTTATCACAGGTTCATGCAGGAAGTAGTTCTATTTATTTATACACTTTCTCAATAAAATACGTAAAATTTTTTTTTCTACAATCCCCTACGAAACGAACCAATAGGATATACATCCGGCGAAAACTTGATTTCCGTCACTAGTGAGTTAACTTTAGTCTCTGGTGACGAAAGTAGAAATTGATGCATCTTTTGACATATAAATCGCCTCGTTAAATATTTTGACTGTTTATAATTATTAATAACAAAATGTAAGGGTGTTCATTAAAATCTAAATGCGTGTGCTTCACTGTTATTAAATTAAAAGCAAAATGAAATTATAAAAGTATAGTAAAATTTAAGCAACCCATATCAATTTGTCTAGTGTCAGTAGTTTATTAAAAGTTTTAGGTTTAATGTTCATTAATAAAAACTGTCAACTTCAGGTCATCTTAAACTTGTTGATAGTTCTTCGTGTATTTCATAATGTCTGATTCGGAAAGTGATATAAATATGATCGGTACTCCTCCAGAAATAGTAGATAAAGTTGAAGAAACCTCTTCGAATTTATTACCAGCAAAATTGAAAAACAGATACGAAGAAATCTATGTCAAATTTATGAACTGGAGAGTCCAAAAACGTAAATTCATTTTCGAAACTGTGGTACAGGAATATTCTGGAGAATTGTATAAAAGTTTCTGACCGTCGACGTTATGGTCTATGTATCTGATGCTGAGAGCTGACAAATACATTTTCTATTCATAATTATATCGATATCCGTATTAGTACTAGTAGTAGTAATCTTTATTTCTGTAACAATATACAGAACAAAAACAAGAAGAAAATAGAAGAGTATTAGGTACTAGTGTAGGTTTACAGAAACCATAAGGCGAGGTTCAGTAGCCAGTAAACCTGGGGGCTGTCTTTACACCCAAACCTTAATAATAAGCAGCTAAAAGTCTGCCATATATGTCAATAAATTATATAACATCTATATCTATACACTTCCTATATACTCTGCGTTGGACAGTGACCAAATTGGTATTAAATGTTGAAACATAATTTAAAAAATAATAAATAATAATAATACTTGCCATCCTGAACAGTATACTCTAAAATTCTAGACCTGAGAGTCGCAACGTTTTAAGACGTGATTTAAAGCGTTCATAACAATACGTTTTGCTTGTAGGAACGAAGTTAAACAGGAAATTCATAGTATGGACTATGTTGTATGTAAAAGAGCGTTGGAAGATTGCAGAGTTATGCGCTGGCATTGATAAGAGCTCCCTATGTCTAAGATTTAAATTATGAATATCGGTGCGGTAAATAAATTTATTATATAGATAAGGTGGCGTCCGCAAGCTAATAACCTTTTAATATAAGCAGGAGAAATGTAGAACGCGTCTGCATTTCATCTTCAACCAATTGATATTTTTCAGTTTATGTGAAATGTCTCGAAATTTATTAATACCAAATATGAATCGCGTCCACAACGATGAAGAGGAGTATTCATTTGATTTCTCCAGTACCTTGAACCTTTTCCATGCGTCGCCATTCACAAAACGGACTGTATTCTTTTTCGTAATGGATTTTTGATTTATTCGGACGCAAATCGAATCTTACAGTGTCGGCTGCCGCTATTACATTTTTGGGAATATCAATATCTTCCCTGATTTCGCGAAACTGTGATGTAGACAAGAGAATAAACTTTTTTGACGTTTATGACAAAACGAAATGACAAACAAAATAGTTGATTTTATTGTTTACATCATTGTCAATGATACGAAAAAGCTATGAATACAACTTGATTATTAGCGATTTAAATTCATTTCGGACGTTGACAGGCCACGAGGCTGACGCCTCGTCGCCTGGCAACGTCCTTAATTAATATAAATCGCATAACAATCTCGTTACATTAACAGCTACAATCTCTGTATTGTTAAACGTATTGATAGACAGAATTAAACAGAAAGACCTCAATTGGAAAAAATTTGATCCGAAATACACTGAAGCTTTTAACGCTTTTTACACCTATTACGCATCATTTAAGAAAATACCATCTAATCGCAAATTTTGTTTCATTATCTTTTGTGTTGGGTCCTTCCGAAATATGTGCATATGTTAAAATTAGACATTGCTAGAATTAATAGACGGTGCTATATGCAACTTACATACACAGTAATATACTAGCTATGCAAGAAGACTATGGGGATAAAACAATGTCTGCATCAGATTGAACAAAAACACACATCTATGTACTTTGACTATACTTACTTATAGTGAAACGAAACAAATGGACCAACTACTAAAGACTCCACAAGTTCTGTATCGCTTCAGAAATAAGGATCACCTTTGAGGACGAAACATTACTAGATAAAATTGCTCAAAATGATTAAAACGATTAAAACAAAGCATTGGAACATCATATTGCTATAGCAAATAAAATACGCTTTTCGAGAATTAATAGAATTATGAACCAAATTCGAATAAAAATTAAAGGAGACAATACGGTTTATCTTGAAAAACAACAGCATGTATTCTAATAAAATTTCTAGTTATCTCCAATCCATGACATTGATACACTTTCCTTTCCCAGTAACGTTTGAAAGCTTCGATCGCTGAACAAATAACGCTTCACGCAAACAACTTGACTACTCACCTCATTTATCTTACTTCATACATTTATCAAATTCAGCATATTTGCTGCATTAGCATGAGCGATACTGAAGTGGCGCCAACATATATAAAGCACTGTTGTCATGTAGACAATTGTCGGAATGTGTATAAGGCTATGCGTGGAACAGAAAATGTTGTTGACTGATTATGTCATAATTCTTCAGAAGCATTGATGAATTGAGTGGACTATTTTATGCTGGGTTGATGTTGAAAAAATAATAATAGAAGTTAGTGATAACATCATAATGGCTATTGAAAACATTTACATATTTTAATTATATACATATTTATAACTATTTACACATGTAGAAAAAAACTCCAATAACCAGCTTCTGAATTATACGCGACTGCAACTAAAGTGTGTAACTGGCGTTGGTGACTACAAGATTAAATTTTGCACCACAAGAGGACAGAACACGTACAATTTTAGAATTAGAAATATTAGTAGAAAATCCAACATACCTTAAAAAAACTACCAACAACAAATAATTTTGAATACGTTCATGGTAAGCTACTTACGCATATTTCAGGAACACTCAAGAAAATGATGAAGATGTACATACGTATTTATTACTAAGGACAACATAAAAATGCGACTTTGCATGTGTTATGCCGCAATTGGTTTCACAACAATTTAATTTAATAATTAATCGTAGTATAATTAATTAATCTTGTATAATTAAGTACGGTAGTATACATTATATAAATGTGGTTTTAAGTTCCCAGGAATGCCTTGGAGTTTTTAGAATAAGTTTTTATTATTATGTATTTTGCGGTGTAGGCGTTCTCCCACGATTTGAAGTAGTATGCGTCATTTTTTTGATCAATCAGAACGCGTAACGAACAAAGCTGGTGGCTTTGATATGTGAAAAAGTCAGTCGCCATTATTTACTGCACGCAACTATCGTACCTTGAAGATTGGAGCGAGTGCTTTATAATACAGTGAAGTTTATCTAATCAATTTCCTATCTCCACCCCTACCGTACTTGTTTGTTCCAGTATGTTGTAGGATATAGTGACAAACTCCACTGCAAAGTCGATATAAAAAAGGATTCAGACCTACGAAGCAAGTATACGTAGTTAGATGAACAATACGTAGTAATATTCCAGTGTGGCAAATGCCGTAATACACGGATTCATTAACTAGCGTATGCTAACTAAATTTTCTAGATTAACAAAGGATAGGCCCAGTTTAAGTCAATAGCATGCTCATTTTGTAAAGGATTTAAATAATACCGTAATAATACGAGGTAACAAACTGTGGAATTTCCAGAAATCTTACGTCATGTAGGTAAGTAATCTTTCGAATGGAATCCCGTAAAATCTAGAAAGAGTGACGTAGTTAAAATAAATTATATATAAACGGAATCTTTATTAAAGAGATTCATTATAAAGTGGGATCTAAAATCACCGCATTGCAATTTATCTTTAGACAGATTTAAAAGTTCAGTGAGTTTGATATTCAATAACATGTACTTCTGCTATGAAAAGAGATTTTATTAACAAAAATTTGGTACACCTATTTCTCCTCTCTCTCCAGTTCTTGCTCAAATTGTGATAGATTCTTTGATTGATGAAGTTTTACAACGACTACCGTTTCATCTTCCATTCTTTGCTAAGTATGTTGATGACATCGTTTGTAGCATTCCCAAAAATATGATTGACGTTGTGCTGGATACCTTCAATAGATTTAATTTTCACTTGCAATTTACGTATGAGATAGAAGTCCACCGAAAAATTCCTTTTCTTGATACTGTTGTCATACGAAACTCTACAAACATTATCAAGTTTGACTGGTATTAAAAAACCAACAAACTCAAATCGTTATCTAAATTATTACTCTAATCATTCTTACCAACACAAGATAAACACTATTTTGACCATAAATAATAGGGTTCTGAAAATCTGTAATCCCGAATTTCTACAAAAAACTTTTTGGACCTTCAACGTACCTTTATTAACAATGGCTTTCCTAAATCCATAGTGAATAGAATTTTATTTGCAGACGTCAATAAAAAAAGAATATGAACAGATTAAAACTGAACTTGATACAACTCGTAAGGCCATCCCTTATATTCAAAAACTCTCTCCATTTTTAGCAAGAATTTTAAAGAGAAATGATACTAAAACTAAATATACCTATAACAAGACAATAAGAAATCTATTCACCCAAGTCAAAGACAATTAAATTAAATTAAAAAAAATCTTCATGACGTCATCTTTCTGACGCCGACTTAGTAAAAAAACTTTTTTCTTTGACGGGAAAAAAATTTGATATTTAATGTTTCTTGACAGGTAACAAAATGTCACTTTTATTAATTTACTTTTCCCCGGGAAAAAGAGTACTTTTTCCCGGGTAGGTGCAGATAAGTAACCACTCGTAGAATTAAATTGACATTTATTTGATTACTTTAAAGGTTTCCCTAGCAACGCAAGTCTAACTGTCCATATAAGTACAACAGCCTATACTTGTTTGAAACAGATTAAATTTTTAATTTAAATTAATTATAATTTATCTTTGTTTTCTCCCAAATACCAAATAAAGAAAACATAATTTTTTAATTTTTAAATTTAAATCATTAATTTCGATAATAAGTAAATAAATTTATTTATTTTCCTTCAGATAATTGTACATCGGGTTAAATAACTGCCTGGTTTATAAAAATAATTAAAAAACAATTTTTAAAATAAAAAAAATTAAATTCAGTTTAAAATCAAATTAATTGAGTTCAAATTCTATTCCTATTTATATTTTAATAATCATTGGCAATAATCATATAATTTTTTAATTTAAATTTGATATTTTGTTTAATTTTTAATTTTTATTAAATAACTTTCACTAAAAAATAATCATAAAATAATTTATCATTAATAATTATGATTTATTTAATAACGTCGGAAAATACTTATAACCTTAATTGATTGTATTAATTTTAAAATAAATTTCATAAAAAATAAATTGTTATACTACTCAAATTAAATATCCACAAGTTAATTAAACCTGGAATAATTTATTAAATTAACTATTTTTAATTAAAAGAATATACCACTTAAAATTCCTCATCACTACAATAAATTTTTTTTGTTTAATCAATTGGTTTAAAATTGTTATATCGTTAAAAGTTGGAATTTTCAATCCTTTGGGATAAATAACTTATCAATTATACTAATAAACATTTTAAACAATTTTTTTATACTCAAAAAGTATTTCTTCAATAAGTACAAATGAATTTAATCATGTCTTTATATAATCTAAATAATTTAATTTCAAATTCAAATATTTTATTATAAATAGCTTATAAGCTTAAACTTTAAATTATATTTAGGGAATCTTAGAAATTCTATCCTATGGAAACCGTAATAGAAGTGTTAAATGATCTGGTCAATTAATTTTCCTTTCGTGTTAATATATCATAAAATATAGAATTTTAAATCATTCGGTTATAAGCAATTAATAATCTTTAGTATACTAACATATATACATTTAATTACTTTTGTAATTAATATCTTTATATCAAAAAATAATTTAAGTTGTAAGAATTTAAATGAGATTAAATGAATTATTTGTATCTTAATTTAAAATCCGTAAATATCTAAGTTAAACCATTCATAATTGTTTAATTAATCATGTAATTATTTTATTCAACTGTAACTGTAATAAAGTTTCAAGAACAGTTAAGATTCAAAATATGTAATTAAGTTATTAAATGATCATAATCGTAATAATAATTTAAAACTTCAACTAATCGTTATTACAAATATTAATAAATTACTTAACATATTCGTATTCAAACTACTTACATATTAAATATTATTTTGAAATTAGTTTTATATGTACTCCGATTAATCTGACATCTATTAACGAATATAGTAATTTTATAAATAGTTACAAAATTTAATAATATTATCGTTAATAAGTATAATATAGTTATCTCGTTACTAATAATTCAAGCTTATTTAATAAAGTCATGTAATATACTATAATAAATAATATAACTGTAATCTTAATATAATATATGCCTTAAATCAACACTGATATTGACAGTAATCAATAATTGACAATCTATTAACTATTAATGTAGTTCATACAAGAATTATTCATTCACTTGTATATCTAATGTACGATACTGGATCAATGTTAGCATTCTATATCACTAATTATATTGATTGATAATGTATTATATTATTAGAATGTTCGTTACTAAATTACACTTCATAATAAATAATTACAACATAATTAATATGCTAGTACTTATTATATTCGTTTAGTATACGTCGATCATTATGAATGAATTCAGCAGGATTGATAAATGCATACTGATTCATATTGCATTGTTTTATACTCTTATCTAATATATCAATAACGCATACATAGCAAACTAATCATACTAACAATAAATTTATATCTTTTATTCATAAATTAAATATTATACATCTGTAATCAAAACTATCAACACATTTCATTATTTAATTATTTAGATTAAAAATCACAAGTATAATTAAATTTGATAATAATATGATAAATTGTATTACAAATCAAATATAATAAATCAATCCTTACAAAAATCTATCTAAATAACAAATACAATATCATCAACAACTATTCTCTAATATTATAATATGCTAGTAATTCTCTAAGTCTATTAAATATGAAATAGATAATACAATCTTTAGCAATTCTAAACTATATACTGAATAAAAAATATTTAAATGGATCTTAAAATTCAAAACTACTTAACCTTAATTACGATGAAAGTAAAATTCATAACTGTAGATTATAATGCAATAATATCTTTAAAGACATTAATGCTATATAATTCTAACATTTATTTATCAAATTTAATATGTTATAAATTCATTAAATTATTAAATCTTATCTTAATTTCAATTATGTTAAGATAATACAACTAATGCTACTTATTAAAACTTAATTGCATATATTCAAAAGTAATATTTCAATCGCAATAATTGATAAATTAGAATGCACTAGTCTCAGTCTTTAGTTTACATGTAAATAATCATATTGTAGCTATGTAATCTATTGTATAACAAGCTATATACATTACACAATCCATTAATCCTTATAACTATAATTGAACTTTTCTATTTAGAATAAAGAATTATATATGATAGATATTGAAATACTACTAATAAGTTCATAAATTTAATCTTAATAATTAAAACTAATATTTAACTAATTAAAAAAATTAATCTCTATTAATAGGAATATAATTGACTTAGATAAAATAAGTTGCAATGGATTAATGAAGGTAATAGAACTTTAAAAATTACAAATAATATTAAATACTGAATAAGAAGTAAGAACGTATTAGAACTAGATATAAATTATACAAAAATTATAAGTCATTGCAATATTAATTACTTAACGAAATTATATGAAATTCAATTTGACATTATATTAGTAATCTAATTATATATCAATTATTTCTATATTGCTAGCTTTACAGATATTAACATTGTATCAATTTAACCTATTGCGAATCTACATTATAATCGTGAATCAAATCAGTGCTTATGAATTGTATTAACTTAGAACTATTCAAATAATTATGGTCATTACATCATTAATTTAGTCAGTGTACAGATTTATATCTTATATTAGACTACATATTTTCAAATTTTTATTGACAAATCTAAATATCAAATTATTACACTTATACTAAAACTATAGTAAATTAATAAATATATTTACTAATATTAGAAGTCATACTACGTACTATAATTCACAAATGAATGTCATTACACCTAATGCATCATCAAATACATTATAGTCAAACTTGACATATATGACAAAATTTAGTACTATCTATCGATATTAATATCATATTTTACATAATTAATTCTACTAATTTATTATAAATTATGAGTTTATTAATTAGTTGATACTTATCGAATTATTATTTGAATTATATTAGCTTTTGACTAAATTATCATAGATATTTATCATACAAGTACTTAAAACTGAACTGATACTTGTAGTTACCGTCTATTAAGCAATATGATAAGTCATTCGTTATTTAAATTTATCCATTGTAATTGTAATTTAATTTGCTGATATGTTAGTATAACATTGATAATTGATATATCTAAATTATTGATTGATATTAAATACTATTGATAAATAAATACGTAAAACTTTAATAACCTTTACGAAATATTGATTAAATACGATAATACTTTGATGTACGAATTTATTGATATTTAATTACAATAATTATATGCGATAAGTATTTTAATATCTAAGGTGCATCAACTATTATTTTGTTAGAATGAAGATTTTTAGTAATGATTCATAATGCTAATATTAGTAATTGTTACAGTATTTCTAATCTTCCTTAATTTGCTGGAATTAGTTACAATATTCTTATTGAGTAAATATTACTTATCGCTTATAATTGTATTTCATAATTCTTTCTTAAGCTACTTTGATAAATTCTCATAATTGTATTACTCATGTTATGAAATTCTATATAATAAGTCGGTACTTATGTACTATATTCAATCCATAGATCTCTATACTGGTTAATTACTGTGTAACGTAAATCCTTTACAATGTTGACTAATCCTGAACATTATTCTTATATTGCTCATTCTTAAGATTTTATTTATGAAATTATTCGTTAATTCTAATGTCATTCAGATGTCATTATCTAGCTTCATCTTGAATCCGTCGAGCTATCAGTCTCTCGTGATTGCCATCCTGGTTGAGGGCATCGATATCAATCCAATACCCTGTAGTTTGCATAATGTCAGACCTGTGGTATCATAGTTTTCTAACTGTATAATTTTCTGATTATGAATGACGAATGATATTTAGCTTACGGATTAATAATTATGATTCAATTACTACTCATATATTAATGAGATATATGATACTATATTAATTATGATTATATTAGGTGAATATAATTTCTGCATATTAAACTTATTAGCTTATATATTAGTAGTATATACATGATGCTAATTTAGATACTAAATTAATAGCTAATATATAACTAGCTATATAATATTAATATATATATATATAATATAATATATATATATTATATTATAAATTTAGACTTAGATAAAATTAATTAATTACCAATCTAATCGTAGGAAGTTTGGGAAAAAGTACGAAAAATCGTAATTAAAGCATTAAAGTATTAAATTTAATATGATTTATAAGTTTTAAAATGCGTTAGTAAAATATAAACTTGATTAATAAGATTTATTATTAAATATAATTAAATTTAAAAGACAGTATAAAAATAGTAATTTAATAATTAATTATTTAATATTATAATATAAATTAAATTATTAATTATTAAAATAATTATAAAGTAATTCATATCTTATTATAAAGATAATTAAAATAATAATTAATATATTATATTAATTTGTAATTCGCTAAATTAAATGTAAAGTAATGATTCAATTGCTTCATTAATTATTTAATTGATTAATTAACCATATTAATATCATAAATATCATTAAAGCTATTTAAACATTTAATTTATTTAAATTGTTGAACTGTATTTAAATAAATTGTTTTCAAATTCATTAAAATTAAATTTTATTAAAATTCGGTAGTAATATCGGTTCGGGTTTTCGCCTCTTTAACTTCGATCGTCAACGAGTAAAGATGTGTTACGGGCTTTACTCTGGTTTCGGGTTTTCGCTCTCTTTAATTTCGATCGTCAACGAGTAAAGATGTGTTACGGGCTCTACTTTTTATATTATCCTGTTAATAAATGGTCATCCAACGATGTTTAGTTAATACTGACCCAAGAATACCAATTCATGTAATTCATTTTGGTTTCGTCATTTTACTAAATTTTGATTTAACCATCTGTCTTGCACGGTACACGAAGTTTTGTTTAGCGGTTATAAAGATTTCTTCTTTTAATCCGTATTCCGATGTTCTGCTGAGAAACTTAGTGGTATAAGACAGCAGAAAGGGATTGAAGTACAAATCCACAGATGAGCATGTTACGCTTATTGTAATAATACTGTAATTTAATTGTATTGAAATTGATTGTGATATTTTGAACCGGCATTATAAAAATTATTGGTTTTAATTTTAGCATTTGTAAGCCAAATGTATACAATAGGACGTATTAGAGGGAAGATTATTGTAATAATAAGCATAATAAGCATCAAGAATTCACTATTACAGGTGAGTGTAAGTAAGCTTACAGACGAGATCATTAAGTAAATTATTTACTATCCTAATTTTATGACTCAACAATCACCTAGCTTTTAACCTGTTGAACAACTTGTAAATAGACGTTTTATATAATTGCCCTGTTGGTTAGTGCAGCAACGGCCGATGAACTTTATTGATAGAAATATCTGTACCTTCACCTTTGAAAGGTTTTCACAAGTAGTGAGTAATAATAATTCCAGAGGTAAATCGCTCGTCCCTTCCTTCCTCCCAACCAGCCACACGCAAACGCGCGCGCCACCACACACACACACCACACACACGCACACGCACACACACACACACCTGACAAGCTTACCCTCATCCGCTTACCAAGTACTGTAAATACATCAATCTGCAAGCATCACGCAACCCAATAAAGCAAACTTTTATTTTAAATTATCGTCGGCCGACGTGTTTTTAACAAAAGTATAGCATTCTTTAAATATAAAGGTCGCTATCTGCCGATATAAATTATTTCTTTCCTTTTTCTAAAGATAACAAACATCATCGTACATCTTGTAGTTTAGTCGTCAAATTTATTTCCTAGCACTTGCTGTTCGGTCTTGTTTAACCGTAATAATTATACGTCACGTGTAAATTCAAAATATAAAATGTACTAGCCAATTGTTTTCTAAAATACATGGCTTTCTCTTTAGTTTTATAATGTCAGTGTAATGGCTGTCACACAAATAACACGTGCAAGTGTTGTCCTGCTATTTATTGACTTTGTCACGTTAATTTATGAGCAAATTAAATTGCACAAGGTCGTTCTTCACCTTGGGATGCACTAAAACATGAGCTAAATATATATTTTGACGTGATAAGGAGTCACGAGAGGTCATTGAAACCCAAATTCTACAAATAAATGGAATAAATGGAATTGTGACCAATCATTCCCTCTATCGATACACCAACATATCCTTTAGCCAAATGGCTAGCCGAGATTCTTAGCAAAGCCTTTCCAATTACAACAGGATATAACATCAAGGACATCTTCAACTTTGTCACTAAATTTAAAAATTTTCATTTACCAGATAATCACATCTTAATTTCTTTGGATGTAGAATCACTATTCACTAACATACCGCTCGATCTAACGCAAAGAATCATAACTGAAAAGTGGGATCTAAAATCACCGCATTGCAATTTATCTTTAGACAGATTTAAAAGTTCAGTGAGTTTGATATTCAATAACATGTACTTCTGCTATGAAAAGAGATTTTATTAACAAAAATTTGGTACACCTATTTCTCCTCTCTCTCCAGTTCTTGCTCAAATTGTGATAGATTCTTTGATTGATGAAGTTTTACAACGACTACCGTTTCATCTTCCATTCTTTGCTAAGTATGTTGATGACATCGTTTGTAGCATTCCCAAAAATATGATTGACGTTGTGCTGGATACCTTCAATAGATTTAATTTTCACTTGCAATTTACGTATGAGATAGAAGTCCACCGAAAAATTCCTTTTCTTGATACTGTTGTCATACGAAACTCTACAAACATTATCAAGTTTGACTGGTATTAAAAAACCAACAAACTCAAATCGTTATCTAAATTATTACTCTAATCATTCTTACCAACACAAGATAAACACTATTTTGACCATAAATAATAGGGTTCTGAAAATCTGTAATCCTGAATTTCTACAAAAACTTTTGGACCTTCAACGTACCTTTATTAACAATGGCTTTCCTAAATCCATAGTGAATAGAATTTTATTTGCAGACGTCAATAAAAAGAATATGAACAGATTAAAACTGAACTTGATACAACTCGTAAGGCCATCCCTTATATTCAAAAACTCTCTCCATTTTTAGCAAGAATTTTAAAGAGAAATGATACTAAAACTAAATATACCTATAACAAGACAATAAGAAATCTATTCACCCAAGTCAAAGACAATTAAATTAAATTAAAAAAAATCTTCATGACGTCATCTTTCTGACGCCGACTTAGTAAAAAAACTTTTTTCTTTGACGGGAAAAAAATTTGATATTTAATGTTTCTTGACAGGTAACAAAATGTCACTTTTTATTAATTTACTTTTTCCCCGGGAAAAAAAGAGTACTTTTTTCCCGGGTAGGTGCAGATAAGTAACCACTCGTAGAATTAAATTGACATTTATTTGATTACTTTAAAGGTTTCCCTAGCAACGCAAGTCTAACTGTCCATATAAGTACAACAGCCTATACTTGTTTGAAACTTCAAATTTGACATCCATTGATTTTTTGACTTTAATATATTGTAATATCTTTTTCAATGTTAAATCATCGTTTTGCCTGTCACAGAAAAAATAGTGTATTATGCACGGGTAAAAATGTGAGATTTTAACTCTCGGTGTTTTGTATCCCTCCGCTTCGCGTCGGGAAAAATAAGTACTTTTTTCCCCAGATATGTGCAAATAAGTAAGAATACGAAGATATTTAATTTATAGCTGGGTCCACACTAGTAACATTCGGGTGTAACATAACATCGAATCATAACTTCGTCGCGTTCAAAACAATCGATATAAACAACTTAAGTAAGCAATTTTTGAAACCACTCGCAGATATTAAATTGACAGATATTTGATTACTTGTTTGAAACTTCAAATTTGACATCGATTGATTTTTGACTTTAATATATTGTAATATTTTTTTCAATATTAAATCATCGTTTTGCCTGTCACAGAAAAAAATAGTGTATTAATAGTGTATTATACATGGGTAAAAATGTAAGATTTAACTCTCGGTGTTTTGTCTCCCTCCGCTTCGCGTCGGGCGACAAATACACCTCGAGCTAAAATCTAGTACTTTTTCCTTTGTATAAAAAATAACTCATTTTTACATCAAAATAATTTCACGGGATTTAATAATAATAATAGTATATATAGTTTATTACACTTCCAACTACAGATAAACCTGCTACACAGCGGGGCCTTTTAAATCAAACGGCCTGTGTATATAAATATTAGTAATTACAAAAGGCAAACTGATTTTCACGTGATTGAAAGATGGAAAATATAAGGTCCCGAACATGATTCAAAACTGCATCTTCGGCATTCGCGACCGCTGCGCTAATAAATTTCTATCCTTCTGATTGTAATCACCCATTGAGGTATCGAAATTGGTTAGCGTATCGGTCGCAAAAGCCGGAGATTAGGTTCAAATCCTGTTCGGGATCTAATATTCTCTTCTTTCAATTTCTAGCTCGAGTTAAGCTTTGCATGAAAGTCTAAGTTATTGTTTCATCTTATTAAATAATATAACATGTAAAATCAATTTGCCTGGTGCAATTACTAATAGTTGTAATTAATAGCCGTGAACTTGAGCGTCGCTTCCTGTCTATACCTGACATCAAAACTTGACACTGTCAGGTATGATTGACAAAAATGGCAAACGTAATTGAAAGTTAGATTGATGTATGGCTACGTACATGCTTTAGTTATCTTTCCGATTGTAATCATCCGTCCGGGAGGCGCAATTAGTTAATGCATCGGCCACGGAAGCCGAAATACAAGTTCAAATCCTGTTTGGGACCTTATATTTTCCATCTTTCAATTACTATTTCATCTTATTATATATATATATACACACACACACACACACACACACACACACACACACACACACACACACACACACACACACACACATATATATATATTGCTGTGTATTGTAAGTATCTAATAAAACGTCGATAAAAGTGCTGTGATGATGTCTACCTATTGTTGCTAGCTCTCTGATTCTTTTCTGGATTCTTATTTTCCAGAATTAATAAAACCACTGTCATCATAGAGTTATAATAATAAGAAATAATCTTATGACAAACAATCTTACAAATACAAAATAATGCATCCACAACAGCTTTCTCTTACAAACAATATCCTAAATACAAAATTGATGATTCAGAATAACTTCCTCACAACACATATCTTATACATATATTAAAATGAATAGTCCAGAGCATTTCCTTCTATCACTTATTCTAAGTCTTCTTTCTTTGAATTAAAATTTTATAGAAAACATTATCCTGTTATTATAAAATATGGGCGAAACTCCTTTACTAGCAATTACGCAAACACTATACTTTAATCGCTTAATACGGATGAAACTTTTAAAATAAGAACTGGTTTATGCATTAAACGTAACTAATACCTCCTTTTTTTCTAAAACACGATCCTTTTGTTATTAAACTTCTCTAATAATCACGGTTTTATGCGTCAAATGTAAGTAATGCTTTCATACAGGGCATTTCACAAATACGTTTTCTATATACCTAAATATCTAAACAATTTGGTTTTCTTCTCGAATTTTCTCGAATTTATGAAGTAAAATCTAAATCATACGCTGTGAAATGACCTTGCTATAATCTTAAATCACTATATATATTGCATGGAAATGTTCTAAAACAGGTAAGTGATTATTCGCCATTTTGAAAATGTGCCCGTCCAAAATACGGCAACGAGAGATAAAATATTTTGGCGCCCTCAAGGTTACCTGCATTGGTCTTTATCTTTAAATAGGAACGGTTTTAGCTACAACTGATCAAAAAACATTTTTTAGTGTTCTTTGTATCTTACTTTGACTAAAAATATACTTTGCAACTCTAGTTTCAAATTCTACGTTCCTGTGATAATATCTAACATGCCCTATGTAGACATTTAAAAAAAAGTTGATCTCGCCAGTAAAAAACAGCTGAAATAAAAAGCATTTGAAGGTTACAAAAATACCTCTTAATTTAAATCGCTATACATCTTGAAGGATTTTTTTATAAACCCTACATTTAGCACTGTACCGCGATTAGTTCATACGTTATCGTTATTCAGTATAAATTGGTCTAATTTCGTGAACATTGTAGTCGATTAAGCACAGTCGACTGGAAAGAATTAATTAGTGAAGTTGTGCTCTTAATCTTGTGCATTTAATTTTGTATTACAGTACAAACATGGCCTATTTGTGAGGAAAACCCCTTATAATTTTTGAACTATTATTCACAAACATTAGTAAAACTTCAAGTCCACTTTCTCACTAGACAGCACATGTATAAGATTTATACATTAAATTCATTTACTTTTTCTTTTCTCATATATGGTATCTAATGATGATAAGACGATATTCCAAACACGCACAAACCCCTATAGAAAATAGAACAGGACGGGATATGGTTAGTAAACAATCCGCAAACCCTGCTCTTCTAACCTCATCACGTTGCCTTTTACAATCTTACACAAGAATGCAATATCTTATAATCACATAGAGAAAGACTAATTTGAAAAGCTATATTAAATAACATTTCTTTCGCATACTTATAAAAAAGACTACAAAGCTGTTCTATACTTGGTGTTTCACGTTCTGTACAAAAAAGATATTGACATAAATAAATAGGATCATATGAGGTTGTGCCTATCAATTGTCTCCCATGTACATACAATTAACATAAGCAGAGAGCATTTTGCTCGATACTGCGTTATTTAACAGTCTAAACCCTGTTTCATTTCAACAGAATGTTTTCGAATACAAACTAATTATATGGCGTCTTAATATTGTAACAAACTCGAATTTACTCTGCTTTATGTGGTACGTTATAAGCGTGATTATTCCACAAACATTTACCAAAAAAAAATCCTTAGTGGACATAAAAGCCGCTACAGAGACTATGATAATTACTGCAATATTCACTACGCTAAGATATTTTTTAACGCCACGATAACACTATTTATAACTAATTAAACTGCATACGTAGATGCATTCTTAGTTTATTACTTTACATGCACTAAGAGTTATTATCTAATTAATAATTTGTATAGACAATCCATCAAATAATTTATTTCATAATACTTGTGAATTTATACAAATTGAACTAACCGTAGGATAGTACGGTTTATATATCTAACTGTAAAGGTTTCAGATGATTTCAGAAATTACGAGATGATTCTAGAGTTGTCTCTTGTTTGTTTTATATCGGTTCTATAAATACACCCTTGTAGCTGTTAATCATACCATTGTTCACAATTCTAAATTCTTTGGCGTTGTTGTTACAATGTCTTAATCAAAAGGCACAAATTATTTGCTACTCAACATTTACAGAACAGTCAACAATATAGATCGTGGTAAAGGTAAATTATAAACTTTCAACCTGTACAAGAAGTAATGTATTTCTACAAGATTCGAGGCAAATATATAGGTGGTCAGAAAGTTTATTCCGTTAACTACCGGGGGTAAATTCGATAATTTTAAAAAATGGTTTATTAAATTAAAGTGATTATCGAATAGGTTAGGTATCGCCTATATAAACGTGGATAACGCTACTACTACTACTACTGTGTTGAGAAGAAGATGATTAAAATAACACACGAACGCACCCATCCACTTAAACCACCGTGAGTGCCCATTTTGGCAAGTCATGCTGTCATCAATTTCGAAAGAATGTATCTTTGGTTAATTATAATTAATACATCTAAATCAACAGGAATTTGGTTGATTTTAGTAGCAAAGTTGGCGTTTCCATACATTTGTAGTGACTTTGCACGACTGTTAAAAAGAGATTTCGGTTTCTTAAATTTCAAGATATGTTTTACTTAATGGAAATGAACAATTTTTTAGACAAGCCTTCCGATGTTACTTAAACGGTTTTAGACATGCTTAGGTTAGGATTGTATTTTGTATGTAAACACGTCTTTTAAAGTTTAAGAAACGCTTACGAAATATTGCAATTTAAGTTTCATTTTCTGTATTTACCTTTTCATTATTTTGTTGCCATCATGTGCAAATGGTCGTAGATATCGGTTCTACAGCTTGTCAAGCATATGCAAAGTATTTAAGTTGATTCCGTGCAGAAAACAACCACGGAAGTTTGCCTTTGCCAAGTAGTTAATTTCCAATGTTAAATTCTTTTTATTACATATGTTGTTATTTTAAGGGTACACGTTTGCTGCATCTTGAAACTTGTGTATTCGTATTTACTTTTCATGCTTGAGTATTATTACTAAAAATAATCAGCGTTGTTTTCCAATTCATTAAAATTAAATTTTTATTAAAAATTGTAGTAATATCTGGTTTCGGGTTTTCGCTCTCTTTAACTTCGATCGTCAACGAGTAAAGATGTGTTACGGGCTCTACTCTGGTTTCGGGTTTTCGCTCTCTTTAATTTCGATCGTCAACGAGTAAAGATGTGTTACGGGCTCTACTTTTTATATTATCCTGTTAATAAATGGTCATCCAACGATGTTTAGTTAATACTGACCCAAGAATACCAATTCATGTAATTCATTTTGGTTTCGTCATTTTACTAAATTTTGATTTAACCATCTGTCTTGCACGGTACACGAAGTTTTGTTTAGCGGTTATAAAGATTTCTTCTTTTAATCCGTATTCCGATGTTCTGCTGAGAAACTTAGTGGTATAAGACAGCAGAAAGGGATTGAAGTACAAATCCACAGATGAGCATGTTACGCTTATTGTAATAATACTGTAATTTAATTGTATTGAAATTGATTGTGATATTTTGAACCGGCATTATAAAATTATTGGTTTTAATTTTAGCATTTGTAAGCCAAATGTATACAATAGGACGTATTAGAGGAAGATTATTGTAATAATAAGCATAATAAGCATCAAGAATTCACTATTACAGGTGAGTGTAAGTAAGCTTACAGACGAGATCATTAAGTAAATTATTTACTATCCTAATTTTATGACTCAACAATCACCTAGCTTTTAACCTGTTGAACAACTTGTAAATAGAGGTTTTATATAATTGCCCTGTTGGTTAGTGCAGCAACGGCCGATGAACTTTATTGATAGAAATATCTGTACCTTCACCTTTGAAAGGTTTTCACAAGTAGTGAGTAATAATAATTCCAGAGGTAAATCGCTCGTCCCTTCCTTCCTCCCAACCAGCCACACGCAAACGCGCGCGCGCACCCACACACACACACACGCACACACACGCACACGCACACACACACACACACTGACAAGCTTACCCTCATCCGCTTACCAAGTACTGTAAATACATCAATCTGCAAGCATCACGCAACCCAATAAAGCAAACTTTTTATTTTAAATTATCGTCGGCCGACGTGTTTTTTAACAAAAGTATAGCATTCTTTAAATATAAAGGTCGCTATCTGCCGATATAAATTATTTCTTTCCTTTTTCTAAAGATAACAAACATCATCGTACATCTTGTAGTTTAGTCGTCAAATTTATTTCCCTAGCACTTGCTGTTCGGTCTTGTTTAACCGTAATAATTATACGTCACGTGTAAATTCAAAATATAAAATGTACTAGCCAATTGTTTTCTAAAATACATGGCTTTCTCTTTAGTTTTATAATGTCAGTGTAATGGCTGTCACACAAATAACACGTGCAAGTGTTGTCCTGCTATTTATTGACTTTGTCACGTTAATTTATGAGCAAATTAAATTGCACAAGGTCGTTCTTCACCTTGGGATGCACTAAAACATGAGCTAAATATATATTTTGACGTGATAAGGAGTCACGAGAGGTCATTGAAACCCAAATTCTACAAATAAATGGAATAAATGGAATTGTGACCAATCATTCCCTCTATCGATACACCAACATATCCTTTAGCCAAATGGCTAGCCGAGATTCTTAGCAAAGCCTTTCCAATTACAACAGGATATAACATCAAGGACATCTTCAACTTTGTCACTAAATTTAAAAATTTTCATTTACCAGATAATCACATCTTAATTTCTTTGGATGTAGAATCACTATTCACTAACATACCGCTCGATCTAACGCAAAGAATCATAACTGAAAAGTGGGATCTAAAATCACCGCATTGCAATTTATCTTTAGACAGATTTAAAAGTTCAGTGAGTTTGATATTCAATAACATGTACTTCTGCTATGAAAAGAGATTTTATTAACAAAATTTGGTACACCTATTTCTCCTCTCTCCAGTTCTTGCTCAAATTGTGATAGATTCTTTGATTGATGAAGTTTTACAACGACTACCGTTTCATCTTCCATTCTTTGCTAAGTATGTTGATGACATCGTTTGTAGCATTCCCAAAAATATGATTGACGTTGTGCTGGATACCTTCAATAGATTTAATTTTCACTTGCAATTTACGTATGAGATAGAAGTCCACCGAAAATTCCTTTTCTTGATACTGTTGTCATACGAAACTCTACAACATTATCAAGTTTGACTGGTATTAAAAACCAACAAACTCAAATCGTTATCTAAATTATTACTCTAATCATTCTTACCAACACAAGATAAACACTATTTTGACCATAAATAATAGGGTTCTGAAAATCTGTAATCCTGAATTTCTACAAAAACTTTTTGGACCTTCAACGTACCTTTATTAACAATGGCTTTCCTAAATCCATAGTGAATAGAATTTTATTTGCAGACGTCAATAAAAAAAGAATATGAACAGATTAAAACTGAACTTGATACAACTCGTAAGGCCATCCCTTATATTCAAAAACTCTCTCCATTTTTAGCAAGAATTTTAAAGAGAAATGATACTAAAACTAAATATACCTATAACAAGACAATAAGAAATCTATTCACCCAAGTCAAAGACAATTAAATTAAATTAAAAAAAATCTTCATGACGTCATCTTTCTGACGCCGACTTAGTAAAAAAACTTTTTTCTTTGACGGGAAAAAAATTTGATATTTAATGTTTCTTGACAGGTAACAAAATGTCACTTTTTATTAATTTACTTTTTCCCCGGGAAAAAAAGAGTACTTTTTTCCCGGGTAGGTGCAGATAAGTAACCACTCGTAGAATTAAATTGACATTTATTTGATTACTTTAAAGGTTTCCCTAGCAACGCAAGTCTAACTGTCCATATAAGTACAACAGCCTATACTTGTTTGAAACTTCAAATTTGACATCCATTGATTTTTTGACTTTAATATATTGTAATATCTTTTTCAATGTTAAATCATCGTTTTGCCTGTCACAGAAAAAATAGTGTATTATGCACGGGTAAAAATGTGAGATTTTAACTCTCGGTGTTTTGTAAAATAAGTACTTTTTTCCCCAGATATGTGCAAATAAGTAAGAATACGAAGATATTTAATTTATAGCCGGGTCCACACTTGTAACATTCGGGTGTAACATAACATAACTTCGTCGCGTTCAAAACAATCGATATAAACAACTTAAGTAAGCAATTTTTGAAACCACTCGCAGATATTAAATTGACAGATATTTGATTACTTGTTTGAAACTTCAAATTTGACATCGATTGATTTTTGACTTTAATATATTGTAATATTTTTTTCAATATTAAATCATCGTTTTGCCTGTCACAGAAAAAAATAGTGTATTAATAGTGTATTATACATGGGTAAAATGTAGATTTAACTCTCGGTGTTTTGTCTCCTCCGCTTCGCGTCGGGCGACAAATACACCTCGAGCTAAAATCTAGTACTTTTCCTTTGTATAAAAATAACTCATTTTACATCAAAATAATTTCACGGGATTTAATAATAATAATAGTATATATAGTTTATTACACTTCCAACTACAGATAAACCTGCTACACAGCGGGGCCTTTTAAATCAAACGGCCTGTGTATATAAATATTAGTAATTACAAAAGGCAAACTGATTTTCACGTGATTGAAAGATGGAAAATATAAGGTCCCGAACATGATTCAAAACTGCATCTTCGGCATTCGCGACCGCTGCGCTAATAAATTTCTATCCTTCTGATTGTAATCACCCGTTGAGGTATCGAAATTGGTTAGCGTATCGGTCGCAAAAGCCGGAGATTAGGTTCAAATCCTGTTCGGGATCTAATATTCTCTTCTTTCAATTTCTAGCTCGAGTTAAGCTTTGCATGAAAGTCTAAGTTATTGTTTCATCTTATTAAATAATATAACATGTAAAATCAATTTGCCTGGTGCAATTACTAATAGTTGTAATTAATAGCCGTGAACTTGAGCGTCGCTTCCTGTCTATACCTGACATCAAAACTTGACACTGTCAGGTATGATTGACAAAAATGGCAAACGTAATTGAAAGTTAGATTGATGTATGGCTACGTACATGCTTTAGTTATCTTTCCGATTGTAATCATCCGTCCGGGAGGCGCAATTAGTTAATGCATCGGCCACGGAAGCCGAAATACAAGTTCAAATCCTGTTTGGGACCTTATATTTTCCATCTTTCAATTACTATTTCATCTTATTATATATACACACACACACACACACACACACACACACACACACACACACACATATATATATATATATATATATATTGCTGTGTATTGTAAGTATCTAATAAAACGTCGATAAAAGTGCTGTGATGATGTCTACCTATTGTTGCTAGCTCTCTGATTCTTTTCTGGATTCTTATTTTCCAGAATTAATAAAACCACTGTCATCATAGAGTTATAATAATAAGAAATAATCTTATGACAAACAATCTTACAAATACAAAATAATGCATCCACAACAGCTTTCTCTTACAAACAATATCCTAAATACAAAATTGATGATTCAGAATAACTTCCTCACAACACATATCTTATACATATATTAAAATGAATAGTCCAGAGCATTTCCTTCTATCACTTATTCTAAGTCTTCTTTCTTTGAATTAAAATTTTATAGAAAACATTATCCTGTTATTATAAAATATGGGCGAAACTCCTTTACTAGCAATTACGCAAACACTATACTTTAATCGCTTAATACGGATGAAACTTTTAAAATAAGAACTGGTTTATGCATTAAACGTAACTAATACCTCCTTTTTCTAAAACACGATCCTTTTGTTATTAAACTTCTCTAATAATCACGGTTTTATGCGTCAAATGTAAGTAATGCTTTCATACAGGGCATTTCACAAATACGTTTTCTATATACCTAAATATCTAAACAATTTGGTTTTCTTCTCAAATTTTCTCGAATTTATGAAGTAAAATCTAAATCATACGCTGTGAAATGACCTTGCTATAATCTTAAATCACTATATATATTGCATGGAAATGTTCTAAAACAGGTAAGTGATTATTCGCCATTTTGAAAATGTGCCCGTCCAAAATACGGCAACGAGAGATAAAATATTTTGGCGCCCTCAAGGTTACCTGCATTGGTCTTTATCCGTTTGTAATATTTATGAAATTCAGAAATATGGGTGAATGCTTTGTGTAGAGTGCAGGTTGGTATGGACGCAATGCATATAATTACATCCACATACTATATCACCAAAACAATAATAACGACACTTTGATACGACAACTATCACTTTCATGGAAAAACATTTACTTTTCTTTTCATTATAGACCAGATACAAAAAGTTGATTTGATATCATGTCTTTTTAAGGAAGTCCAACAATAGAAAATTAACTTAGTAATCATTTAGGCTTTGTAGCTTGTGAAAACTAGTTCAACTGTACCAATAACTGTAAAATAAATTTTTTTAAAAACTCCTTACTAAGTTTTAGAAACATAATTATATGCTCTTTTAAAGACTACTGGTGAAAAGGTGTTTAAATTGTGAACTTGGTAAAGAATATAAAAATAATTGGACAGAGGAGGAGAAATTAGTTTTAAAGAACGAAACGAAATGGATACAGATCAGAAACTTTCTAAGAAACAATTGAATTAATCAAATACGTATCAGGATATATAGACGGAATGAAGAAGAAGAGGATAAGGTGAACGTTGCGTGATTAAACCTAGAAATTAAATTAGACGGGAAGCAAACAAAGTTCAAAAGTTAGTTGTGGCTCAAATTGTAATTACTGGTCAAACTACCGAAAATTGAATATTTGAAGAGACTGTTCTAATAGTTCAAGCATTTCATCAAGTATAATGCCTACTATAACTACTTTTTATAACTATCAAATTACTTTCCTCAATGCCATGCTTAACACGATGTTTTATAAACACTGCTCTCGAAACCTCCCATTTCGAATGTATTGAAAGGATAGCTAAGTTTTCAATACCAATGTCTGTAAGAAGAATTGGGGTATATATACGTTTCAGGAAAAACTATTCAAGCAGAATAATTTTATGCCGCAATTGTAGCAATGCTACTTTTATTTCAGTTCACTGCTATCTACAGGATTTCTCCATCATCCGCTTTTATTCGTAAAAGTTCTTTTACTTCGTTCCAAACACTTTTAGTATGGACCGGACAAAGTTCTAAAACAACTAGATATTGCACAATCCTCATATTTTAAATTCAACTTATTTACAAAGTAAAAACAACAATGAATATTAAGTTTAGACATTATAAACTATATTTATCGTAAAATCCATAAGAAGGATCATTACCGTAGTACGTCACATAAAACAGTTCCCATCAACATAATGCAATTGAGTTTCAATTTACCCTTACTAGGTCCAATATAAGCCTGATCATTCAAAATTATTTACAGAGAATCCTTAGCATAGTCAAATGCCGCTACAAGGAACACTAGTGATATTTACTACAATATTAACTGCACTAATTTCCTTCTTGACGCAACGATAATATATTTCTTACTGAATTCGACTATGTAATTTATCTGCACAAGCGTTTGATTTATATTGACATTTAACGTATTTATTTTAAAATTTTAATTCATTTTACTTGTGACTTAGTGCCTCGACTATAGAGCTCCCGGATGAATTGTATGATTTATATATCGAATTATAAAGCTTCCATATCGTACTTAAAAATTACGAGATACTCCTAGAATCATCGTTTTTGTGCGCTTGTAACGCGGGGCATTACTTTAAACAAACCTGAGGTCGTAAAAGTACATTTGTTAGTTTACCATTGTTCATAAGGACGCAAATCGTATATTAGAAAAATGTTAAGTATTTAATTATACGAAGCAGTGTGATCCAAATTCCTTTTTATTTAATTTAATTTAATTGCACGTGAATATGAGAATAACCCTGATAACCAGTTGATAATATATTCATAAAATTCATTTGGGAAAGGTTGATTTTAAAAATACATATTTAACCGTAAGAAGAATAACGAACAACGTAATAACCCCTATCGAGGACGAGAAAGAACTGTATTAAATTATTTTTTAAATTTACGACAAAATTGATGATGTACTGATCTGATGTCAGTATTTTGTTCCATGTAATATAGGTTAAGCATCTTAGACGTACTAAGTTTTATTAACAGGAAATGTATGTCGATATTTGTAAAAGGGCATGCAAAACTTCAGTTAATTTTTTTTTTAATTGAAAATTGGCTAATTTAACTAAGTCCTTTTCGAGGTGGTACATGGAGTTTGCAACTAAAGGGAAATTGAAGGGTAAATTTGTTACGTTTATTTTCGGGATAAATTAATTACCCCTTTTCCCTTTAATTTGTTTTTCAGTTAAATCAATTCCGTTGCTTACCTGTTCATCATAAGCCCGCTTTACAATAATTGTTTAACTCAAATCTATTTGCTTGGAAACGACAAGTTTATGATAAAATTTAAATAAGTCAATACCTTGTTATAGGTATCCTTTAATTTGCTAAATATTCCGATAACGTATAATTGCTTTCTCTATGGTTTAAATCTAAAGACTCGTCGAACTAAGGTCGCGTACTATCCGATAAAAGCGTGTTTCCAAGTTTCCTAATCACGCTTTGATAACCACAATATGCCTTGGTGCTTTGATTGTTTACTTAAACGAATTTATGTTCACTTTCTTTTCAAAATGTTAAAAAGCACTCGTCGTAATTGCTAGATTCTTCGTTCCATTTTTCTTTATGAAAATTTCGCGCACGCCTTACAGCGTGCTTCCTGCGGGGTACACGATAGTCCCTTAAATTGCCACTCCTTGGGGTATAGAAGGCTGCACTCGTTACGTGACCTCAGGTCCATCTAGCCCGCTCAGGTCTGAGGAGCGAACGAGAGATCAGATCCAACACCGCAGAGACGTGGGTAAGTTTTTCTTTCCTGCTTGTGTCGAGACCCTGCCCACTTAGATTTTGCTGTTTGGGGCTCATACAGGTCTCGAATTAATTGTATGTACGAAAATGATTTATGATTCTGGGATCTATTTGCATGGGATTACTATATTACGCTTAACTTTAACTACTATCTATTAATACGGGAATGGGAAAAAAATTTGCTGGCACATTGAAAAAACCTTATTGCCATTGTATTTGTAATTGTAGGTTATATGCTAGCATTATCAGAGCCTATGTGAGGTGTCATAATATTATGATTACTAAACGATATTGTGAATTCTAGCATACAAATACACTAGCTAATAATATACACTAGCTACTAATATATATATATATATATATATATATATATATATATATATATATATTACTCAAATTTAGACCAGGGTAGAAAATTAATTAATTACATCAAATAATTCTAATCACCGTGTATAAGGAAGCTTTGGGAAAAAGTACGCGTAATTAAATGCCTAGTGTAAAGATTTAAATCATTCAATTAGAATGTAGGGTTTGTATAGAATTTTATTAGATAATACGCGTTATTAAAACCGTGGAGCATAAAAATGTATTCGTTTCATTAAAAATAAGGGATTTAAATTATTCACTAGACGTTTTCTATAAAAGAAGCAGTATTAAAATGCTCAACTTGTATGTAATTTAATTATTCTAAGTATAAAGAAACAAATAGAAATTACGTGCAAAATTTATATTAATTAATTCAATTTTTAAGTAACGAGTATTAAACAAAATGTACAAATAATAATTAATATTTAATTTGTATTCGCTAAAAATTAAATGGTAGAAGTCAATGCCATTCATTATTATTTTAATTGGAGTTAATTGAACCATTAGTAATATATAATATGCATAAAAGCTTTTAAAAACCCAATAATATTCAAATCGTAGAAGTGTTATTTAAAGTATTACGATTGAACACCTGCGTATTTTTAAATGTCAAATTCTAATAAATTCGAGCTGATAAACATGCAGATTCTGCGTATATTGCAAACGGTCGGATAAACCGTAGCTTATATTAACATATAAATCCACGTGGACTGAAATAACCGATAGTAAAGAGTATCGATTTGCACCACTAGGATCAAGTTAGAAAAAGACAGATAAAATGCGCAAGGCAGAGACACAGATAATAATAGGCGTGATTTGAGCAACGTCACGAGGAAACGATTGGTTGATATAAGTTGCAGATATGAGAGGTGAAAACACAACAATTTCTATACAAAATTAATTAGTTGTTCTCGGACGTGTTTGCGATCCGTGTGAAAATTTCTTAGATTTAACTGGCACGAGTGCAAAAATTTAGTAGAATCGCTGTGCCGGACTGTCGAGAAGGGAACAGAGAATGCGAAATTCTAAAAACTGGACGTCGCGGGACAAAACCGACGTGCAGGCAAGCTATTATATAAACCCGTGATTATAGTTGTTTGGCTCTCTTAGATTTTCGCCTTTTATACAATACTTTAAACAGTTTTGCTCTTTATTTTTTGATGTGATACCATACTTCAAGCAGAATACGTGCTACGATACAAGTTATTATGCATTAGTGCACTTAGAAAAGAAGATACAAGTAACGATAAATGAATAAACAAAAGTAGGCAGTTTTGGGTATAGCGTGAAAGAATTGTGAATTGCAGTGCTATGTTTCGGGGGTGTTAATAATCAAATGTTATTCGTAAACGTGATTGGATCCACAAAACAAGATTTAGTTATACATAGATGAGTTCCTGAGAAGCCCTGAAACAATTTAGATGAATGGTGGGGTAGAAAAGTTTAAAAGCGTTCAGAATCTAAAGCCGTAAACATAAACCAGCTGGAATGGTGGGATGAGCAAGTCCGATGTACATTGAAGTCACGAGTGCAGTAACCTTCCGGTAAATTATGCATTTTGTTCGATCTTAGATGTTTTGGTGTGTGTTGAATATCTTTATAATTTGTTTGATACAAAAACAGTAGTGAATTTGTATAAACAACAAATTTTTAATTTTAAGGTGAAATTTTCTTGTTTAAGTAGAAAGGAGTATTTAGCAGTTTATGTTCTTAATTATGATAAAAATTTGGGTCTGTCTTTGAGCTCAATTAGACTAACCTGTTTAATTAACGTAAAGGGGTGGGAGATGCTCCCTTTTATTCAGACTCAGGTCTGTCAATAATGTTAAATTAATTAGTAGGCATCCTACAAGGACTTTAATTCTGGATGCATATTAAAATGAGGACAAATTTAAACTTGAAATTTTATGATACTGAAATTTATGCTGAAATTTAATTTTGAAATTTTAATGTATTATGAATATTGATGTAAATAGAGTTAACGTTGATGTTTGTGGTAGGAATGTGTTTGTTTTTTTATGAATGAGGATGAAAGTTTTAACTAGGTGAGCAGCCGAGGCGGAAAGAGTAAAAAGGCGATTATCTGAAGAGATTCAACAGGGCGAGAATCACAGCAAATCTTGGTGCCCAGTTCGAGAGGCTCGAATATTTTTTTTTACTCTGGTGAGGCTTTTTGTAGGTTTCACAGCAATATATATATATATATATATATATATATATATGTTTATTCTCACGTACATAAACCGGGTTAACGCCCATTGTTTGTTTTCTTTTTATGCTAATTAGAGTTCTTTTGTTAATGTGTTATTTCCTTTGTTTTTTTTAGTTAGGTATAACTGCAGGTGGGGATTTCTCCTACAGGTTGTACGGAGCGGTTAATAATTTATTTTTATTTCAGGCCTTATTTAATTTTTGTAGGTATTATACCCCGCCCACTCACCGACTGAGCCCGGTCAATTTCTCTTTCTTTCTTCTTTGTTGTTTTATTTTTGTTGACTACGTCGCTGCACGTAGCAAATTATTTAATAATCGTTCAAGTAGAGAGGAACATCGCATGGCAAGCTGCCTGAAAACCTGTAATGTGCTGCGATATAAACAATTACCTTAAAGTAATGCCTTTCACGGTAAGTGTGTGAGTTGAAAAATTCGGTAGTTTTGCAAATTATGTATCACTAAATTTATTCGTGTTTCTTAGGAACCCCTCCCACACCACAGCAACTAGTCGGTGCACCTGTAAAACTGTTCCGGTGTTCATGTCCCTTCAGGTTTAAGTAAGGTCAAAATTAGTAGAATAACATAACGCTTTTTCTACAAGTAACACGCTTTATATAAGTTCTATAAATATTCCGTTATTGCTGTCAATCATACCATTTTTCGTTCGATGGCTTTATCTCTTTCACAATTGTTCGGCGTCGTTGCTATGATACGCTATGAACTATAAACTATTTAAAATGTATTTAGATAATAATATTAACACTAATTTTTCCATTCTTCATTTGCGCTGGTTTTTTATGTAATCAGTCTTATAAAACTTAAAATAACTTTTTTCTACATCATTATTTACGAAGTGACGAAGTTAATGTATTGTATTTTATATATCATGTTAAATGTCATATAAGTTAAACAAACACCCGTGTAGTTTAGTAAAAGTATTAGATACGAGTCTAGCAGACCAAGACTTTCCTTAAGGTGGTCCTTGCGAGAACACGCTTGTCTTTTGTGCCACAGCCATCCGACAACCGAACAAAAATAATACCTTCAATAGAAATTGCGTTGAAGGATTGTATAGAAATATGACCTAGTTCAAATAAAACAGCTATGCCCGTTATCTATAATTAACCCTTCCACAAAAAGACACTGTAAAGAGTAAGGACAGAATTCACTGCCAAGAACAAGTTGAAAATTAAATTACTCAGTACGTGATCTTAGTCGATTCTGGAACACCACCTCTCACCTTCTAATATAACTGGAGGGCGATCTCCGCGCATGTAATCGGTAAATCCGACAATGGAAACTATTTAACCGCGTTGGAACGTCGACCTCTTTGGCAGTGTATATCATCCATGTTTTAAAGTGAACCAATAGGAATATCTGACGTCTCTAGTCTAATTATTCAACTCTTTCAGTAATTATTATTAAAATGACTTTACATTATAGTTGTTATACTACAAATTAATAATCGCACACACATACGCGCTTGTATACCCACCTCCGAGAGAGGTAATAATGGGGTTTCAGACACATAGTTATCTCCTCCACGCCACTTTTTTTTCATAAGGCCCCATGTAAATAAGGCTGCGCCTTCTCTCATAAGCACGCTGAGGAAAACTCTAATTACATCCTCCCACCACTTTACCTTTAGATCCCCTAATAGATCATACTTTACGGACAGCCAATCAGAATGCAGAAACGTCTGCCATGTCGTTAGTGTATGCAATCCACGTTTTACAAAGATCCAATAGGAATGCATGATCGTCTCGAATCTAATTAATCAAGCCTTCAGTAATATCATTTAAATTTCGTCACACAATTCTAGTAGACGAAAAAGGCAGGCAAGTTCTGAGATATGAACCAAGGATGATCTCGAGAATGCTAGCTTCATGCCTTAACCTTACGCCATTGAGCGCACATAATAATAACAAGCCTATAAATGTCATTTGCATTAAACAATGGTATTCGTCGGATAGCTTGAACATCATTAAAATTATTTATCGGATCGTTTGAAATTTTATTTATAGTAAATTATTACGACGAGGAAATCGCAACATAGCTGATCTTCACTATTTTAGCGCATACGCCAGTAGATCCTGCTAATCGACTTAGTAAACAAGTGCAGTTCTTACATATCTTTTAATACATTAAGTAGCGATTTTTTTATTTGCAATGGGGTAAGTTGGCTTTAGTACAGGTACGAGTTTAAGCAATTAAAGCATTATAACCCGATTGATTTCATTATACAATTCGAATTTCTCTGTAATAAAAAGATTGTTATGCAGAAAATAAACACTGTTTTAAAAATAAATATAATTATGTTCAAAATACTGTAAATATCAAGAAAAGAAATTGTTAAAATCATCGAGATAGTGGATAGTAAAAAAGCAAATTAATATAAAAATTGTATATTGCTTGTTAAGACAAACAGATGTGTGGAATCTTTAATAGCAGCCTGCGCGGGTAGTTTTCGAACAATTGTAGCTACTACATATGGCGTAAAATCTAAAACATGTGGATGTAAATAGGTTATTAGATAGAATGGTTGGAAAATATTAACGAGAAGTACACACATTGTGTTTCGTGTAAAGCGCGACTAACAGACGTTAATTAAAGAATTTGTTAGAAGAACTATCGAAAATTCATCAACTCGAATAAAGAAGATTAGCATAAGGTGTATTAAATATAATATTTTGTTGTGCTTGCGTATTTACATGCAAAATTCGTTTATCACTTTCGTCACTCCTCCCCCACCGCAAGTCTTTTGGTAGCTGTCGCTCGATTCTAATCTATACAAGACAATATTTCGCTGTGCTTGAGCTCAGGTGGATTTACCCAATACTCTCGTTTCCAACATAATCTTCGGATTTGTTCGCATGTATTCAACATCTTTCGGCTGTTGCTCTACATAAGCATTGGAAAATTTTAAAAAAATTAAATACAAATGTCCAACTCGTATAAACAAATATTAAGTTACAGAATTAAAGATTTTGAATTTTAATCAAAATATTTAACTAGCCAGAAATGACCGATTGCCTAACGTATAACTACTAAACAGATAGAGAATAATATAGCGGACTTAATCAGCTGCCCGGATGCTCGATAGGTAAGGTTTCTATATCTAGTCTGGTTAAAAGATACGCTAATACAAGACTAGAGGCATCAATATATGTATACATTGTTGGAAATTATTATATAGCAGATAATGCAGATAATCCATTGAAAAAGCTCTATAAACTTTGTTGGAAGATAGCAAATTGACTTCCGAAATGTGTGCACCTATTCGGTATAACTTGCTAGATTACAGTTTAAGTTGCGGGTGGAATATTAAAAACAGATCAAAGATGATAAACTACGTAATTTCGGCATGCGGTTTTTCCTGTTTATCGATTAATTGTGTAAAAGTTGTTGTAAATAATTCGAACAAAGACCGTGTAGTAATTAAACAGATGGGTAAATTCGTCCCAGTACGGAGGCAAATTCGTCTTAGTAGTTGGGCGATTTTGTCTTAAAAGTAGGGCTATTTCGTCTTATAGTTGCATTATTTAATCGAAACAATCTTTAAAAATTATTGGTAAGTGGTATGTTACAAGGTAGCGAAAGCGGTTCGATAGCAACTTGGATGCGAATAGTGTTGATTCTAATCCGTACAAGAAAAATTCTATATTACTATCATTTTTCCCTGCTCAACCCCGATTCTGATCGGATGTCTCCAACATCCTTCGATTTCTTCTATGCTCTATATAAACCCGTTGCCACTAATACATCTTTGCTTTTACTGTAGTCTAGTAGCGGAGTTCTTTTCTGTTGTGTATAAAATAGATTTAGCAAAATTTTTAAAAATGGAGGTTTGCACAGATTGTTCAAAGGTGTTGGATTAAGGTCATAACCCACAACTTAGATGTTCCTGATTGGTTAAAGTTGTTGGATTATGGACTTATATACACTTACAGAATAATGAGTACCCATTCTTAAATGCATAAGAAGTGCATTATTGGATAATCGTGGGAAATAGTATATTATTCAATGAGAGAGTTTGATAGCCATTACGCTAGAGCGAGCGGCGGAATCGAAATGAGTAATGGCAATAACTCGCGAGTGGAATACTATACTTTTACCACAACTACACAAATCTTCATTATCGGATATTTTCTAAACGTTTAAACTAATATCATAAACATTGGCAAGCAAAAATTTATTTGTCAAAGTATAACAGCCTACCCCGCATTGTACCAAAATTGTATCTCGTGGATTACGAAAAATGAAGGTTTGTACTGATTGGTCAAAGGTGTTGGATTATGATCATAACCCACGACCTGCATGTACCCAAATGGATAAAGATGTTGGAATATGAATTCATATACACGTACAGAATAATGAGTACTATTATTGATCCATTCTTAAATGTATCAGAAGTGCATTACTGAATAGTCGTGGGAAATATTATTTATTTGAACTTTTAAATTTAATTCAAAGTCAACTACTGAATAAAGATCTCGAATTATTAATTATTCGTTAAATTTAACATAAAGTTAAACACAATTGAGAATAAATAAGTAACATTCTGAAGTTTCTACGATTAACTCCCCTACGAAATAGCTCATAATTGAATACAGAATACCCTAAAAACGGGACTACTTGAAGGTACCGGGTTTACTTGAAAGAAGATGCGCTGCTTTTTAAAAAGGGGTGCTACCACTAGACGGTTTATTTTAGAATTATTAATTTATTAATCTAATGTCAAGTTTATGTTTTGCAGTTACTTGTGTGAAGAAAATTCCGTGAAGATTAGGTAAAAATGTAGATTTTTTATTAGATGACTACTTCAAAATACCCAGTAATTGGGGTAACTATTTGAAAGCCCGTATATATTGTTTCTAAGACTATTGATATCTCTACTCTAAACACGCACATAGCCTCAGTTCGCACAGTTGCATCTTTCAAAACCAGTTGCGTCGCTTTTATTTTTCAATTTTGTTTCAGGGGTTTCTTGAAAATGGTTCAAATTTACAAAAGGAAGGCGAGAAGCAGATCAAGTGAGTACTAGTCAGGAGGCTCTGGCTGCAGCAATACAACGATAAGAAAATGGTATTAATGTGAAGCAATTCAGTGAAGAATATAACATACCCTATGTTACCTCATACACAAAAATAAAAAAACCACATACCCAGAAGGCTCTGCATTGTCAGATACTGATGAGAAAGCTATTGTTTAAAAAATTTATACAGCTTCTGAGTGGAGCTATCCTTTTGAACCCTAAGATGTAGAAGTTTAAGTTCAAAACTATTTAGATTGAAAAAGCACGAAAATAAAACAAAAAAGAACAAACCTGCAGAAGGTTGGATGTTAAGTTTTTGAATCGCAAAAAGGAAAACCTGCCAAAAAGAATCACTCAGTCAATTAAACAAAGCAGAACAAAAGTTGATCATCAGACTATTAACAATTACTTCGACAATTTGTCAAAAATCTTAGAAAATGTGCGACCCGAAGCTGTCGTCAACTACGACGAGACAAACTTTACAGACGACCTAGGTCGCTTTAAAGTTATTGTCTGAAAGCAGTTTAAACGTGTAAAAAAATAATCGACACTTCAAAGTAATCAACTTCGGTAATGTTTGTCTGCTCTGCATAAGGTTGTATGCAACCACCTTACATTGTCTATAAGTCAGAGCATCTGTGGAGTACATAGACGGAGTGTGGTCCCCATAGAAGTAAGTCTGAGTGGTTCGATGTCAATATTTTTAAAGATTGGTTCAAAAAAATTGCCCTGCCATATTCTAGGTCTTTAGACCCTGGCCGAAAAATTTTACTAGGAGACAATTTCAGTATCGACTAACATTCACATGACGTATCCTTTGGACGTCAGCGTTTTTAGACCCACTGAAATGAAATGGCGACAAGTCCACAGAGATTGGAAAACAAAAAAATAAGAATGTTATAAGAAAGAACTATTTTCCTAAACTATTAAGGCAGTGTTTGGAAAAATTGGTGCACATGGAGTACCATTAAATCCGAATTCGAAACAACTGGCAATATGACACTTAACCGTCAAGAAATTATCTGCAAACTTCCATAAGTAGATTTTGCAGCATCAATAAAAGCACAAAATATATTGGAACAGACTATGCAGACAACATTTCAAGAAACTGGATCTTGAAAGGCAGGGACATTTGGTGGAGGGCGAAAAAAGAAATTGTCAATAGAACCAGGCAAAAGTATTTGTCAACGAAATATTGAATACCATCGAAATTATTTATAGAAAAACCGAAGTAGAAACAAAATAAACCAGGCAGAATATCAAAACGAAAGATATTACTGTCAAGTTCTGATGAGAGTGACGAAGATGAATTAGTGACAATAGAGAATGCTTATGTTTATGAAATTGAGCACATTTATGGGAAGCCCTACAAGACGAGTCTGAGAACAGTGCTGTGTATGAAGAAGCCGCCGTGATCGAAGACTCCAACAATACATTCAAAAATATAATAATGGTGAATACATTCAAAAACTTAAAAATGGTGAATACATTCAAAAACTTAATGGTAAATACGTTTTCATAAAGCTCACAACAAAAAGTGGAACATTCAAAAAATTTGTGGTTAAAATAATTTCTCCCAAGAAAACGGCCTTGTTGAAAGAAATGAATTTATAAAGAGGCTAACTATCTTGGAAACCATTAGACAAGATCAAATAGAATTTAAGGAACTTCTTAAATAAGTTCTCGTTTCGATTCTTTGGGTACCTAGTTTACTTAAAAGTTTAAAATTAGAATTTAAAGAACTTCCAGAATAAGTTCTTGTTTCAATTCTTTGGGTACCTAGTTTACTTAAGAGTTTAACATTTGTTTACGTTAAAACTGGTTTAGTTGAATTTTCTAATGACTTTGTACGTTTATGAATAGATACCTACTAGTTTGTCTTTATAAGACTAATGTGACTGTAATAAATATTTTCATTTTTACTATAAAAATAATGTTTTTATTCAAATTTAACCAACTGATGAGCAAAAACTGTAGTTCCTTTTTAAGTTGTTACTTTCATTTAGCCACAATACAATTTCTTGAAACTTTTCACAATTAGTATTTGAATTTTTTTTTTAGGAAAATGGTGCAAACCCTTGCTTAGACCTAAAATTTGAACAGTTATTTTGATTTTTGAAAAACTTACAGATTTGGCCCCAACCGAATGAATATTCTAAAAAGTATTATCAAGTAGCTCCGTTTCACGGTAATTATTTTCCAAAAATGGTAATCCATAATTAAGCCATCAAAACTCTAACTTATCACAAGCTTATTTATATAAAATTGGCGTAATGCTATTAAAAAATCAAGATTAGAAACAATAACTGATAGCCACAAAAGATCTTGGCATTCGAAAGCTCTAGCTTCGCTTTGAATTAATTTAACCAGCAAATACAAAAATTGTAATTGCATAAATACCGCAAATGATACAAAGCGAGGTCATATTTGCAATTACAAACACTAAAAGACTCGTACGCAACTTAAAATGTAAAAAATATAGTTTGCATACTTTCTGTATTATACAAGCGATTTAAAAGCTAGTATTTGTTCCTTTCCTCATTAATATTCAATTTGTATCCATTCTCATTCTATACACCATAATTTCTTCATTTTCAGTAATTCATATAGTTTCGAACCAACCGAATTAGTGTTCAATAAAAGAAAACCAGGAGGTGTGATTAAAAAGCTTAGAACTGAGCGGACAATTTAAAGGCGGCGATACTTAGAGATTATTGTAATGGATCTTTGTCAAAGTAATTCCCTTCTAAGTGAACGTATTGGCTACAACAGTGTTTTCACGTTGGATACTTTTCTTGAAATGTTTCTTAAGCAAGAGTATTATGAACCCTTTCCGTATTTGCCTGTATTTTTCAATTGAGTTTTAGTACAAACAAAGGTAAAGGTACTGTAGTTAATCGTGTACTCGCATACAGACTTTACAAACAAAGTAAAATACTATACATTCCAATTTAATGCATAATATCAAGCTGGTTAACCAATAATTGTCGTTTTATCTTAGGGTTCTACGGAGAGTGGGCGTGTTCAACGCCTTTTTATAGTCCATATTCTACGTAGTGAAGCTTGCTAGTTGTCTACAACAAAAACGTAAATAGGGAACACAGATAATATAAGGTACGATAAAAGGATGGATATGGAAATCGACAAGTAAACGCTCCACTAATTATTTGTAAAGCACTACTTCCACAATAACAGTTAACGATAAGGCAGTCAACACATGGAAGATCATTGCGGCTCCTTTTCCCGCAACTTGTAAACGACACGCCTTCCTCTTACGGCGTCCTCATTGGCCGAGAAGGCGACATTATGACTATTACAAACCGCGAGAACCGTCTTCACCACAATAGTACATGAAAATAAAGCTATTTCTAAAACCCCGAAGATAATTCACACGACCTATTTTCAAACTATTACATAAACATGTGTAATACCCTTAAATTAATTATATAAAAAATCCCCCTACAATAATTACTACTAAAATAATTTTGTGAAGCGGTTTTGGCGCGTAACAAAATCATTGCCCTTTCAACAAAGGTTTCAATTTTCGAGAATAAGTTGAAGGCGGCAGAGATTATATCAGAAGAACATGGGGTCGTGGAAGCACAGGAATATTGAAATTGGCCAAAAATTCTCCAATCAAGAATGTTGTGGTGAGGGATCCAATTTTTATTTCGCCCACGTGCAGGCTTTCTCTTCCTCACATTTTCACACCAACGCGCAATGACACATATCCTGGTTTACAATTTGTTCATCAGGTACAAAGTCATGATGTACGACACCCAAAAAATCAAAGCGACTCGCAGCGACATTGTCCTTCAAAATCAACCTACTTTGTCCCTGTTTTTTCAGCCGTAGCGAACTAGGATATTGTGGTGATTGTGACTGCTTCTTTTTCAAACCCTTAAACCCATAATTCCTAGCCTGTGATTACCCTATTTAACAAATTCGTATCGCTTTTGGCTTGATTAATCAGTTCCATTGATACTTTAAATCGCCGTTGTTTCTGCTGGTTCGGTAACAATTTCGGGACTAATTTCGTTGACACTTAACGCGTGAAGAAATCATCAGTGAAAATTAACTGCGTTCAAACATAAATGCAATTCATACACTATTTCTCTAATTGTAAGTATATGGTCAGAACGCAGTAAATCGTTAAATTTTCCAATGTTTTATTAGTGTTTAAAGTGGTAGGCCAACCGGACCAAGGGTCATCTTCCACTCATTCGCGAACACTTTTGAATCTGTTCAACTAGACAAAAACATTTGACAGGCTCGGATATTTATCCCCAAAAGCTATTTTTATGAATTTATTAGTCTCCCTATCCGATTTCCGTTTTAAAACAAACTTTCTGTTCCTTTGTGCGAAATCAAAAATCCGCAGAGACGTAACAACGCGTCTTCACTAATCAGCATCTCATTCTCTACCGAATAAAGATAAAGCAGTAATCTGTTTAAGACATTTCAAAAACAAAAGAAGTTGCCATTTCCCTACACCAGACCAAACTTAGCCACTTCTATTGAACAGTGGAAGCACATGACAAAAATTTTCAAATACGCATCTTAGAAATGTTAGAAGCTTTTAGTTATCAAAATATATTTAGTGGTTGTCTAATTTTTTGCTAGATGTTAAACATCTTAACCAAAATAAAAGGTTTCTAATATTTAGAAATGAATTTTATGATAAATGTAGATTACACAGATCGCAAAATCCAATCGTACCTGTTAACGTAGATGATGACGGCAAATGTTTTTAAGCTGAAACAAATCAACCACGAGAAGGTTCATTTTTCCTTGTCAAAATATGTGGTTACGTGTAGAATTACATCCAATCCACAAAAATTCGCCCGTCAGTGAATATGATTTCCTCGATTAGAAGGTATATGGATGCCCATATCAACCCTACTTTTAAGCGAAAATATTTAAGAATGACTGAAACTATCGACTTAACTTAGTATTACCATATCTTGGATGGTTAGTTACAGATAAAACTGTCAATGTAATGCTTGTAACTACGGTGTTGAGGTATTTAAAACTTTAATATTCAGAATTTAATCGCCTATTGTTAAAATTTTAAAATAGACTATTTGCAATAATTTATTTGATCAAGAGATAACCTTTGGAAAAAGATCACAACCATATACATGAAAAATGAGAAATGTTTTCTAGAGCATAAAGATAACTTCTGTCGTAGACGCATTACTCACTTGAATCTTAAACAATCGTTAAGCAAACTGTACCATATTTTACAATAAAGTTTAAAATCAAATAAAACAATTATATTTTTAAGATTATTGTAACACTCAACGTGTTTTTATTCAAAATATATATCAGAAGTTCGGTAGAAAATAACCGACAACTTGCAAAATGGGGCACGGTTCGGTTACTACTTATAATACCGTAAAACTGAAGACAATATACATCCTATCGTTTGTAAATATTTAAAAACTACTGCATTGTTCTCTAATAAAAAAGATTAATCTATTAGAAAGTAAAATTGTCAGTGATCTATTGAGATTCTATTCATAACGATGTTTGTACAAGTAGGACGTCTAACAATAAGTATCCACTAAGCAAACCAAAATTTAACATGGCAAAAATTCTATAATATATAATTTAATACTAACATCAAGGATATGATTATACATAAATAGATATATTATTTGTTAGTACAGCTACTTCAATATTTTAAACCCAGTAGCTAACTTCTTACTAACACCTTTATAGGACAAAAGCAATTCTGAAAATGAAACGGTAACAATAGCACTATATTTTCTACAGTAGTTATAAAATATTTATGTTCCACGAACGAAAAAGTGTATTTTTATGGCCAAACAAGCGTTTTCAGTCGGGGTTTAGCACGCAGACAAGTCTTCTAAAAGAGCACCTTTTCATTAAATTCTGTAGATGGTGTTTGAAAACTAAGTATATGCCTTGAAAATTATTTAAGAAATATTTAACTCCAACACAATAAGTGAATTGCTAAAACATTGAAAGATTTTCGAATATCTAACTTATTGAAGTATATGTTTAATAACACGAACGCTTCTTGCAATTAAGAATTACAATCCGTAGAATATGAGAGTACGTATACATACAGTGCTTCCCAAAAGTAACGGATATATTCGATTAAATGATTATTGACAATTTCTGAGTAAAAAGCTCTGACACGTCGATTTTTATTTTTAAATTGTCATTTAATTATGTAATTTTTAACCCACCACCCTTCAACCCCTAAGCGCTAGTATTCCCTAATTAAAAATTTTAAATAGCAATGTACCCCTTGTGATACCTCAATTAATAGCATTTTTCATGCAGAAATATAATTTTACAAAAAATTCTAAATCGGTTGATAAATAACTGTTTTATTCAATAAACAATACTTAAATAAAAAGCAAAAAACAAACCCAATTTCAATTAAATATTCAAACTGCTGCCCGTTAGCGGCTAGGCAGTGTTCTAATTTAGAGACGAACTCTTGTTGAACTTTGTTTACTACACTTTAGATTTTAAATTACCCCAGAGAAAATAATCCAAAAGGGTTAAGTCGGGAGACCTTGCGGGCCATTCAATTTGACCTCGTCTACCAATCCACCTCATAGGAAATACTTGGTCGAGATATTCCCGTACTGGACGTGCATAGTGGGGAGGCGCACCATCTTGCTGTAGCCAAATACTGGGATCAGGTGAATCAGGATCTTCTGCATTCGGATGTAGTACCGCTAAAGCCGAAATTCATTCAAATTGGAGAAAATTTAGATATTGTTCCCCATTGAGTGTTCTCTCAAAAAAGTACGGTCCAATAACTTTAATACCCACTATCCCCGTTCAAACATTAATCTTTTGTGGAAATTGTGTATTTGCTTTCATCATCCAGTGCGGATTTTCATCAGCCCAATAACGGCAATTCTGCTTATTAACGGTACCATTTAAATAAAATGTTGCCTCATCAGAAAACATAATATTTCCTTCCAATCCAAGATTTTCATTGCAAAGTTCCATCATTGTCTCACAAAATTGCGCTTGCCTATCAAAATCATCATCTGATAACTCTTGCACTAATTGCACTTTGTAAGGGTGAAATTTTTGCTTACGGCGAAATCTATGAACTGTACTTTTTGATGCATTTAACTGTGAAGCGACTCCCGCAACGCTTGAATGTGGATTTTTCCTGCACAAATAGCAAGACATCCAATTCTGAATCTTCATCTAAAGCTGATGGACGTCCATCTTTAGATTTATCTCGTACGTGTCCAATATTCCGGGATGAATTTCATTGAATAAAATTTGAACTTCTTTGTGCGTTCGAATTTTATCTCCAAAGCCAATCATCATTAAAATTACAATCCTTTAGGCATCGTTAAGTCTCATTTTTGCTGACTTATTATTAAACAAGCAACACGCACTTAACTAACGTACTTTCACTAAACTTATTTGACACTTTACAAACATTTTGTTTGTCAAGGCATACCCGAAAATTGTCACTTTAAGTGAATAAGTTTTTATTGAATAAAGCAGTTGTTTATTAACGGATTTAGAATTTTTTGTAAAATTCTATTTCTGCATGAAAAATTCTATTAATTGAGGTATCACAAGGGGTACATTGCTATTTACAATCTTGAAGTAGGGGATGCTAGCGCTTAGGGGTTGAAGGGTGGGGGTTAAAAATTACATAATTAAATGAAAATTTAAAAATAAAAATCGACGTGTCAGAGCTTTTTACTCAGAAATTGTGAATAATCATTTAATCGAATATATCCGTTACTTTTGGGACGCACTGTATATAAAATGATAGACGATAGTCAAGACCAAAAAGAGCCCCCAAGTGGAATTTTAGAGAATGACTCCTATCTCGGAAGGTCTAATTCACAAAATTCTCGCCCAAACTCGTCGAAAAAGTATGTATGTGACGCGGAGAACTAAAGTAAGAATTCTTAAAACGTACCGAATTTAGGTAAATACCTAGATACAACACATATATAGAACTATGATTAAAACTGTCTCTAATTTAGGTCTTATAAAAGATTTAAGGGAAAACTAGAAAAGTATAACTGATAGTGGAAAATTAATCAAAAACACCTTCTAGCCAATTTATTAATAACAAATGCTATGTAGGTGACAAATAAAAATACCACCTACAATCGTAAAGATTAAGTTTGCAAGAAAATAATTTTTGAAACCCACATAAAAGTAGGTATAGGCAATACAAATTTATGTACTACCAAGACGATCCCCTCCCCCGCGCCCATTCCATTATTTTCTACTTTAAACTTCCTAAAAATTTTAAAAAACAGCTGTTTAAGAAATACAGTCAACAATTCTTAAAAGTTGTAGTTAATTCTGATCGTCATTAGGTCTTCAACCCTAAAACTGGTTGGACGCGTACTTCCATTGTTTCCTATGCTGAGCTACTCTACACATTTCCCTGAAATTCCCAAAGCCCACATATTTTACTATCTGTGTTGCAATAGTCTAGTCTAGGTCTACATCTACCTCTCCTTTTTCCTGCTTCTAATATATGCCGCGCTATTCGCTTACCATTTACCATTTCTAGTACCACCTGTTATACTTTATGGTTCTATACTCTAAGGTATACTCGTTAAAGTCCCGGCGCGTAATTTATAAGAGCCACTACGACAGTTGGTAACACAATAAACATTTGACTAATCATGCGCAATAAGGTCATTATTACGCCACAAATTATTATCACATACAAAGAAAAAAGATAAAGGTACTCACGTAAAATGTAGAACTCGTCACGGCATTGCAGCTATTCTCGCGTCAAGCTCTCGGCGTTAGTTGAACGTTGTTGGGCGTGGGTCGTCCTTTGCCCCCTCGTCGAAACCAAATTAAATTTGTCTTCTCTCTTCTGTAGCGGTACGGTAAAGGATACTAGTATGAGGAACGATAACAAGTACAAGACAGGAAACCTACATATCTGAAAGAGAAGACAAGATAAACGGCACACCGATGACCACACGGTTCCACGTTTCGTTGCTTAGTCCCCGACGTGACGGAAATCACCACTTCTTTTTCCACTCCGCGTCTGCGTAATCTCGGGCGCCGACGCTAGTATCTAAAGTGACGGAAATGCACGCACAAGTCTTTTAAAATATTGGCGCGAATTCACTTACAAATTTAAAACTAAAATTAGAAATGTTTACATGCCGATTTTCGGCATGTAACAATCCTTGTACTTAACTTTCTATGTCGATGATATCTTCATCATAGCACCACATTTCAAATGCGTCTATCTTTTTCCTGTCCTCTTCTTCTACTGTCCGCGTTTCACAACCGTACATTGCCGTGCCCCACGCATATGCTTTCGGGAATCTTTTCCTTGTTTCTATGTTTGTTGTCTTCGAATATGGCAGCTACTTATATTCAATGGTACGCAAAGGGAGTTAAGCAACCTGACGGCTATCAAGATCCTCCACTACTTGAATCAATAGTTTTCCAATTACTCCTTTCGCACAATCAATATTTTTTGAGAATACTGCAAAACCAACAACTGGTTGTTTATGATAATCATCAGATTTAACTACAATTACTTTTTATCATCAATTTTTTCGTCCTGGAACTGATTGGACGCGTACCTTCGTTGATTTCCATTTTGGGCTAGCCTACACATTTCCCTGAAATTCCTGAAACTGAAATTCCTATAATCTACATTTTCACTATCAGCGTGCAATTATTCTAATCCAGGACTAACACTACCTCCCTTTTTTCCCTTCTTTGCTTCTAATATATTCCGTACTATTCTCTTGTACAGTGTGTCCTATCATCCTACCACTTCTATTTTTTAGTGTTTTCACATATTTCTTTCTTCTCCTACCATTTCTAGAACCTCTTTGTATTTAACTTTGTCTGTCAATAATATCTTCATCATACGTCTGTAGCACCACATTTCAAATGCTTCTATCTTCCCCTGTCTTCTTCTCCTACTAGCCACGTTTCACAGCCGTACTGTGTTCTTCTCCACGCATATACTTTCGGCAATCTTTTCCTTGTCTCTATGTTTGTTGTCTTCGAACATAGCAACTGCATTTTCTTGTTAAATACAGCATGGCTTTGTGTTAAACTTCTTTTTAATCTCTTTTGCACTTTTATTCTTCTACTGTTGTCTAAAATATAGCCTATTTCACCGATATTCAATAATACGCGAAGGAGGTTAAGCAACCTGATGGTTACCAAGATCCTCCACCATTTAAATACTTGCCGAATCAATATTTTTTGAGAATATTGCAAAACCAACACCTGTAGTTGTTTACGATAATCATCAAGCTTAAATACAATTACTTTTCCATCATTAAATTTTCCGTCCTGGAAGTGATTGGACGCGTACCTACATTGATTTCTATTTTGAGCAAAACCTACTGGTTTCCCTGAAATTCCTATAACCTACATCTTTCACTATCTGTGTGCAATTATTCTAATCTAGGTCTACCACTACTTCCCTTTTTTCCTTTCTCTGCTTCGAATATATTCCGCACTATTCTCTCGTGCCTTAGTATGTGTCCTATAATCCTACCTCTTCTATTTTTTACTGTTTTCCACATATTTCTTTCTTCTCCTACCATTTCTAGAACCTCTTTGTACTTAACTTTGTCAATAATATCTTCATCTTACGTCTGTAGCACCACATTTCAAATGCTTCAATCTTTTTCCCGTCCTTTTCTCCTACCGTCCACGTTTCACAGTCGTACTGTGCTCTGCTTCACGCATATGCTTTCGGCAATATTTTCCTTCTTTTTATGTTTGTTGCCTTCGAATGTGGCAGTTGCTTGTCCTTGTTAAATATCACGACATTGCGCAGATCTTTTTTTGAAATATCTTTTGCACTTTTTAACTGCTATTGTTGTCAAAATATACCCTATTTCACCGATATTCAATAGTACGCGAAGGAGATCAAGCAACCAAATGGCTACCAAGACCCTGCACTACTTAAATACTTGCCAAATCAGTAGTTTTCCAATTACTCCTTTCGCACAATCAACATTTTTGAGAATATTGCAAAACCAACACCTATAATTATTTAAATAATCATCAGGTTTAAATACAATTACTTTTTTCATCATTAGATATTCCGTTCTGTAACTGGTTGGACGTACTTTCATTGATTTTTAATTTGAACTAACCTGCAGATTTTCCTGAAATTGCTATAGCTTACATCTTTCACTATCTGTGTACAATTGTTCTAATCTAGGTCTACCACTACTTCCCTTTTTTTCCTTTCTCTGCTTCGAATATATTCCGCACTATTCCCCCATGCCTTGGTGTATGTCCTATCATCGTATCTCTTCTATTTTTTACTCTTTTCCATATACAGTATTGCCCGAAATAAACAGTACTGAAATTGTAATTGTTTTGTATATTTAAAAAATACATATTATTGACACTTTATTATATGTTCTAAATGTGCACCTCCTCGTTCGAGACAGACTTCATAACAATGTTCTAAGTTTCTGGTCATGTTATTGAATAAGGGTTGTCTCAGGGCTGCGAAGAAGACTCTAACGGCATCCTTTAATTCATCGATGGTTTGTGGTGCCCGTTTGAAAACGGCATTTTTAGCCATGCCCCGAATGTATGCGTCTGGAGGTGTGAGGTCTGGAGAATGTGAAGGATAAGGGAAGTCAGTAAATTGTGATATGAATTTGCTTGGAAAATGTTCTTGAAGAAATTGACGAATTGCGGCAGCAGTATGGCAAGTTGCCCCGTCCTGCTGAAAAATTGGTTTCGAAATGCCAAGTTACGTGCACGACAGAATTGACGTAGATCAGGGATAAATCGTGTTAAAATTTGTCTGTACCTCTGTTGATTAAGTGTGACTTGCCTACCATTCTCTTCGATAAAGTACGGACCAATGATTCCGTGTCCGGAAACAGCACACCAGACACTCACTTTTTCACTATGTAAAGGAACCTCTTGAACCTCATCGGGTCTGGCAAAGCCCAGAAATCGATTTGTGCGACGATTCACATAGCCTGACAAGTGAAAATGTGCTTCGTCTGAAAACCAAACATTTTCAAAAATTCAGGATTTTCATACTGTAACGCGAGAATTCTGGCGCAATATTCCACTCTACTGCGATAATCCCGAGGATGTAGTTGTTGATGTACCTGAATCACATACGAAAATGTACCCAGCTCCTTCAGGATTCTTTGAAAGGAAGTTCTTTTAAATCAAGTTGTAACGCTGTCCTTGCCTGGCTGACTTTCGGATTTTCTAAGATTTGCTCAAAAACACGTTCATGGTTATTGTTGTTGTTAACTGTCCTGGGACGCCCTGAGTTTCCTTTTCGTTGGCTCAATACACTACCTGTATTTCTAAACTTTTCAATAACCTTCAAAATTACAGCATTACTTGGAGAACGTTTATTAAACCTTTGTGTGAATTGATCAGACACGTATAGCAAACTTGCACCATTACGTCGGCCGATTCCGTATGAACGAAAATAATGCTCTACCAGAAACACTTTCTCCTCTGTACTTAACACCATTTTTAACAATTAGGCCCTACTAATTACTTGTTTGAGGTTTACTTGACAGGTCTATACTAGCTAACTTGAGTGTGACAGCGCACGCATAAAAACACCACCAACTTAGTTTCAGTACTGTTTATTTCGGGCAATACTGTATTTCCTTCTTCTCCTACCATTTCTATGTTTTTAACTTTGTCTGTCTATGAAATCTTCATCATACGCCTGTAGTACCACATTTCAAAGGCTGCTATTCTTTTCATGTCCGCTTCTCCGTGTACTGCTATGCTCCAAACATATGCTTTCAACAAGCTTTTTCTCTTTTCTATTTTTGTTGTCTTTGAACATAGCTTTTTCTTGTTAAATGCAGCACGGACTTGTGCTAATCTTTGTTTTATATCTTTTAAACTTATCTCATCTTACGTTCTATGACTTCCTACGTAGCCGAAATCCTTAACCTCTTGTAACTTCTCATTTCCTATTTGTATTTTAGTTTTGATTTATTGATCCCTCCTTTACCTACTAGTATTTTAGTTTTATTTTTGCTGATCATAGCTAACTGATCCTCGTATATGTAAAACGCAACTCTTGCTTTAGTTGCAAAAGATAAAATCGAAAACAATCAGGTGTGTGAAGTCGACACATCGACCTAGAAAGTATTTTTTAAAACCGGTCTGCTTTGCGTCGCTCAAAAATGACATTCTAATGCGCTCAGAAATTAAACTGTCTAAATTTAAGGATAAATAAAGCACAAACATACTAAGTTTCTTGGCGCCAACTTCCTTGTACTGGTTTAATTATGCACAAAATAATTCCAAACGCACCCTAAGTTCACAATACTACACCAAGAATAAAAAACTATAAATAATATTATTTAGTTCTCGCCAACGTCATGCTCGGAAATATATTAAATTATTTTAAAGTTTCCTCTTTTATACAACAAAAATTCAATACAACTTTCTCAAGGCTAATAGTACTTTAAAATTGGATAACAAATGAAATTCCAGTAAATTTTAACTTCAAATGTTTATTTAAATGTACACGTAAAAATTCTTTTAACCTATTACAATAATATCAAGCTCACTGGCTATACTTTCAATTGATAATATTAAAGAAATAAACAATTTTAAAATAATGTTTCTGCTAGATAATTCAACAAATTTCTCGCCAAACAAATTAGAAGCTTGTAACCCTGGTGCGCTACTTAAGAAAACATTAAATAGTAGAAACAAGTTTATTAATTTCAGTAACTTAAATGAGTACTTAGAACGAAAGCAGCCTGTATAATTTAGATGCTTGGTAGTTTACATTTAATAACGTTTCAATTTCAATATAATATAAAATTTGGATAAAAGAATTAAAATAGAAAAGCACCTAGTACATTGAATACAAACAGTAATAAGGATCTAGGATTTTACACCGCTTCGTATTAAATTAAGATAGATATCGGGAAATAACAGACATATTAAAATTATTTGTACAAATTCACAAGGGCCCAAGAAACCGCAACCATAGGAGATGCATCAGATAAGTTGAATAATGCAGTATACAATTTGAAAGACCGGTTGATGATTATACAATATCAAAATGGAGGAAATACCTAAGATTTGCGGTAACTGGACACAAACCTCATTATTTAATGCAATGTGTTTTCACTTTTTTATTAGTTTAATTAGTTAATAAAAAAAGTATAATAAGTTACAGTACATCTCTTATTCTTCATCATCCGGACTAATGCTGAAAAGTAGGGCACGGATAATCGAAGAATACAGATAATCCAAACTATTAATTTTTATTGGTTTAAACATATGTTGGTATTTATAATAATATAATATAATAATAAATGTGTTTATGGATACACACATACATACAAAAGAAGAATAGTAAATCAAAATTGCAAGGTATAGTAAAACAACTACACAAGGCAAAAATAAATAAACAAAACAAAAAAAACGAAGAGTCGAAAGGCGAAGTTCAGGCTAAAATTACCTAATCTACCACTTATGTATGTAACCTATTAACGTATTTACAACGCAGATTATCACGTCTTAAGTTATTATTATAACCTAAATTCTAGCACGCTTTTAAGAATCTCTCGATAATTTTCAAATTTCATTCCGTATTTTATGAAGTATTGTTTTATTGTTGTATTCGAATCCACTTTGAGAGATGATGTCTAATAGAGTTTCAACAAAACCAGAGCCGTTTAGAAAGTGGCAGCATTTTCTTCACTTGTATTCCAACTATCGCTCTCTCCTTGTTTTGTTTGTGCCATATTAGAAACAATATCCATATCAGTCATCCATTGAAAACATGAGTTATTTGAATCAGGAACAAACCATGTTTTCCCGATCGACATTGTCAAAGAATTTTAATCTTTACATTATTCTGCATATTTCAGATGTATTGGTTCTTGACCAAAATTTTGCTAATTCCGTGTATGGCTGCAATACACTGATTTTTCTCCAAAAAAATGTAGGTCTTCCTCTGCACAAGTGTTGGGAAGTTCAGTAAGGTAAAGTTATTTGATGATAGAACACCATGATTCATGTACTTATAACATTAGGCAATAAAAATGTAGCTATGATAAGACCCTCGTTTGTTTTCAATATGATTTCATTTAGAGGAAAAAGTATTATCTATAAATAATACTGCCTTTTGAGACAACTCTTTATTTTTAAAAATTTGATTTCAAAAACCCATTTAGTCTTGAGTCAATTTTGAAAGATCTCTCTATTCGTCCACGCTCCTTATAATTACCTACAGGAAGATTATTAATTTTGATTCCTTTAAATAATCTAGATTTCCTGCATTTCAAATCACAAAAAGCCCCATTTTACAAGTTTCTAATGCATTTCCCATACACTTGGTTGTAATACGCTCCTTAAATGATTGTGCCAGGGAGTAAACTTGTTTTGACGAAGCAAGCGTTATAGTTGGCAAACACTTTCAGTACAAGTCTGTCGTATCTGCATTACAAATTTGAGCGGTTTTCAAATTTTCTAATTGCGAATATTTATAAAATTCGATGTAGAATTTATCAGCAGCTTCAATAGCAACAACCGATATGTTCCCATTGTATTATAAGTTCCTGAATAATATAAATGCTTAAATCTAGTCAAATTCAGACAAAGCATTGAAGTTGACTTATATCCCAATTTTTCATGAAAAACTAACCCATTTCTTTGCACAGTTGACTACTCGTGTTTGATTAAATTATGTAAGTATGGCCGAGTAAAGTTTTTTGAATGATAATGTTTTCGTACTCTTTTGTTTAGAAACACATATAGTACAATCACAATTTCCTGTCAGCTCCTCAAGCTTCAATTTGTTCTTTATCTACATCTGAAATAGTTTGAATTTCAATGCTGCATTCTCCACAGAACTTCAATTTAAACACGCAAAAATATGCAACGCTTTGTGTTACGTTATGCAATTACTTACATTAACCAACATCAAAATGTAGAGATACGCGCGAATAGAAAGGGGGTGGGAGGATTGGGGGTTGGTCTAATGTTAGTTTTTATATGAGGGTTTGATATAATGTTTGTTTAAGCGTGAGGTTGAAAGCACAGAAGCTCCAATAAAAATTTGATTGCATTTCAGAAGGGAAGAAGTAGGTGGCAATCGACATGTAAACGTGAAATACATCTACATGCAAGTTGTGGGAAGTAATGAGTAAAATTCTAAAAGTCTTGATCAGAGTACAAGTTGTGATATGAATTAAGCTGTGTTAAAATAAATATATCTACGTGATATAAAATATTGGAGTTCGTGGTTGACATAAATGAACAGCTAGTAATTAGTAAATTAATAATGCCTCGATTGTTAATTATAACTGTGTCGTTGTAATGAAGAAGATAAGATTGTCGCTTTAAAGAAGTTAGTAGTGTTAGTGATTAGCTGGAATAAATTGTTCTTAGTGGATTGCAAGTTTACTGTAGCAACGAGTAAAAAAGCTTGTGTAATCAGTTAACAAAAAACTGTTGATGCAATAGAAGTTTAGTTACGTTATTGTAACAAAGCGTCAAAGAGTCTTAACTCAGAAAGGCCAATGCATTCAGCTGTTAATAGGATAATAAATTGATTGACAGCTACAGGGGTGCACTTAAAGCTTACAAAGCGGAACGATCTAGAAACTTATTCAAGTCTAAGTCCCCACATTTGATTTTCCAATGCTGCACACGAAGGAACAACATTGGCCAGAAAACGAGTTTTATTTTTACCTGGAAATTTTGAATTTTGCCGAACCCTTGCTATTCCAAGCACAGAGTGATCTTCAACGTGCGTGACAACACACACATGGGACCTACATTCTACCTCTCATCCGAACGAAAGTGTATTTTTGTAAAAAAAAAAATGCTTGTCTAACATTTTTCAAGCGGGCCGTATCGGAAATCGAACCTGGGACCTTAGACTTAGTAGTTACCCGCGAACCAACTAAGCCACGGAGCCGCCTTAAGTCTAACTTCGCAGTTTAGTTGCAAATGATTATGAAATCAATTAGATCGAGTGTGATATAAATTACTAGAGTTAGTGGTTGTAATAAATACGCTTGTCTACATAAATTAGAGGCATACGCTTGTCTACATAAATTAGAGGCCGAAGATTCCGGATGCGAATCGCGACACGGTTCGCTTGAAAATGTTAACCGAGCATTTTTCACAAAAATATGCCCGCGTTCGGATGAGAGGTAAAATGTAAGTTCCTTGCTTGGAACAACAAGGGTTCGGCAAAATTCGCAGGTAAAAACTCGCTTTCTGGCCAATGTTGTACCTTCGGGTTCACCATTGAAAAATCAAATGTAGTATCTACATAAATTAATAGTTAGTAATAAATAAATTAATAAACTTCGAGCGGTAAGTATAAGTGCATTGTCGTTTTAAGAAGATAGTGTATTGTCCTTTTAAAGAACTAATGCAGTAGCATTGTTGGTGATTAGCTTGGACTAAATTATCATCAGTGCTTTGTAATTTCTTTGTATCAATGACTAAACAAGCTTGTATTCAGTTAATAAATAATAATTCATAAAAGAAGTTCCCTACAGTACACTAAACCATTTTGAGCGTAGTTTACAGGTTTAATACTACAAAACTTTAGGGAATTATTGTCAAGTGTTCTCGTATTGTATGGGAGCGTACTTAAGCTGGTTTAATACGGTTCTTTCCCTACTTCAATTAGTTCACTCCCAACCCCGGTAATAATTTTTACCTGTATCGTTCTTAATCTGGTCTTTATACTTGAGCTGCCTTCCTCGACCAATCTTATCTTTCAATTTTTAAATTATGATGGATCTTCCTATTGGTCTTTCTTTGAGCTGCACTAAAGATCAAAATTTCTATTTTCCTGAACCATTTCCAAAACAGCATCGTTACTAACATTATACCGCAGGCTAATCCTAAGTATGCTTTTACAGCACCACATCTCAAATGCTGCTAATCTACAGACTGTTTTTTTGGTTAACATACAGGTTTTGCAATTGTGTGGTGCTACGCCCCACACAGATTCTTCCGGTTATTGATTAATTTGTATCCATATTATATCTATTGTCCTTCGCGTCAATTTCCTGACCTTCTTTACTTTTGAGAGTTTTAATGATCCTAAATTTATCATAATTTGCCTATAGACATCCTGTTTCCTACAACTTATGTATTAAACTAACGTACCGAATTAAAATTTCTCAATTTATCTTTCAATCATTACATGCTAAAAAGTTTTCTCTGAAGAAACTCTAACCGCAAACTCTTGAACGCTGGCGTATTTAACTTTCCGATATTATACTAATTAAAATTAATTAGGTAAGTTAATTAAATGTCTTGATTTAACAAGATACCGTGTCAAAAGTAAAATCACACAAATTTATACTCTGCAAAACCTGGTTAGCAATTGAATGGAAGTTCTAAGAAGCAGGAGAGGAAAATATCTTACTTCCAGCGTATTGTGCAAGGATTATTTCAATACGGGTTAATCTATTACAAAAATTATTACTATCGCAGTCACAATTTGATTTATTTATATCAAGATCAGGTTAAATAAAGATAATCTGATATAGTGTTAATGAATGTGTATTGGTTTTTTATATCAAATCTTGCCATATAACGTTGAAAAGTAAATAAAAATTAAGATGTCATGATGGAATGTATGTCAAGTAGCGCGCTTGTCACTCATAAAAAGTGAAGTCCTTCTAATGGACATTAATTGACACTTTAATAAATTACGAGTTCCATCAATAAATTACAATTCCAATCAAGGTTTGGACACAAGCTCACGTGAATTTCCCGTTATTCGCTCATGATTACGAAATCTCAAATATTGGCCTGTCAAACTATAATCCCGACTTTGATAGAAAAAAACGAAAATACAAAAATAGATCAGACGAAACAGGAAAACAGAATTACAAAGTCATAAAATGGAAAAGTATTCGCAAATGCAGGAAAGCTAAAGAACAATGGATTGATGAAAAGTGCAAAGAGGAACAAACTAAGATGGAAATAGTAAGACAGACGAAGCATACAAACTAGTTACAATGAATTTTAGGGATATAAAACCGTGTATCAAAAATATAAGGGACGCGAGAGGAAACGTCATTATAGAAAATGTAGAGAAAGTGGTTAGAGGCAGGAATATAAAGGGAATTTATATGCAGGAAAGGAACTAACAACATTAGAACAGGAAATGATGACTTGGGAGATCCAATACTTAGAGATGAGTTTGAATTAGCATTAAAGGGTCTGAAAAATGGTAAGGCGCCGGGTACATATAAGGTGCAAGCAGAAACTCTAAAAGTTCTCGACAAGCAGTAACAGAACGTCTCTTCCAACTTGTAAGCTATATGTATGACAGGCGAGATACCAAAGATTTCAAACGTAACATTATAGTAACTATACCAAAAAAGAGGCGCAGATAGATGTGAAAATTTTTGAACAAGTTTGTCAGCACACGTGTCATAAATATTAACTAGAATTGTACAAAAACGAATGGAAAAACGAGCTGAAGAAATACTATGAGAAGATCAATATGGGTTTAGGCGAAACATGGGAACACGGGAGGCTAATTTAACTCTGAGGGTGATAATGGAGAAAACAATAGAAACAGGGGAAGGCGTGTATATAGGGTTTGTAGATGAGGAAACACCAGTCGACAAAGTAAAATGGAAAAAAATGTTCGAAATACTCAAAAAGATTGGAATGAGTTTTAGTGATAGACGGATAGTACATAGTTTATACAAACAGCAAACAGCGGTAATAGAATTAGAGCAAAAACGTGGAGAAGTAATTATTACAAAAGGGTGAGACAGGGATGTGTCCTATCCCCATTAATTTTTAACTTGTACATTGAAGAGGCAATGAATACTATCAAATGCAGGAAGACATTTGGATTTACTATGCAGGGATAAAAGATTGATATGCTTAGATTTACAAATGATATAGCGGTATTAGCATCTAGGAAAGAAGAGTTAAAAGCTGCACTTAATTAAATGGAAACAGTTCCAACACAGAGATACGGTATGAAAATCAACAAAAATAAAACTAAAATACTAGTATGCAAAAGAATACAAATCGGTAACGAGAATTTACAAGATGTTAAGGATCTCTGCTACCTACAAAGCCAAATAACGCGTGATGGGAAAAGCCCAAAAGATACAAAACAAAAATTAGCACAAGGTCGTACTACATTTAACAATACAAAATAACTACTGTGTTCAAAGACAATAAACATAGAAACAAGGAAAAAAATGCTTAAAACATATGTGTGGAGCACAGCACGGTACGGCTGTGAAGCCTGAACAGTAGGAGAAGCGGACAAAAAAAAGGTAGAAGCCTTTGAAATGTGGTGATACAGACGTATGATGAATATATCATGGACATACAAAGTTAAGAAGAAAGAGGTACTAAAAATGGTAGGGGAAGAAAGAAATATGTGGAAACCAGTAAAAAATAGATAGGATATGATAGGAGTAGATGGTTATTAAGAAAATCAGCACCACATTTCCTCCAGCATCCACATTTCCTCACACATCTGGACCAATTTACATGTAAATTCCCAAAAGGAGGAAATGTGGGAGATGAATCTCCTCCTGCTCTCGCCCTGTGGACCGCCTTGTGGAATTTTTTACCCCAACCATTTTGATTACGTCACACCCGCATTCCTTCCACCCGCGAGATAAATCTTTCTCCACATTTCCACCCACGAGATAAATCTATCTTGTTTGGTATCAATTAATATTAGAATTTTCTCAGCTATCTGAATTTTTAGGAATTTTTCAGATAGCGCCATCCCCCAGGGAGCTACCCTGATTTTAAGATTTCTTACCTGTTGCAATTTCCGACCGTCCGCATAAATTTTTTTATACATGCAATACATCAAATTAGTCTAGAATTTTATACAGAATTCGAATATGTAAACAGATTTAAAATCGGACCACCCCCTGCAAAGTTACACTTTAAAGCTCCTTGCTCTATAAGCAAACCTAACAAATAGTTTTCTTCGTCTAGCCATTGCATCTTTCGAGATAAACCTATCTTGTTTGGTATCAATTAATATTAGAAATTTCTCAGCTACCCAAATCTCTTTAAATTTTTTAGATAGCGCCATCTCCCAGAGAGCTACCCTGATTTTAAGATTTTTTACCTGTTGCGATTTTCGACCGTTCTTAAACATTGTTTAGCCATGCGACACATTTGCTAGTCTAGAATTTTATGCAGAATCCGAATCTGTAAACAGATTTAAAATAGGACCACCACATACCATTTTACACACACCCTCTAAATTATAAATTTCCTGCGGCTCATACCTAAAAGAAAATCTAAAAACTATTCTTAAAACTTTTTATTACAGACAATTTTTACTAATACAGTTTAAATTTTGTAAACCACATTTCTAAATACATATTCACAATTTTTATTCTTAACCTAGAACTTCTCATATCGGCTTATACTTATTAATATTTATTTCTAAATAGAGCACCTTTTCGAAAGACCAACCGGACTCACATGTTTCAAGTTCCTCTGATTTTGTTCTTATGGTTTCGCTTAAGACCTCGTACATATTTTCCAGATTACTAGAAGACGTTATAACCACATTTTTTGTGTTAAAGGATTTCACATCGGACTTCTCTTCCCCCATTTTGGTGTAAACGCTGTAGAGTTCGCAATAGACTTTTACTGCTGTATGTTGTATTATTTTTTCATTAATTAATCGAATAAATCGCTCTTTCTGCTTCCAAAAAAACTCGGGCACTCCATCGTCGACACTGGCATTCTTTATGCGATAGCTAGCCATACGGTTGTTAAACGCTGTGCTAACCATTTCTACACCATCGTCGCTAGTAGCGGTAACTGATGCATTTTTATGTTTGTTGCTCCTTAAGTGTGCGGCATACGTAGTTTTTCCATTTCGAAATCGCATACTTTACACATAATTCGTGGTTGTTTCGTACAAGGCCCTTTAACAGCTGGCGGAGTTGAACTTTTACGGCTTAATGACATGCAGTGCTGTTTTTCCTTGTGTCGCTGTAAGCTGTACATTCTCGTAAAAGCGATACCGCAAGTCCCACAGTTTAAGTACTTTGCTGCCGACGGATGTATAAGCAACCGTGGACGATGTTACATCACGACATTTGTTCTGGTGCCGTTTGAGAGCATCCTCCTGGTAAAGTAGACGTGACAGGGCTCGCATTTAAAAACGTTTGCAGGTACCATTTTAGTACAAAACAAAATCCGCACTATAAGACTTTGGTTAAACTTGTAAGCGAACTAACTTATAACTAACGAATTTACTCTAGCGTACCTGCTTTATGTACCCTATAGAATGCAAACCGAAGGTTTCCGAAGACACCCGAACGATGTTGAGGATTCAGCGGGGAACTAAATGACGTCATAATCCTTGCTGCTCGTCCAATACATTTAGCGCCAATGCATGCACCTGGTTCGCATCGTCGATAGTGCGAATGCAGTTAGTAGAAACACCGGAAAACGTCTTCCATGTTATACGGATCGCGTGCATATTAAAAATCCAAAAGGGTGGTAGCACACGCACACAAATTGTGTGCAAGTCGTGCTGTAGAAGATGCAGTGCTACTATAACCAAAAACTTAATAAAAACACTTTAAACCTTTACTAAGGGAATACCAACTTGTTGTCTACAGGATACTTACTAATAAAGCAATTTAATTTTAAATAACTTCTACGTCATATTTTAGGAAATGGTAGGCTTGAATATTTTCTAAAGGAATCACCAAGCGAAAGTATATGTTTAGCGGTATTAAAATTAACCATTAATTTCCCATTTTTAGGACCGTGGTTAATTATAGATTAAAATTTAATTTGTTCACGTTCGAGCTTCCCGTAAACTAACATATTTTATAGTAACAATGCGCTGTATAATACATGCATACCCCTTCGCCGCGCTACTGCTATTCTTGTAATTGCTAGAAAAAGTCACTCTCCTTTTTACTGTTAGGACCGATGCAAAGCACCATTTTTTATACTTTCTATAGCACATCGCGCACTTTTTCGTCTGATAATTAAATTTTGCTTCTGTAGGCTTTTACACTTTCGCATAGCGGTCGGCCGCACGTAATGATTTCTAGAACCGGTAAGTACTCGATATCGTCCAAATAGATAATTAGATGCTCGATGTCTGTCAACTTCCGATTCCCTCGTAAAGGTAGAAAAAACTCGGTCAATCATCCATCTAACTTAAACTTCGACGCGCTCCTGTTCTGATAATTTCCAAACATTTTTCAAACGACAATGGGCTCAGAATTTTTTAAACCTTCGAGGGATCTATAAGTCGTAATCAATTACAAGTTCGAGCTACCCGTAAACTAACAATGCGCTGTATAATACATGCGTACCGCTTCTCTGCGCTACTGCTATTCTTGTAGTTGCTTGAAAAAGTCAGTTGCCTTTTTTACTGTTAGGATCGCTGCAAAGCACCATTCTATACATTCTTTAAAGGTATGGCACATCGCGCACTTTTTTGTCTGATAATTAAATTTTTCTTATGTAGGCTTTTACACTTTCGCATATTTAAACATCTAATACGATTGATTAACCACTTTCGATTATTCTAACGAGAGCCGCCATACATTCCGCCACACCGTTCCTTTTGAATCCAACGATCCGATGAGCTTCCACGCACTAACACCTAACGTATCTTTCCTACTATTTGTTAAACAAAAACTACCGGCATCGCCATGTTCGTATACGAACGTAAGCAAATGTCTGTGGATGTGTACGAGAATATGTCATATACATTAATCAGTCTAAGCTATTTTATTTAGTCCGCGAAAACTGCTATTTTTCTAAACCACAATTAATAATCGCCTTTATAGGTTTAACATTTCTACCATTACCCAATGACTGGTGCTACGTACATGGAAACTTTAATTTCTTATTGGAGAGAATCCTTATTCTCCCATGCACTGTTGCGTAGCTGCATGCCCACCCCTTTTGGGAATATATGCTCGTTATAGGTTGTAGCACCCGCGGTTTTACTTAACTACACTTCGTGGGACCCCTTTAATCTTTTTAATCGTATCTTTCTCGCATACAGTTCAGTAGGACTTAGCCCTACTACCAACAAATTCTAATACTGGATCCCCATTAAATTCGTCTTTGAATTTCCCTACAACTTTTTTGTCGACAAGTGGTATATTGTGTTTATTATCCGCGGGGTAGTCACTCTTTTAAGATAAATATATCTTTTTTCGGTATCAACTAATATTAGATTTTTCTAGGGACCCCAAACCTGTAAATGGATTTTAAATAGAACCACCTCTTACAAAGTTACACTTTATAGACCCCAAACCTCTAATTTTTGCACCATCTTTATTTAACTACCATCCTTAGAACCTTTTTCGCGACCCAAACATATTCTTTAACTAACCATTCCCCTAGAAATCTAAAACCGATGTGTCCCGCGAACACCACGTGGAGGTAACACGTATACTCTGTCAACCAGGATAGAAGCAGGAAAGATTTGGAAGGTGGGAGAAGAACTTAAAAATTATGGAATCTTAAAACTAATATATACAAAAGATTTACAAAATCAAACAACTATCTTATATCTTTACGCCCCCCATGCGTAGAATGTTGTACTATTAGGAATGATATACCTTTTGTCATCTTCGCTCGATAAACTAATTTTATTAATTATCTGCGTGTACAAATCGTGTTTTTACTCCGGATACATACGCCGGCAAGTACTCCACACCAAATAAAGAATTAGATGCTTGGTGACTGTTAACATCCGCTTCCCTCGTGTACGCCCAAACACATCCCAGCCCATGAGCACCCCTGCGCATGCACACCCCTGCCCATGCGCGCCCCTGCGCGCGCGCAACTCCTGCCCATGCGCACCCCTCTCTGTGCGACTGCTATTTCGTGGTAACGTCGCAGCCTTTTGTAAATAAAGAGCAATGTAATACTATTCTAAAATTTTATATTCTGACATACATAACAAAATTTAAAAAATGTAATGCCAAGCATGGAGCCATTTAAACTTAATTTTAATACAAAGTTATACACATAGGACAGTCCTTTCTTTATGTTTATTTGGAGCGGTTTTAATTTTATCTAATTTTATTCGCAGCTTAAAATTTAAATCGACACCCAAGTCCTCTATCTCCTTTTCTAGTCAATAGTTTGATAGAGACCGTCTAGGTTTTCGAATTGCAAAATGTGCCGAAGTTTGCCTCTATGTATAAAGTCTTTGATTCCACCGACAACCAGATCCATCCCTTCGCGTAATTCTTGCAGCCTGTGACAATCTTTTAATCGCGGCTCTCCCACTATATCCTGCATACGTATCTTGTTAGCTTGATCGACTTCTTCTTGTCGGTATTGGAGGAAATCCTTATTCTCCCAAACACTGTTGCATAGTGCATGTCCACCACTTTTGGAAATATATGGTTGTTATAGGTTGTAAGACCCTCGGTTTTAAATGATCCGAAAGGTTCTTTACTAGGCAAATATACAATGTTTAACGGACCCCCTTTGCGTGTGGTGTACGCAAAGGTTACGAAACCCGCATTCTTTAGATCGTCTATGTTATCTGCCATTTCGATAAATACGTTTTTAGAATAACCTTTTAAAAAATATACGGATTTAGTACCACCTTTTTCCGCAAGGACGCCTACATAACTAAAAGAGTCTTTTTTACTAACCACAAATGCATACAACTTGTAGAAATCAGATGTATCTAAGTCAATCCATCGGCACATATAATAGTCTTTTAATTCTTCCTCATTTTCTCTAACAAGATGTTCTTTGTCTAACACATCTACGTATTGTTCGCGTATTGTAGCAGTGTTTTCTATGTAGTCCAACTTTCGCTTTTTTGCATCCATTTCCTCTAATTCCACTTACAGCGTATGGCGTACATAATAGAGCAATTTCCTTTAGCGTAAACGGATAGAGTTTACTGCCAATATTTACGCGTTGTCGTACAACCTCTGGACGAATGTTAGGCGTATCTATCAACCCCAATTCCGAAATGACTATTTCTTTTGGAATTGTAGAATATGGTGTTGCAGATTGTATAAAATATGTACTACCTGCTTTAATGTAGCACTTGTGTATGATTTTTATTTTATCTTGGCTATCCTCCTCCTTTACTATCTCCAAATAATTTACAGGTAAATATTTAAAACTAAAAGCCGTAAGCACATACTTTATCAATTTTTCTTTTTCCTCTGGTTTTTCGGACAACTTAATTTGCAAGCCCGTCAATTTCTTTGTATTGCCATTACCCCAATACACGTACTGTAGCAGGTTATTATACACTAAACAGCAGCTATTTTGTAGCTTGGCCGATAGCTTACTCCACATTTTGGCAAGTGGTACCGAGTACATTGGCGCCTTTAGGAAGTATAACTTACTATCTTCCAATAATGTTAAACAGCCTTTTAAGGGTATATACACCCGTTCCGCACTGGCATAGCTTCCAATTGCACAGTTGTATATTGTCGCTTCCAATCGCGTAATACCATGTTCTTCAGCCAAAGTAGATGCAAATGTTTCCTTAAACGTACATCTGGACAACGTAAAAATCTAGTATATGATTGCCAAGTTGTTTATTAACACCAGGACTTGTTATCTGACACACAAATTTGTTGTATATCTTAATTCTTGCATTGGTTGTTAGCCATGTTAAACAATCAATTCCGCAGTTTTATCGTTGTCAACTATAATATTACACTTTTCTTCGTATTCTCCTTATAGCAAAGTTATGCTTTGTAGTTAAATAATTACACATATCCATCTTGCTAAATATGCCAGTAAAATCTTGGGTTACATCCATGTCAAAAAGACAGAAATAATCTTTTTCGAGATCGTCTAATATATCTGGTAGTTCCTCCAATATAGTTTCCAACTTAACATCTGCTAGTTCCACTTTGTATGGAACACATATAGGATTTTGGAATTTTTTATTAATGCATTCGAGATCTTCTTTTCCGATAATTTCTTTTAATCTCTGGCCCATCTTGTTTGTGCTTTCAATAGAAAACGGAAGCTTAGCTGTAACACCATGCCTAGCGGAAACAAATCGGTCGAACTTTCTTCGTAGATAGCTGTTAAATGCACCACAAATTTCTTTTTTAGGATAAACATCCTTTTGTTTGCAGATGTTTGTTCGGCGTCGGAAAGGTCGCAAATTTTAACCAACATTATATTGTCACAAAATGGTTCTGTAATTGGTGTGTCTAGTCCACCAGTCAGCATCTGTTCGCCTTCGACATAACAAATATTACCAATATCTGTTACCAGATTATTGTTGCACATATTTTCTGTCAACAGCCATAATCCAAATCGCTCATTTGTCGGTTTCACTTTATTCCCAAGAAGTTGAGAAACGTTAATCACCTTGGAGACGCTCATGTTTACCGTTCTAGCTACTGTGGAATACTAAATTGAATACGAAAAAATTGTTCTCTTATGTATCCTACAGAGTGGAGCGTATATTGCCGAAGATAGTCGAATATGTCGGACACCACCATATCGCTTACATTCTCTGGTTTAGGAACTGAATTGCCTCCGATCTAGGTTGGATGTGGACTTGTCAGGAGTTAGGTTAGCTGGTGTTGTCTGGTGTTAGATTAGGTTAGTTGGACTTGTGTGGACTTAGGTTAGATAAAAGGAAAAATTGATAGGTTAGGTCAGCGTCGCGACGCTGACCTAACCTATCAAAAGGTATATCATTTCTAATAGAACAATCTACGCATGGGAGGCGTAAAGATATAAGATAGTTGTTTGATTTTGTAAATCTATTGTATATATTAGTTTTAAGATTCCATAATTTTTACGTTCTTCTCCCACCTTCCAAATGTTTCCTGCTTCTATCCTGGTTGAAGAGTATACGTGTTACCTCCACGTGGTGTTCGCGGGACACATCGGTTTTAGATTTCTAGGGGAATGGTTAGTTAAAGAATATGTTTGGGTTGCGAAAAAAGGTTCTAAGGATGTAGTTAAATAAAGATGGTGCAAAAATTAGAGGTTTGGGGTCCCTAGAAAAATCTAATATTAGTTGATACCGAAAAAAGATATATTTAGCTTAAAAGAGTGACTACCCCGCGGATAATAAACACAATATACCACTTGTCAACAAAAAAGTTGTAGGGAAATTCAAAGACGAATTTAATGGGGATCCAGTATTAGAATTTGTTGGTAGTAGGGCTAAGTCCTACTGTACTGTATGCGAGAAAGATACGATTAAAAAGATTAAAGGGGTCCCACGAAGTGTAGTTAAGTAAAACCGCGGGTGCTACAACCTATAACGAGCATATATTCACAAAAGGGGTGGGCATGCAGCTACGCAACAGTGCGTGGGAGAATAAGGATTTTCTCCAATAAGAAATTAAAGTTTCCATGTACGTAGCACCAGTCATTGGGTAATGGTAGAAATGTTAAACCTATAAAGGCGATTATTAATTGTGGTTTAGAAAAATAGCAGTTTTCGCGGACTAAATAAAATAGCTTAGACTGATTAATGTATATGACATATTCTCGTATACATCCACAGACATCTGCTTACGTTCGTATACGAACATGGCGGTGCCGGTAGTTTTTGTTTAACAAATAGTAGGAAAGATACGTTAGGTGTTAGTGCGTGGAAGCTCATCGGATCGTTGGATTCAAAAGGAACGGTGTGGCGGAATGTATGGCGGCTCTCGTTAGAATAATCGAAAGTGGTTAATCAATCGTATTAGATGTTTAAATATGCGAAAGTGTAAAAGCCTACATAAGCAAAATTTAATTATCAGACAAAAAAAGTGCGCGATGTGCCATACCTTTAAAGAATGTATAGAATGGTGCTTTGCAGCGATCCTAACAGTAAAAAAGGCAACTGACTTTTTCAAGCAACTACAAGAATAGCAGTAGCGCAGAGAAGGGGTACGCATGTATTATACAGCGCATTGTTAGTTTACGGGTAGCTCGAACGTGTAATTGATTACGACTTATAGATCCCTCGAAGGTTTAAAAAATTCTGAGCCCATTGTCGTTTGAAAAATGTTTGGAAATTATCAGAACAGGAGCGCGTCGAAGTTTAAGTTAGATGGATGATTGACCGAGTTTTTTCTACCTTTTACGAGGGAATCGGAAGTTGACAGATATCGAGCATCTAATTATCTATTTGGACGATATATAGTACTTACCGGTTCTAGAAATCATTACGTGCGGCCGACCGCTATGCGAAAGTGTAAAAGCCTACAGAAGCAAAATTTAATTATCAGACGAAAAAGTGCGCGATGTGCTATAGAAAGTATAAAAAATTGTGCTTTGCATCGGTCCTAACAGTAAAAATGAGAGTGACTTTTTCTAGTAATTACAAGAATACCAGTAGCGCGGCGAAGAGGTATGCATGTATTATACAGCGCATTGTTACTATAAAATATGTTAGTTTACGGGAAGCTCGAACGTGAACAAATTAAATTTTAATCCATAATTAACCACGGTCGTAAAAATGGGAAATTAATGGTTAATTTTAATACCGCTAAGCATATACTTTCGCTTGGTGATTCACTTAGAAAATATTCAAGCCTACCATTTCCTAAAATATGACGTAGAAGTTATTTAAAATTAAATTGCTTTATTAGTAAGTATCATGTAGACAACAAGTTGGTATTCCCTTAGTAAAGGTTTAAAGTGTTTTTATTAAGTTTTTGGTTATAGTAGCACTGCATCTTCTACAGCACGACTTGCACACAATTTGTGTGCGCGTGCTACCACCCTTTTGGATTTTTAATATGCACGCGATTCGTATAACATGGAAGACGTTTTCCGGTGTTTCTACTAACTGCATTCGCACCATCGACGATGCGAACCAGGTGCATGCATTGGCGCTAAATGTATTGGACGAGCAGCAAGGATTATGACGTCATTTAGTTCCCCGCTGAATCCTCAACATCGTTCGGGTGTCTTCGGAAACATTCGGTTTGCATTCTATAGGGTACATAAAGCAGGTACGCTAAAGTAAATTCTTTAGTTATAAGTTAGTTCGCTTACAAGTTTAACCAAAGTCTTATAGTGCGGATTTTGTTTTGTACTAAAATGGTACCTGCAAACGTTTTTAAATGCGAGCCCTGTCACGTCTACTTTACCAGGAGGGATGCTCTCAAACGGCACCAGAACAAATGCCGTGGTGTAACATCGTCCACGGTTAAGCTTATACATTCGTCGGCAGCAAAGTACTTAAACTGTGGGACTTGCGGTATCGCTTTTACGAGAATGGACAGCTTACAGCGACATAAGGAAAAACAGCACGGCATGTCATTAAGCCGTAAACGTTCAACTCCGCCAGCTGTTAAAGAGCCTTGTACGAAACAACCACGAATTATGTGTAAAGTATGCGATTTCGAAATGGAAAAAACTACGTATGTCGCACACTTAAGGAGCAACAAACATAAAAATGCATCAGTTACCGCTACTAGCGACGATGGTGTAGAAATGGTTAGCACAGCGTTTAACAACCGTATGGCTAGCTATCGCATAAAGAATGCCAGTGTCGACGATGGAGTGCCCGAGTTTTTTTGGAAGCAGAAAGAGCGATTTATTCGATTAATTAATGAAAAAAGAATACAACATACAGCAGTAAAAGTCTATTGCGAACTCTACAGCGTTTACACCAAAATGGGGGAAGAGAAGTCCGATGTGAAATCCTTTAACACAAAAAATGTGGTTATAACGTCTTCTAGTAATCTGGAAAATATGTACGAGGTCTTAAGCGAAACCATAAGAACAAAATCAGAGGAACTTGAAACATGTGAGTCCGGTTGGTCTTTCGAAAAGGTGCTCTATTTAGAAATAAATATTAATAAGTATAAGCCGATATGAGAAGTTCTAGGTTAAGAATAAAAAATTGTGAATATGTATTTAGAAATGTGGTTTACAAAATTTAAACTGTATTAGTAAAAATTGTCTGTAATAAAAAGTTTTAAGAATGGTTTTTAGATTTTCTTTTAGGTATGAGCCGCAGGAAATTTATAATTTAGAGGGTGTGTGTTAAATGGTAAGGGGTGGTCCTATTTTAAATCTGTTTACAGATTCGGATTCTGCATAAAATTCTAGACTAGCAAATGTGTCGCATGGCTAAACAATGTTTAAGAACGGTCGAAAATCGCAACAGGTAAAAAATCTTAAAATCAGGGTAGCTCTCTGGGAGATGGCGCTATCTAAAAAATTTAAAGAGATTTGGGTAGCTGAGAAAATTCTAATATTAATTGATACCAAACAAGATAGGTTTATCTCGAAAGATGCAATGGCTAGACGAAGAAAACTATTTGTTAGGTTTGCTTATAGAGCAAAGTGCAAAATTTAGAGGTTTGAGAGCTTTAAAGTGTAACTTTCTTTGCAGGGGGTGGTCCGATTTTAAATCTGTTTACATATTCGAATTCTGTATAAAATTCTAGACTAATTTGATGTATTGCATGTATAAAAAAATTTATGCGGACGGTCGGAAATCGCAACAGGTAAGAAATCTTAAAATCAGGGTAGCTCCCTGGGGGATGGCGCTATCTGAAAAATTCCTAAAAATTCAGATTGCTGAGAAAATTCTAATATTAACTGATACCAAACAAGATAGGTTTATCTCGAAAGATGCAATGGCTAGTCGAAGAAAACTATTCGGTTCAGAATGTTAGCGGTAAAAAAATTTTAAAATGAGGGTAGCTCCCTGGGGGATGATGCAAACTAAAAAATTCCTAGAGATCTGGATAGCTGAGAAAAATCTAATATTAATTGATACCAAACAATCTATCTCGTGGGTGGAAATGTGGAGAAAGATTTATCTCGCGGGTGGAAAGAATGCGGGTGTGACGTAATCAAAATGGTTGGGGTAAAAAATTCCACAAGGCGGTCCCTCATTTCCTCCTTATGGGAATTTACATGTAAATTGGTCCAGATGTGTGAGGAAATGTGGATGCTGGAGGAAATGTGGTGCTGATTTTCTTAATAACCATCTACTAATAGGCCACATACTAAGGCATGGGGGAATAGTGCAAACATATTAGCAGAAATAGGTTAGACTATTGCACACAGATAGTGAAAGATGTAGGCTGTGAATTTCAGGGATATGTGTAGGTTAGCTCAGAATAGAAATCAATGAAGGTACGCGTCCAACCAGTCCCAAGATGGAAAAACTAATGACGAAAAAAATTATTATACTTCATGATGATTATTCTAAGCAACTACAGATATTGATTGTGCAATATTCTCGAATAATGTTAATTGCGCGAAAGGATTTACTGGAAAACTATTAATTCGGCAAATGTCTAAGTGTTGGGAGATCTTGGCAGCCACAGGCTGCTTAACCCCCTTCACATACCTTATATGTGATTTCCAATGCTCCACCCGAAGGTACTACATTGGCCAGGAAGCGAGTTTTTTTTAAACCTGAAAAATTTGGAATTTTGCCGAAACCTTGCTGTTCCAAGCAAGGTAGGGATCTTTAACATGTGTGACAACACTCACACACGGGACCTCCATTTTACCTCTCATCCGAACGAGGGCGTATTTTTGTGAAAAATGCTCGCCTAACATTTTTCAAGCAGACCGTGTCGGGGTCCGCTTCACATACCACTGAATCTTGGTGAAATAGGGCATATAATTAGAACACAATACAAGGAAACCGAGCTATATATAGGCTGTTGGAATTTAAGGAACTGTGTATGCTAGCTTAGAATATAAATAAGTGGAGGTACGCGTCCAACCAGTTTCAAGACGGAAAAGCCAATTTCGAAAAATAAGTGCACTTAAATCTGATGATTATTATAAACAAATGCAGTTGTTGGTTGTGAAATATTTTCAACTAATGTTGATTGTAAGAAAGAATATATTGGAAAATCTATTAATTCGGCAAATGTTCAGGTGCTGTGGAAACTTGGCAGACACAGGTTGCTCACTCCCCTTCACATACCCTACATTTGATTTTCCAATCCTCCACCCGAAAGTGCTACATTGGCCAGGAAGCGAGTTTTTTACCTGGAAATTTTGAATTTTGCCGAACTCTAGCTGTTGCAAGCAAGGTAGGATCTTTAACGTGCGTGACAACACTCACACACGGGACCTCCATTTTACCTCTCATCCGAACGAGGGCGTACTTTGTCAAAAATAATTTTTCAAGCAAATCGTGTCGGGATTTGAACCCGAGACCTTGGGCATAGTAGTCACACGCATAGCCCCTTCACATACCACTGAATATCAGGCAAATAGGGTATATAATTGTAAAACAATATAAGGGGACCGAACGACATCTAACAAGAAAGAACAGTGGCTATGTTCAAAGATAGCAAACATAGAGGCCTTCTATAATGTTGTGCTTCAGATGTATGAGGAAGATAGCATGGACAGACAAAGTTAATAACAAATAGGGTATAGAAATAGTAGAAAAAAGATAAAAAATGGGGAAATAGAAGGGCAGGATATGTTCTAAAGCATTTTTGGGAAATAGTACGGGATATACTACAAGCAGAGAAAGGAAAAAGAAGTAGAGGTAGACCTAGATCAGACTATCGCATGCAGATAGTGATAGATGCAGACTGTACAAATTTCAGAAATGTGTTAGTTAGTTCAGAATAGGAAACAATGTAATAAGGGTACACGTCTAACCAGTTCCAGGACTGAATACCTAATGATGATGAAACTATAATCCTTGAATCTCAAGGTAATCTGCGCTAGGAATTTCATTTGCATCAGGTATTTATAATATAAATGATTACTCAGCAAGTAAGGCAACTAGTGAATTTAGTAACAATATCAAACACTTATGAAATTTTTTGCCAGCACTATAATTTAAATTAGTGTCATGTTGATAGTGATTAGAAACCCATTAAATAACTAGTTCAGTCACATTTGCACGGCCAGAGTTGTTAGTAAAAAAAGCTTGCCACAAGTATTAGTGCCTCATTAGTTAACCAAAGTCTGTACAAACAACCAAGTATTTTGTGCAAAACTGTTCCGGTAGTAGGTGATAAGAGTTTACGTTGCACGCCCTTTGATCAAGCTGGTGTTCCCATATGTTTTGTCTTAATGCATCAAAGGTATTGTTACTAGACTTAGCTATTGCGCACGAGAATTATTATATCTCATTTTTAAATACAAATTTGTTACATTAGTTGTTTGTTTTAAATAGTCTACCCTATATATTTTTGTAAATAGAATTACCTTAATTTAACCTGATTGTTGTTAGTCTTATTGGCTCGAAGACGAATCACCTAAAAATACAGTTCATCTCGAGGTTGGTCCAAACAGAAACCAATCGCACACTGAGTGATTTAAGACTTTTCTTAAAAATAAGAGCGTTCATCAATCATATAGTATTTCTTATTTTAAATACTAGAATTAATTTTATATAAATATATGCGACATTGTCACGTTCACTTCGGAAAAAAGTTCTGAACAATAAGACTTCAAAAACTTCCTTATTCAAACAATATGAGAACACTTTCACTACGAAAAATGGAGCATTCCTACTAGTTTAAGAATAATTAAATAACTGCAAACAAAAATACTTCCTACACAAAATTGCTAGTTATTTTTCTCACAGCTATTAATTTATTTAGTATGTCCAAAAATAGCTTATATTTGTACAATGCTGCCAGACAAGAGTTCTACAGAAAATATCAAATTTACTTTAAGCGCAAAATGCTGATGTACGTTAGCATTACTTGTGATGTTACGTATAAACTCGTGTTTATATACCATATTAGGCCTGTAAATGAGTATTTTTTATAATACTTCTAAGTTAAAGCTACGCATACTGTAATAAATTTCAAGTTTCAACGTATACAAGAAGACCCAGAAGGTTATTCAAATGAATATATTAATATAAAAAGTCGTATTTTGAGATATACACAGTTAGAGAGATTGAAGTTTAAAAATATTATGACTCATAGTGAAATGAATTTTCTGTGTATATATAAATAGTATGGTTCGAATTGCGCGAAATTGTTGAGGAGAAACAAAGATAAGTTTATTTAATGTGTACGTAGCAACGGTGAGCGCCAATTTATTGCAAGCACTTTGTTAACGCATAAACCTGTTACTAACAGTTCAGTATATTGAAACTATTATTTTCCATTTTTGCAATACCTTTGTTTTTTTGAAAGACTTCCTCCTCTGCCCTATGAAACATTTATTACAACTGTCGCATTTCAATTCGTACACTTCAGACATCTGTTAGTAGAGAATATAAATAAGCGGATTGACGGACCACAACCACCAACATTCTCCACCAACATCCTCCCCATTTCACACCATCTCCCAACCTTACTACCACCTTCCGCATTCACCTCCACCCTCCATCTAAGTCACTTATCTAACCTATAACATGTTATATCTTTATATTTCTAGCCCCACGACGTTGGGTGCTAAATTGTTATATCTCAAGTGCTTGTATTATACAAAACGATACCTCATACGTACGTTGAACGTCCGAGTTGAATGAGTTCCTATTGGGGTGGTCAAGGGGTGAGATGCGATTCTCCCAACACGGGCACATACTCTTTGAAAAGCCACCATTAGATGGAGGTTTTTTCGTATTATTAAAATTAGCTTATCAAAGGCTTCGGACTAGTTCTGAATTTTTAAATTCAGCGGTATTGTGATGAGACCTGCGTGGATTCGTAAAGTACTAATGTCAGGCGCCACTACACTTATCTATATGAAATAAACAAGAAATATTAAGAGGGAATATGTAGGAACCCTCACAACAAGATACGTTTCACCAATGATCGGTTACTAAAAGTTGCGGCCAAACAAAAAAAAAGAAGACCGAACCTGTAAATAAAAATATGAACATAAAATATGTGCGACTGCCATTTGCGTCTTAAAGAAACAATATTGACATAAAATATATAAATACATTGGTGGATGGTTACCAAATATGTTGTTCTTTAATTTCACCAGTGCAACATTTATGACAGTGCACTATAAAGATCACTTGAATAATTATTTTATAAAATATGCATAATAATGTCAGACTAAGGTTTGATAAATCCTTTTTTTTATTTTTATCATAAAACAAACCTTTTCATGAAATGATTGTATGTACTTTGAGATAAAATAATCGACTGTACTCCAAATATAAACTTCTATTGTGATTAAATTTTAGTACCAAAAACTACACAAAACGTTACTATGTACAAGAAATTTAAAGTCTGCCCAAAGAGATAATAATTAATAATATCTAGAATATTTCTTCAGAAGAGCATGACAAGATATTTGTATTAGTGAGCATACATTAATTTCATTTCAATATACAGCGTAAATAATTTTATAATAAATAATAATTGAATTAATGAATATTTAAGTACCATTAACCAGATCTGAAAGATGGTGCACATGAATCATTAAAATACAGTATTCTTAGAACAATTAATTTCTATATAAACATAATCACAATAACTTTGTCTTTATAAACAAATCGAGTTTAGATAGGCCATAAGTTGTAACTACAATTTTCTCACATACTAAGAAAAAGCTATATCGTAAAACGTGTTCATATAATTAATTATGTTTTTATAAATTTATATAAATCACTTCAAGTTATATGTTTCTATTAATAAGGGCTTTAAAGTAACTATAATTTAGTGAAGAAAAAATTTGTCTCATGGAATAATTGGTTACCAAAAGACTAACATGTAAATAAAAATTTTGGTTCATAATAGAAATGGACATTGCCTAATCTACTATTTAATTTTCTTGAAAATTAAGACTCATGCTTTAATATTATTTTAAAAGGGTAAAATTTGTATCAACAGAAATTTTCTTAAAGGTTAATACCCATATGACAGCAGGTGGAGTACAACACCATTCGAAAATTGAATATAGGTCACTTACCCGTCAAATCGATCTATATATTAATAATACCTGGGCATCGTTGAAGTCTACCAGAACAAAGCAACTTGAAGTGTACTGGCACACGCCAAAAACCTGTTCTGAAACCAGCCAGTGAAAATAACACTATATAAATTCTCTACGAATTGAAAATTTTGAGACGAATATCTAGCAGTTCACCATAATATTGCAGACAATTTTTCTATTAAAGCAGTATGCGCGTTGACACCAGACTCTTCATATTTACATCAATAATTTGTCTTAAATTTCGAATAAATTGTATTTCATACAAACTTGACTGTTATTTTTATAACCCATCTGCGACGGTAACTTATTTGTAACCCGGAACCTATCCGCTGATGTAACTTATTTGTTGCTGAAACTTATTTGTTGCACTGTATAAAAAAAATATTTAGAATAAGGATAAGATGGCATTGTACTACATCCCATTATCTTTGTTTCAATTAGACACTACCATATAAAGCGTGAACTCATGTTTTGTTGAATGAATATAGCGATGCGAGTAGCATCCTTGTAGATAAACATTCTGGACAGGTAGGGGTCTACAAGGACATAACTCGTAATCGACGAGCGGCATTGTAATGTAATTTTAATGTCAAATAAAAAGACGTTACATCCACCATCTTTTTAACACATCTGTCACTTTGACATCATTTTGATTACGTCAACAACCACTTTGATTCAACTATCGCTTTTCTCTCACGTCATCTTGGTACAATTTGTGAAGTTACCCTGTAATAACAAGTACCACTAAGTCACACAATTCTCAAAAGATACGTCTAATCAACTCGACAATTCTTGGACAACTAGGGTTTCGTAATTTGTGCGTATTACACTCGTTTACTAATAGACATATTTAACCTACTTAGTGTTTTATTTAAATTTATTTTCAAAACAATGCTAACAGCTCAATATTCCCTGATTGTAATTAAAAATCTTGTTTAATTAGGTGAACGTAAAAATAATTATTTATACTTTCTCAATGTGTATGTAAAATACGAAAGAAAGTAAAAACTAGTGAATTTATCTGTGAAGAAAAATGCGATAGTTTAGAGTCTCAAATTGTTTTCTAATTTTCAACGTTGAAGCTTAAGTACAATAATTTTTATTTTAAATATGTATTTTTAAAACTTGCATGTTTAAGAACTCTGATTTTTGAATTATTATTCAGACACCTTGCGGTTTGATTATGCTTGAAAGTCTGCACGTTCAAAAGTGACATTTAAATTTTTGTACAAATCCACATTCATACGTACTTTAATAAACCAATTGTAATTAAAAGAATCAAATTAATGTAACAATTTATTTAAAAAACATTTTATAACAGTGCTTTCCACAATTTATAAAAATTGTTTAAACGTAACACAGTGGTTTAATTCAATGGTTTTTGTTTTTGTTAAAATCTTGAAATTTAAAACTCCAAGTTCTATATTCACAACAATATTTGCTGGCAAGTACTCAGTGATGATGTGTTGTTTCTGCAAACCTTTTACTAAGTCGATATATTTAAAAACATTCACAACATATTCGGAATTAAAATAATCGGGAACGTCCACTATCTACACAATTGTGTGAGCGATTGGCTCACACCCACATCTTCTATATATTGGCTGGGGTGACAACTAATTATTTTTGGCAATTTGCATGCGGTCATCCAAAAAATAATGATTTGGTCGAGTTTCATTCTTTTTAATAAAGATACATTGTTATGAGTGAACGAAGTGTTAAATTATTAAACGTGGAATTGCCCAAAAGGAGTGGGAATCCGGCAACAAAATAAGGATGCACCGGCAAACTACACTTGTACGGCAGTGGATCCCTGTAACAATAAATGTCAAAACATAGAACAAAATTGAGCAATAAAACAAATTTATCTAAGTGTAATGTCAAGCTACGTTACCAAAAATAATTCCCTTGCACGGCTTTTAACCACTGTCAAGTTTATGGGCTCCAACTGCGTCTAGCCCACCAAGATACCCTCTGGACGACAAGTAACCCAGGGGATTTTAATTGCGGTGATCTGCTGGTGAATAGGAGTTCCTTTTTACAAAATACTACCTGCAGGTATAAACACATCAAACAATACTTACCTCTTGCTACTTCACCTAAATCTATTTAAATATTTTAATACAATATTATTCCTGCAAACAGGTATACATCCTTACGTTAATTTATACACCAGCGACAGAACAATGTTTCTGTAAACAAATACACACACAAAATTGTAAAATTTCATAAACAGTTCATATTCAATTGGTTACAATCTTGATCGTTCAATGTTAATAATTTACAAGTCTCAAATATTCACTTAAAATTGTCAATGCCCAGTTTTTATACATCTAATAATTTACTCAATATCCTGTAACAAGGAGTTGACGTTGTATAATCTTATCCAAATATTTAAAAACAACATTAAGCATAATTGCCACAAAAAAAGAAACAAACTACATAACCTAGTTCTGTGACTTACAATACGCCTTCAGGTAGCCAAATGAATTCCATGAAACCAGGAGTTGTACATTAATTTGCCACCGGGATGTTTTTTATTTCCAATATTTATTTATTGCATGAAACCAATTTGTCCAAATCTTTCTTTTTGGTTAAGTCGGAAATCCGCGGGATCTACCCACGTTTCCGTCCATCTGCTAATTGATAACTACAGAAGTGTACTCGACTAACCTTTTTCACTGTCATCCTGGCATGCGCTTTGGTCTATGGCTGGTAAGTAACTAACTTGTCGTTTTCCTGCACTGTCGAGCGTTCATCTGTCCTACTCTTAACATGTTTGGCGGGGATTCTGATTATATCACATTCCTATACTACGTGACTCAAGTATGGCCCCGTATGATCCCCTCACGCAACAACAACCTGTCCATAACTTGCATTTTTTAAATCAGTCTGAATAAACACATTGAAACCCTTATTGCAGTGTAGGATAAAATATAATTATCTGTTATTTAATATTTGCGAATCTTATCAATGCATTGTAGGAACGTTCAAGTGCATCTGGGGATTCTTTATACTGCAACTAATTAACCCTAAACTTAATGTATTTAACTGAATTTGTAAAAGCTCTTTTATATTTGGGATGTATATTATAAATTTACTGTTATTTCCTAATTCTCTGTTTTCTTAACATTACGTGGCCCGCTATAAAAATTTATTGAGATAAATATTTTGTTTACCCTTTTGCGGTTTAAAATAATTTATAAACCTAAGTTCTCCAATATATATTTAACACAGATAAAACGAATATTTTGTGGTTTTTAGTTGATAAGTTTGATAGAAATCCCAATTTTATTAAAATGTCTAGCTATTGAACACTATTAGACATGAAATTGGAATTATACAAAGTACTTCGTTATTAATTTGTCCATTTAAGAATAATTTTTTTGTGCCTCCGGTTTTTATTTTCTGTAACGCCAAGGCGTTACAACATGTACAAGGTGCATTAAATATTCGGCAATGAGTTCTTTATATGGTGTCAAAGCTATTGTAAATATACTCGTCCTTTTTTGTCTTTCTCAGTGATTGTTTAAAGAAAACTAGTACTTACTTATAAATAAGACGCAATTTCGTAATTTCGAACATTTGTCTACTATTGTTTGATAATTCAATAATAGTTTTTATTGATTTTGTCTACAACAGGTAAAGGTAAACTTTAAACGTGCCCGTTTAGATTATTGCCTCCTTGTCATTTTTGTTATTTATTACCTGATTTGTTTATAACATACAGTTTTGAAATTTGCTGCTTTGACAAGTACTTATATTCTAAACTATGGCATTAAAATCAAGAGCATTTTAAAATGTTTCGTAGTATTGTGATTTTTATGTTCTACTTATTTGCGTGTTTTCATTCAGCATATGGCTGTATATAATTGCAATATATCGCTGTTATTTCGCTAGCATTCTACCTTTTTCTAACCTTTAACTCCTTTTGTTTATATTAGTCCTGAGAGTTATGATAGGTAACAGATCAAAATGTTACGGAAATTTATTTTTGAATTTGATTTTGTACCTCAGTTCCGCATAAAAATCTATTACATTCTTTTAATCTCTGTAATTACTTCTTTTGCGACATTTTGATTTAATTCTATATTTTGGAGATTATGATGTGATAATTCTGAATTGTTAATATCAATTATACAACTCTATAATAAAGTTAACATCATCGTTTACAATTTGGAAAAGCCTTGATATTATTGTAAGGTCACCAACTTTCAATTTTAAGCTAAACACGATATTATTTTTAATTCCTTAGTTACAATCTGTAACAAAATTTAATAAAAATTTTCCTATTGCTGTTTTCGTGCTACATTTTTGTTTATCATATCTAAGTAATTTAATAAGCCTTACACAAACTTATCTAAATACCGCTGGTCCATACACCCAAAACTATTGCGCTGCTTATTTCATTAGTAAATTTTATTTTCCTATTTATTTTGTTATTCCATTTCTGTTAACTATTACGTTAGATTAATACCTATACATAAATTTTCAATTTTATTTTGTTATCGCTATTAAACTATTCGTATTATTTTAACGCGCATCAAATGTCTTATAGTATTTAATTTTTTATATATAATTTCATCATATCTTTGTTTAAATTAAGCGTCTTTTCTGAAAGTTTAAGTAACTTCCTGTTGGGAAGAGCGCGATTGTCTTTCAGTAATCATGTGACCGTCAGAAGCTAATAAAAATTGACTTTATGCCAAAATACAATAGTTTTCTTGGGAGCGAAGTAAATGCTTTCACCGATGGCTTTAAGTCGTAAGCTGCAACAAGTGCTGCAGAAAAACACATCTACCTTTAGCCTTTCCTCCACCTATTTCTTGCCAATCCTTAGGTCTTCTACAGGAGAAGTGTAACGGAATCTTCCGATAGATAACGATTTCGCTTTCATGATTTTTCTTAAGGAAAAATCTATACTGGAGAAAAAATTCCCTTACGAGTACAGCAACTAGTATGGCTTACCCATTTTGGAAAGAAGATAACCTCCAGAAGATGAACTCAATTTCAAAAGTTTAACAATGACGTTTGGAATATAATAAAACAAAAAGTGAGTTCATAGAGTCAAGATGTTCTACATTCAAGAAAAACCTGACGGAAAGACGGTTAAGCTATAATTTTGGCGACACCATATAGCTTAAATTAAGGAAGTCCTCAAAAGGTGTATGTTGTAAGATTATATAACACCTCAGCAAACTTTTCTTTAATTTTTTACGTTATCTCCATTTAGCCACTTTCTAGGTTGTGTTTTGTAAGATCCGATAAATCAATCGGACTCGATTTTACGACAACTTGAGCAAGTTCGTATTTATAGTTCAGAAAAAATTTAATATTTTGTTTCAATATGTGGCCTTATCGGAATTCGACTTCACTCGAACGTCAGTTTGCAGATGATACCTGATCATCAATAGAGAGGGCAATCAAAATTGTTTAAATTAATCCCCATGCACCGATTTTTGTAATTCGCGTTATTTATACAAATATAAGTTTTTACGAACATAGTTTTACTTTAATATAGCGCGGGAAATAGTTATTATAGACCGGGAAAATTAGCTGCCAGTAGGTAGTGTCCAATAAAATGTAAGTTATTACAATACCACCTTTAAAAATCGCTTTGAAAGCTTCTAATTTAATTGCTTGCAACCCTGTTAAAATGTATCCTATTTTCAAAGTCGTGAAGGTTTAATTAATCAATAAATTACCTACATATATGGCCCCTTGACATTTTTAGCCAATCGCAATTACTGTTAAAAAAATTGATCAAAATGTCTAGACTTCTTTATTTATCACAGTTTAATCTGTTTTTTCCAATTTATAACATATATTTCGAAACACTCCAAAAAATTTTTCAAATAAAGTTTATGGAGAAATTCATTTTCTTTCCAGTAATATGTATATTAATATTATTTGAACCTACTGCGTGAAACAGACCACACTCTCAACTGGCTCGGTTATGCTCTTAGGCTTATACCATATAACGCGTTCGTGTTACTTTCCATAACAACAAAATAAGAGGATGTAAATAGTGGTTTGAGATGGACAGAATAAATGTGGACGTATCCTGAATATTGAGATTCTACGATCAACGAACACTAATTAAGCATGATATTTTAAATTTTAATTCTTTTGTTTTTAGAAATATAATTTGCATCGGGATAGTATCATAACCGCAAGCAATAAAATTAATTTTCTTGAAATAAATTAGGATAAACTCGGCGACAAATGAAAACGGCATGAATCGCATAAACAGCTGAAATAAAAGATTACGTAAAATACACAATACATAATTTATTAATAAATACGTCGTTATACGTAATAGTGCTAAATATGTGGGAAACTGAAACTGAAAAATTATTATTATAATAACCACAGTGCGTCATAAAACTGTGATTATCCATTCATGCGCGAGAAACGTAGAAGTTTCTGAATGCAGAATAAACAGAACAATTTCTCAGACATAGTGCGTCTTATGTCAGTGGCGTGTGAAAGTTCAAGTGTACAAAATTGCAATTGTAAAAAGTAAAGGGCATCAACAGCGTGCGAACCACCAAGTATGCAGAAAACGCAAGGGTAAATGAATATTAGAAAGGGACCATCGTGTCAAAGTATTGGGACAAGCAAAGTTGCAAAAATTAAGTTCAAACTGAAAAAAATTAACATAAAACAGCTCCAGTAGTCCAACATGTAAGTAATTAAGTTACCCTAAAAGAGTAGCGGTGTGCTACCTTTTTGAACTACGCTTACAAGTGCATGGTATGTTTCGATTACATGCTCGTAAATTTAAAAGTCGTAGCGACCTAGCTCAATGGGTTATAAACTTGAGAGTTTATCCTCCAAATATTGTTGAATTTCGTTATGTAGTAAGGGAGCTGAAGTGACATGCGAAGTGTAGCGAAAAAAGTGTATCTTGAAAAGATGAAGGATTAGTATTTCTGGGCGTCCTTGATTTTTATAGATGGACTGGAAATTAAACTCAGAGTTGTACGAAAACAATTCTTTCTATTCCTAAATATGTGCATATTAGTTTTAATTGAAAACCGTAAATATTTGTGTTTATTTTGTCAGAAAGTTAGAAAAACGCTAACGGAAGTAAAGAATTATTAAATAGGAGAGGTTGAATTGTCTGAAATTTGATTTGTGTGTATTGTTAATTCTAATATTTCCAGAAATGGGATTAGCGTATCATTAATTAATATTTTCAGAGAAATAAATCAATCTATGTGGTAGGATTAGGTTTTTAAGTGTCAGTAATACCTGTGCATTCATAGCCAGCTGAGGATTTGTTAGTATTGAAATTTAGTTAGGCTTTTGTTGGAATTGTAATTATATCGACATTTTAAATCTTTGAACGCTAATAGAAAAGTCTAGGTTGGCTGTGAAGCCTTATTTATAAAATACGTAAAAGCAACTAATCTGTGAAGGGATATCCGGTCACCCCAGTGATGAAGTCGTAGCTATTGGGGGTTTCCAATGTTTAGGGAGGCTTTCCATTTCTTTACTTTGACAAAATTTAAGCTATTTAGTTTTTGTAAGGAAAGGTGAAGTGCAAGGTAACGAATGTAGGAAACCAACGGCATATGAGACCTATTCGGAATAAATGTCTTCCGTGTAGAGGGAATGTCAAAAGGTTTGCGAAGAAAGAGTATTTGGCGACCCACTAGTTGTGGCAACAGGTAAAGCCTTTCAATGTGTTTATTGTTACATAATTTTTGTAATTAAACTATTCCAATTTATGGTTTTGCATTCTTATTCCCATGGCAACAATCGGTAGCTATTTATAAAGAAACACTGCTGGGTCAATTCATTAGAAGTCACACAGGCCATATTGCTTAACATTTTTGATCCTCTTATTCTTTTTACCAGTTCTTTCCTAATATCAGTTGAGGGCAACATTACGGTTCAAAAAATGTTTAGGCTCACATTTTTTTCGCGTTCATTTTAAGTTTGCTTGGAACCGTTTTTCGGTCGAATGTAAATTATTATAGATATAAAAACAAAATAAAAACCAAAATACTCTAGATTTTTTATATTTACATAATATTACCTAGGAAAAAAAATTCACAACTATAAAGTGAAAATTAATTTAGAACGGGACCTTTAGTGCTGCCAAATTATTAAAAAGATGAAAGGCTTCATTTTTAATTTTTTTTCCTGCATAGATTTATCTAAAGACCACTTGATGTACACGTTTCAAGCCTGAGACTTTATCCTTTTTTAATATAATTTTCAAAAATGTAGAAAAAGTGTAATTAGGCAATTTAAAGTAGAGTACCTCAACAGGGACTGAGTGAAAAATTATTAAATGATTGCAGGTAACACTTCTTTATATAAAAACATAATAGAACTTCGGTGACTAAAATTCAACTAGTTGCAGAGTTATAGTGCATCAAAATTGACCACAAATTGCATTATATGCATACAAAATTTAACCGTAATTGATGGTAAAAATCCATCAGAGCGTGAAGCTCATGCTTGTAGAAGCCACAATATCCGTTACAGAGATCTGATGTAATTTCTTATGTCTGACGTTAAGAACCAATGTTGCATGCTGCACAAGTGTTTATGTCCTGGAATTTCTAATGAATAAAATTAACAACTTACCAGAGTAAGTAGCTTTCAAGCAGACAGAGCAGACCTTATCATCAGACTAAATGAGGAGCTTCTAAATTTTCTTGTGGAAAATATAGCAAAACTAAAATCTCACCATTTAATCTCAAAAGTCCAATCTAATCAATAAAGAAATTAAAGATAATCTCAAAGGCAGTGAATATTTAGTCATTGGTGAACTATACATTTTGTGTACATGATGAAATTCAAAGCTTTCACTGGACTAACAGTCAGAATACATTACATCGTTTCTTTTTTATTTCAAAATGGAAGGTGAAATTTGCTGCAAAAGCATTTGTATACTGAGTGACCACCTCATTCATGACATCTCTACAGTTCATGAATTTCAAAATCATCTTATCAATGAAGTGAATAATGTTTTACCTGAAGTCAGAAGATGATGCACTTCAGCGATGCTGCCGGAAGCCAGTAAAAAAATTAAACAACTTTATTAATATGATTTTGGCTTGATAGCTAAATGGAATTTCTTTGCTACATTCCACGGGAAGCATGGAATTTCTTTGCTACATTCCACAGGAAGAACTTTTGTCATGGTATAGTGATACCACAAAAAGGGAAGTAACTAGAGCCAGGATGCAAGGACTTCTTACAATGACCAAATGTTTACTCCACAAAACATGTTCAAATGCTGGAATAAAAAATATCCTGAATAAAATACATTTTTGTCTTTACCGAAGAAATTAAACAAACTGAAAGATTAACTAACAAAAAAGAATTGAAATTTACTTGCCTGTAACAGGAACAAGAGAGTATCAACGTTTCGTTCCTACGAGTGACAATCAAATCAAATGTTATACCACATCAATGTGTCCATAAAACTTCAATTGTATTTACTTACACATCTTCGTTTACAAACATAGCCAATGTGGCATGCAGTTACGAAGATCAGTGGTAGCTGGGCATAATCAAAGACAAGAGAGATAAAAATATAACGATCTACTAGTTCATTTTTTCCATCCATCTGACCAAAAACTGCCTTCCATAGATACTAAAAAAAAGACAGTGTGGGTTTCATAACATAGCAGAAAGACAATGCACAGAAATTTCAATACTCTTCAATACTTTGAACAAATTATAAATGTATCATGCTAACTGATGAAACGTACATAAACAACTTTTTGTGTTAAACAAACTTAATTTGAAGCAAATTTTGTATTTTAAATACCAATATTTTTTATCAATGTAGGTACTGCTTCTGTTTAATAAGATATAATAAGAATAATAAATAATCTTAAGTAATTCATAAATTTAACTCGATAAAAAAAATTGTCCCTTTCGTATAAATTAAAACGAATTTTTAGCATGAAGTGCCGTTAAATTTTGTGTGTGTATAACTCAATTTTTGGCAAACTTTGTTGCACTATAACTCTGCAACCAGTTGAGTCTTGATCACCAAATTTTTAACGTGTTTCAGTAATAAAAGAAGTGTTACCTGTATCAATTTCATAATTTTTCAATGACCAAATTAAGGGTTTTTGGGGATTTTCAAAAATTATATAAAGAACACTGTTCTCAAGCTTAAAACTTCTTTAGCAAGTAGTCCTATGATAAAACTATACAAGAAAAAAATTAAAGCGCAGTCTTTCTTCTTTTTAATAATTTTGCAGCACTAAAAGTCCCGTTTTAGGTAAATTTTTACTATATAGCTGTGAATTTTTTCCTTCACTTTCTTCGCTACTTAGATAATATCATGTCAAAATAAAAAATCAAGAGCATATGTTTCTGATAATTTTGGTTTTTATTTTGTCCTGATATATGTAAAATTAACAGTTAGATACATTTGCACAAAACTCGTTTTCAGCCGAAATCGGTTCTGAAGCAAACTTAACATGGCAAAAAGAAATAAGAGCCTAAAAATTTTTCTTACCACAATTTTGGACTCGGTTAGAAGTGGAAAGTAACTGGTAAAAAAATTAGGCAAATCAAAAATGTTCGGCAACAAACTTTATTCTATTTGGGTGATTTCAAATGGATTGACCCTGCTGCCTTTTAAAACAACCACCGTTATCACAAGTAATCGGTTCAATAAACAGCATCACAAACCTCCCTCATGCCACTAACTAATTATTCTGCCTTCTTTCCAACACAGATTTTGGTATTGCTACTCCTACGAACCATCTAGTCGATGTATACAAATACTTAATACTTATTATCTGTGATGTCTGCCAAGTTATTTTGCCACAAGACATTTTGAGTTAATTTAATTGTCTTACATTGAACGCTAGGATTTTCAGGTATAAATTTAGTAACGTCCCTAAAAATGTACCCAGTTTCAGAAGGTTTTTCAATTCCGATTGTAATACAGCGACTTTTAGTCAAACGCGCTTTTCTGAAATAGCGTTATACTCTTGTTTAGCATGGTAATAAATTTCAAATTTACAGCTCGATTACTTTATTTGCACATATTGTAAATTGTATTTGAACTTCCATTTTCAGAAATCTGGCAAATCTCTAGTTTCCAATTTCATGTGGTTTTCCCTTTTCAACGGAATGTAATAATTGTGTTTTTGTTATACGTTATTATAAAATAAACACGGTTTTGGTTAAAAGGACTCGAAACGAATGTCATTAATAAAAAATAGTTGAATATTACGTATAAAGTAAACGAGAATATTAATACCCTGTGGATAGCGTTAACAGGTATTAGAAGCTTTCCATTTTTCTTATCTGCTTAAACATAATATACTGCTATGAAACAAAGTCCATTGTTTGTCAATTTAAAGGTTCTTCTGGATTATAAATTGTCGAAGAAAAATTTTTTGTACTATTTGCAAATTAACATCCATTCTAGAAAACTAATTTTTAAAAATGCCTTGCATTTATGAATGTAAAGCAAGATCTAAGAAAATCAAGACGGACACCTAACGGATACGGCGCTAAGTAGATTTGTTCTAACGCAAAAACGACCATTTTCCACGTGCCTTCATAAGAAAATATAAGGTTCCTTTTGGGTCATTTTTTATCGCTGTGAAATATTACTTTATTTTTAACTAAATATAATTTTATCAATTAATTGTATTATTTCTTAATATTGGAGTTGTTCCTCGTTATAAGTTACTATAAACCAGATTTCTATTCCACATCAATAAATATATTTAAGCCAAGAGATGATGGTGTCTGAATGACTAGTAAGTAAGGAGAGCCACCACGGCTAGTCTAAACAATTAGTTTAGGAACAGATAGAGTGACTTTCTATAGAGCAATCTGTTGATTCGAACAACAAAAACAAGAGCATCGCAACATTTACAGAAACCAACGGACCTCTCAAACCCCTTGTTACGTCCTTTGGCTGCACAAAATTTTCTTTTAATATTAGGAATAGGAGATTCCTTTAATCCAAAAAAAGGCAAGCTGTTTTCCCATCATTATTATTGTTTATGTATTGCATGAGAATAACATATTTTATTGTATGCATTCGTTTAAGCACTCATTTCCTGGTGAAAGAAATGAGTGGTTATCGCCTTTAGTCAATGAGAAGCGTTTTTGTAGTAAAGAAAATAACGAGTTCACGACAAAGACGCGTTTTAATATTCGACCTTCAACTACTGTGCGATATCGTGGTATTAAACGCGAGCGCGCGTTGCGTGCAACGTTTTGAATTCCTCTACCCTTCCTTCAATTACCTTAATGTCTGGTGTTTCCTAAAAGTGTAGGTTCAACGCACTTCGCTATAAGAATCTGGACCAAACATAAGAAACAGACCTTCACGAAACTCTGATCTACCTGAAGACGTTAACGAACATTTTCAGCTGAAAGTGACGAGCGGAGGATGCCTTAGCTATAGCTATTAATCACGGTAAGCCTTTGCAATTTTTTTAATTGTTTTCTTGCACCGTTTGACGGCAATGATCTTCGACCACATTTGGGGCGCAAAAAAGTACGCCCGGGATTAACTTAATAATTGACGTCATCTGATAAGTTAATAATTGGCAGTCCAACTGTTGAACATGTTTCTATAGCATAAATAATGTTTTAGTAATTAAAAATTGTTAAAAGTTGGCTATTTCTCTCTGCATCCCGCCTATAGTTGACTTAATTGATACGATACATGTTGTAAAATCTCGTGGTTATTTGACACTTAAGAATATACTGCCTGCAACCCCTAGTGACTTATTTGTACACTTTACCGGAAAGGCTAGTTCCATGCTGAATCCTACAGACCGATCGGTCTTACGTCTTTTTTGCTACAGATCTTGGACAATGATTTGAGGGAAGGGATAGTGCATTCTTATTCACTTCACTCAAACCAGTACGCTTTCATACCAGGAAAATCCACGGAGTTTGCCCTCCGCACTATTGTAAGACGGCTTGAGAAATCTCTTAACAACAACAGGTCAGCCTTAAGCGCATTAATTGTTATGGAGAGTGCGTTAAGTGAAACCACCTTAACAAGCATTGACAGAGCCTTGCAGACACATGGAGCCGAGGATACCCTTCGGCAGGTTTTTACGATGCCGATGAGACAGTAAGTAAAAGCTGTCTTCACAGGAGTGTGTTGTAACCACTACTATAGAATCTAGTAATAGATAACCTTCTCCAATATGTTCATGAAGCAGGTTTCTCACGACAGGTTATGCAGACGACATAGCTATTGTGGTAGTCGGCAAATTCGTGTAAGTGCAGTGCAACTTGATGCAAGCAGCACTAAAGATTACGGAGCACTGGTGCTCCGATAACTCTCTAGCCATCAACCCCAATAAAACGGAATTTATGGTGTTCTTTAATAAAAGGAAATTATTGGTAATTAGACTGTCAATACCGTTCCAAACCCTTCTGTTTCTTTCGAAGAGGTCATGTACCTGGGCATTATTCTTGGCAAAAAGCTGAATTCGCCCAAATATCATCAAGCCAAAACTACGAAAGCCAATTTAGTATTCTAGCAGTGTAAACGTGCCATAGGCAAACTTTGGGGTCTACCACCAAAGGCGTTCTGTGGCTATACATTACAGCAGTTACACTAAAGCTTTGCTATGGCGCTTTAGTCTGGTGGCCCTAGACCAGGTTAACCCATGCAACTAAAAAGCTAAACTTATATCCAAAAATCAGCATGTCTAGGCATCACGGACGCAATGCGATCCACACCCACGGCAATCTTAGAACCCATTCTAGGCCTCACTTCACAGGACCTGCATGTGGAAGAGATGTCTCTGAGGACGGTGCTTATGCAGCGGTTCAAAGGCGGTGGTGGTAAATAGGCGGCTCCGTGGCGTAGTTGGCATGCGTGTGACTACTTCGCCCAAGGTCCCGGGTTCAAATCCCGACACGGTCCGCTTGAAAAATGTTAGGCGAGCATTTTTCACAAAAATACGCCCTCGTTCGGATGAGAGGTAAAATGGAGGTCCCGGATGTGAGTGTTGTCACGCACGTTAAAAATCCCTACCTTGCTTGGAACTGCAAGGGTTCGGCAAAATTCCAAATTTTTAGGTAAAAAACAAACGCTTCCTGGCCAATGTAGTACCTTCGGGTGGAGCATTGGAAAATCACATGTGAGGTGGTGGTAAACACCACAACATACTAGAAAAGGTGGTGAGCAACGTGACTCTCCTGGGAGAGTAGTTGACTCGATGCACCCACAATAATTTTCAAGAAGCGCTTCGAGGTTTGCCTTAAAACTGAGGATGCGTCCCCAACCGAGATCTCCAGCTAAACAGATGGTTCCAAAACAAATGAAGATACGCGAACAGGCCATCATGAAAGTGTAATACTGGGCAAGCTGACTACTGTCTTCTAAGCAGAAGTCTTTAGCCATCATGCACGGTGCTAACGCTATTCTGGAACGTAGAATCCAAAATAAAACGATACGCATTGTGAAGGTTAATAGAGCAGCTCTTCTGAACCTAACAAAGCAAAAGCTCCTCTCAGGGGTGGCTCTACAATGCCATTACATCATTGAACTCGCTTCTAACACTAACGTCCTTAAGCTAGTAGTGGTCAAAGGGTATTCAGGAGTACATAGCAATAACTAAACAAACGCTCTGAAAAAACGAGAATCAGTTCAGAGCTTTGTTGGCCCTGAACCATCGATTACTATATCGCCATCTGCAATGTTCTCTATAATAAGGCCACCACCATCATAAGGATAGGTGGGCTTGTAATAAAGCTGTAGAGAGACAAAAATACTTATTATGTCTCCCATGACTAAAATCGAAAATTTTGTCATATACTTGCTGAGGCGGGAAATACAGCTGTTGTCGATATTCTGATTGGTCACTGCAAACTAAAGAAGCATCTGCATAGGTTGGATCTGTCGGCCAATCCCATCCGTTGCGGTTGCCAACAGGAAGACGAGACGTCAGTGCACATTCTGTGCACAGGTATGGCACTCGCCGCCTTCGAGGATCCATACTACGGACGCCCAGCCTGAGAAGGACAAAATCAAAAACACGCCCATGATCCAACATTCTCAAATTCAACTGCAAGGTCGGTAGAATGAGTGATGAAGGACCAATTTAAGGTAAAGAAGGTAGCGCAATGGGCCAATTAAGAGTCCTAAATGCGTGTCGTTTGCCACTCTTCCCAATTCAGTCCAACCCAGTTGCAGATCAATGATTTTTAACAACCAATAGTATTATTATGCTTACATAGAGTCCTTAGAAGTAAAATATCGATAATCTATTATTCCTAATTCTCTAAATTAGTGCTGACAATGTTTAGCGTATTTCTCGAAAATCGAAGACGAGGAGCAACGCGGGAGTGAGTAGCACATTGGGCATGAAACATCGCCGGTGAAAATAACTTCACTCCCCTAAAAGGTACGAAAATGGTCAAGTAGCTCTTCAATTTTCTTCTAAAAACTAACCGAAAGTAGCTTCCCTTTGTAGCTATTGTATTTGATTAACATAGTGTAATTAAAATAAATGCGTAGCTACGTTTATTACATTTACACTCCTTACATTTTTTTTAAATTATTGGAAAGTATTCGGGTTTAATCCATTATATTATTACATTCGTGTCACCACCAAGGCGTACTTCAATTTACATTTCTTTATGAGGTTCAATACAAGTCTAATTATTCACAAATATTTACAGAAAACTCTTAGTTTAACAAAATGTCCGCTAAAGTGGCCACTGATAATAATTACTAACAATAATTACTACAAAGGTCGTTATTAACACGGTGAAATACACTATATTTTTACTAATCTAATTTATATATACCAATACTAATCGTCTAACTATTATATCATAATTTTCATAAACATTAAGCGTATTGATTTTAATAACTGCAACAAACAATTTATTTCATAGTACCCGTGGATTAAATCTCAAACTGAACTAACTGTAACCACCAGCAACGACGGCATATATATCTGACGACGTGCCTCGAATCATCTCTTTTATCCGACTTCTGTCGATTCTTTAAATACACCCTTGTAGCTGTCAATCATACCATTGTTCGCTTAATGGCTTTATTCCTTTTACTTCTAGAAAATCCGGTGCCCATGTTGTGCAAATTCTGTCTACATTCTGCTGAAGTTGGCATTCATCCAGAAATAAATTGTTAGTATGTGACTAAAGCCTACAGTGAATAAATAGTTACACATCTCAAGTCTTTTAAACGTTGAAAAGTATCACTACTATGTATGAATAATAATTTTTTCGCAAAACAGCGAGCATTAGAATTTCTATAAAAGCAATACTGATTCCATTTGTGGAGGTGCTCTATATTCACGTAAGAACTTCTAAAGCTTTTGGTTAAGACATGTTGAAATCAAAAAGTCCTCTTCGTTAATCAATTATTTCTAAACCAACTGAATACCCGGAAACAAGACTTTCAAATTCATAAAGCTTTCGACCAGCACATTATAATCTAATCAACGCTCCATTGTTGCAAAGTATCAAACAACTACTAACGCAAATAAATGCATTATGTACAACATTGGATAACTGAATAATTCCAGGGTTCTTTCAGTGCTATTCTGTTACAAGCATAGAATAGAATTAAGATTTCTATGCCAGACTAAAAAACGCGTGACTTGAAAATTGATATGATAAAGTAAGTTATCTACATCTAAGGCTTTTAGAATAAAGTAGCTATCGATCGGCAGACGTCCATAAACTTACAGGTAATGGATCGAGTTAAAATTTACTTTTCTGTTAAAGGGATTGGCGACGTAAATTACAAACTTAATTTAAACCTTAAAGAGAAGCTGAAAAGCGTTGAAATGAGCATTACACTATTTCAGAGGTAAACTCCATGAATATACTTTTCATTTAAATTTCAACTGTTCTGAGATTTTTCGACTGTACAAATAATGTATGTTTGAAATAAACACTATTCCGAACTCTTAAAATACTCCTAACTTAACAAACAGAAATAACGTCTCAAGCTTTAGATATTTCTCTATATTCATTTTTGACAAATTTCACGGTCTTTTTAGCCTGAAAACTGAGAACACGCAAGGAAATGATTGAACAATAAACCAATATGTGTTTTATGTTCCCAGACAATAGTGACAGAACGCCGTCAGTAAAGCGGCACTTAGATACAAATCATAAATCGCTCGTTGTAAAAAGTAAGAAGAAATAAAAAAATATGTTGCTCGAGTAATCATGAACAGAAATGTCCAGTCAACATCTCTATTGAAATTTATGGAGTTGTTTAAATATAACTGCTGCTAATTTTTTGCCTAAAACGTAATTCCCAAGCATGAAAAACCATTTAATGATGAAGAATATATGAAACCAATGAAAGGTCGTCCGAAAAATAAAGCATATGACTTTTGATAAAAAAAAACACGGTGAAATGGTTAAAAACGTCACAGCAAAAAACAATTTTAAACCTGTAACGAGTAGGTGTAACGTTAAATAGAAACCGGATACAAATAGAGAACATTAACCTTAAATGGGCAAAATTAATATTGATGTACCCTGTATATTCTAATTTCATGAATAGTAGTGTTCATATTTTAATAAATTTTTAGTTCTATTAAAAAAAAATTCAGATCAAAAACAAAACCACAAGAGCATATTTTTTTGTGGAATACATACTTAAACGCAACGCAGGTCGATAAATTATTTCAAAATCACAAAAATGGTAAACCGAATATTTATAACGGTAAGTTTTCATAGAACGGCAATGCTATTTTAGGAAAGCTTTTAGAAACAATAGTAAATAACCGTGAAATTATTAATATGCATGTTCCAGGTCATAATTATCCTACATGTAGGACATCTTACAATTTGTAATAGGATTGAGAAAAATTAATGTTACATGAAAACACGGGTAGTTACAATACAAAGTACACCCCAGACAATATCATAAGCTATATATATATATACAATATAGTAATTACTTGAAAGCGCATACACTCACAAATATCAAAGTTGCTGATAATTTAATTGTATGCAATACATTGTATTCCTTCATATTGCTGAAGACACAAGCACGTGACGTTAACATAAGTAAACCATATGACATCGCGCATGCAGAGTAGGAGAAATGACAGAAGCTACACAAACGACAAAAACAATCAATTACTCGCAAACCAGTAACGAATAGACATGTTAAAGGTTATCATAGATAAGGAAAGTTAAAGAACCCCATTGGCTATAAATTAGTAAGTGGTAGTTCAACGTGGTGCTCTGCGGATAAATCGATAAGAATTCAAAATCTAATTAGACATGTTAGCTCCATATCACCTTAGTGAAAAATTAAATATTCTTTTTTCAATGTGGACTCCAGCTAATGAAATGAATTGCCTTAATTAAACTGGCAGTCAGCTGTAGTATAGTGTAGATATTTATAAATCGTTCTGTTGTTTTGTGGTGGCATGTATTTAGAAAACCTGTTTAACTGAACATTAACGGAGCAAAACGTCCACCCGCATTGTAGGTTATACTGTTTACTTTATTAGATTTACAAAGCCTGGACATTGGAATTACAGTTGGAGGATATGGTTAAATGGTTATATGTAAATAAAAAAGATGTGAGTAATCGAAAGTGACTACTTTATGTAATTTTCAAATGTTGTATGCGTACCAGTTTACATAAAGATTGTTTATTTGATTCAGGCAACTTTTAAATTTTGTATGTAGCTGTTTTAAGGAATATTGTTATGTGACTTATGTTAAAATTTATTTAGGTAACTTTAAAAATGTTGTATGTACCTGTATACCGGAATAGTAATATGATGCTGTATTAAAGTAAAGTAAACAAAGAAAATTGCCTGCACCGAATACCGCAACAGAAGAAAGGAAATTCAAAGAATTAATACCGTGCTAGTTAAAAACGTTGTAGAGTGGAGTAGATCACACGGAAAGAAAAACAGGAAACATCAAGAAATGAATTTATTACAAACCTTTAGTTAACAAACATGATCTCAAAAGGAATATTTACAAGAACCCCTAATACAGCAACATGATACCGAAACGACATTTACGTAACTTCCTGCTAAAACATGATATAAAAGAAAACGTCAACCCGCATATAACATTACATTCCTACATAAAATTTAAACAAATATTAATTAGGGATTATTTGCAGTTACATAAAATCTTAAAATATAAATAACAAGTACAAGCATACTTACATAATGTGCCCAGTCCTAAATACATACCAGAAGAAAATTAGATTATAATATATACAGTAATATAAAGCCGTTTACCTACTAATTAGTTAAATGCGTTTCGGGACAAAATTTAAAAGTAATAGCGTAACCCTAAACGCATGTTGTTTTATGGATGACCAAATGCTAGACTTATCCTAGCTTAAAATTAATAAACAAGTTGTTGGCGTTAGTATTTTCAAAATCTTAAGTTAAAGCAAGTAAATTTTTCAAATTGCTTCTACGCGAACTTATGTTTATCTTAATTGTGACTTGAAAACCAATCACGTAATCACATTTTGCACTAATATTTGATAGTTAATTTTGAACCAAAGTCTGTAGATTATCGTACAGTAAACCACGATTAAAAAAACTAGAGCGCTGGTGTAGTTATCAATCACACAAAATTAAATAAGTTCCTACGAATTATCAACAAAAGAACAGAGTATTGCTACCTTAAGTCAATTTGTGTGTCAAAGAAGAGTAGCTGCATTCCAAAGAGAACATTCGATTATCTGCAGGATGTACCCATCGTACATTGCTAGACTGCATTTAGTTCCATCGTAGCAGACCTAAACTGTTAACAGATCGGACACTTCTACAAAACAATTTCACTCATTTACTTGTTTCGGAACATCGACTATTTCTGACTTTATACAAACGACACAAAGCAATGCCTCTTAAAAGATAGTATCTTAAGTAAGTAACTCGTACATAGCGGTTTTCAGGTCTCTTCACGTGAAAGGACTGCATAGTAAATATCTATTTCGCCGCCTAACTTGAATGTATAAGTGGAGATAGTCCACCAAATGGTATCGTGATTTCCCTTCAAAAACATTTCTATCGACCAAACAACCACAGGGAAGGTATTTTCAAAACACCACCTGCAGATAAGTAAAAATAATCAAGCGAATGGCCTCGATACAACTTGAAAAATTCCACGAATCATGTCTGCTTGAAAACTTAGACTGTTATTATCAAAACATGTTCAATCTGTTAGGCATATCTGCAACCCATATAGCAGAATTTATATAGTTAAGTTTATAACTGTTGGACTACATCCTACATAAAACCACAGATATTTACAATTTCGATTAATAATGCCTTGAAAAGATAACCAAGTTGATTCCAAGCCCACGTTTCATGCTATCAAATTAAACATATTTCTAATCAATATGTTCGTAACCTATTTAAGAGGTGTGTGTGTTTAAAACAGATTTCCATCTCATTAGGAGGTTTCTGCATCAAAAGTTTTGACAAACAACACGTTCTATATTTATTTAAGCAAAAGCATTTTTAACCTTTTATAACCAAAATAAATTTTCATACTTTGTAACAATAAGCTCCTAGGTTTCCCGTTATCAAAATAGAATAGATTCAAAATATTTAACTGTGTAACTGAATATTTAATATAATTCTACATCATGTTTAGCCAAATGATCGTTTAAACATTGAAAGGGAACAAACCCGCTATTAAGCATGCAAAATAACCGTTAAACACTAGGAAATATGAAATTTAAATTAGGTATGGGTAAAATGATCTAGATACAAGGACTCAACGTAGCAACTATACCTTTTTCCTGGGTTAATACAAAAGCAGGTATAACTTGTAAAGAAATCTACATTTCGGTATAAGGTCTTCAGTACATACGCAGCAGATTTTTAAATTAAATGTCCAATTGAAAAAGTTATTAATTCTTTCTTGAACTTCGTCAAGTAGCCGCCACCGCTCCCTTAATTTTTTCTGGGTTAATACAAAAGCAGGAACTTGTTAAGAAATCTACATTTAGGTATCAAAACCCTCAGAAGATACGAGGCAGATTTTTAAATTAAACGACCAAATAAAAAGTTATTAATTCTTTACTCAACTGTCTCGAGTAATCATCAGCACTACTTTAATTTTTTCTGAGTTAATACAAAAGCAGTGAATTAATAAAGAAATCTACATTTAGCTATTAGAGCTCTCAGTACATAACTGCGCAAATTTCTAAATTTCATGCCTAAATAAAAGATATTAATTTTTTCCTGAACTGTCAAGTGACCGCCAACTAAATGTAGATTTCTTTATTAATTCACTGCTTTTGTATTAACTCAGAAAAAATTAAAGTAGTGCTGACGATTACTCGACACAGTTGAGGAAAGAATTAATAACTTTTTATTTGGTCGTTTAATTTAAAAATCTGCCTCGTATCTTCTGAGGGTTTTGATACCTAAATGTAGATTTCTTAACAAGTTCCCTGCTTTTGTATTAACCCAGAAAAAATTAAGGGAGCGGTGGCGGCTACTTGACGAAGTTCAAGAAAGAATTAATAACTTTTTCAATTGGACATTTAATTTAAAAATCTGCTGCGTATGTACTGAAGACCTTATACCGAAATGTAGATTTCTTTACAAGTTATACCTGCTTTTGTATTAACCCAGGAAAAAGGTATAGTTGCTACGTTGAGTCCTTGTATCTAGATCATTTTACCCATACCTAATTTAAATTTCATATTTCCTAGTGTTTAACGGTTATTTTGCATGCTTAATAGCGGGTTTGTTCCCTTTCAATGTTTAAACGATCATTTGGCTAAACATGCTGTAGAATTATATTAAATATTCAGTTACACAGTTAAATATTTTGAATCTATTCTATTTTGATAACGGGAAAACCTAGGAGCTTATTGTTACAAAATATGAAAATTTATTTTGGTTATAAAAGGTTAAAAATGCTTTTGCTTAAATAAGTATAGAACGTGTTGTTTGTCAAAACTTTTGATGCAGAAACCTCCTAATGAGATGGAAATCTGTTTTAAACACGCACACCTCTTAAATAGGTTACGAACATATTGATTAGAAATATGTTTAATTTGATAGCATGAAACGTGGGCTTGGGATCAACTTGGTTATCTTTTCAAGGCATTATTAATCGAAATTGTAAATATCTGTGGTTTTATGTAGGATGTAGTCCAACAGTTATAAACTTAACTATATAAATTCTGCTATATGGCTTGCAGATATGCCTAACAGATTGAACATGTTTTGATAATAACAGTCTAAGTTTTCAAGCAGACATGATTCGTGGAATTTTTCAAGTTGTATCGAGGCCATTCGCTTGATTATTTTTACTTATCTGCAGGTGGTGTTTTGAAAATACCTTCCCTGTGGTTGTTTGGTCGATAGAAATGTTTTTGAAGGGAAATCACGATACCATTTGGTGGACTATCTCCACTTATACATTCAAGTTAGGCGGCGAAATAGATATTTACTATGCAGTCCTTTCACGTGAAGAAACCTGAAAACCGCTATGTACGAGTTACTTACTTAAGATACTATCTTTTAAAAGGCATTGCTTTGTGTCGTTTGTATAAAGTCAGAAATAGTCGATGTTCCGAAACAAGTAAATGAGTGAAATTGTTTTGTAGAAGTGCCCGATCTGTTAACAGTTTAGGTCTGCTACGATGGTACTAAATGCAGTCTAGCAATGTACGATGGGTACATCCTGCAGATAATCGAATGTTCTCTTTGGAATGCAGCTACTCTTCTTTGACACACAAATTGACTTAAGGTAGCAATACTCTGTTCTTTTGTTGATAATTCGTAGGAACTTATTTAATTTTGTGTGATTGATAACTACACCAGCGCTTTAGTTTTTTTAATCGTGGTTTACTGTACGATAATCTACAGACTTCGGTTCTAAATTAACTATCAAATATTCCCTGCTTTTGTATTAACCCAGAAAACATTAAAGTGCAGACGGTCACTTGATACAGTTCAAAGAAAAATTAATAACTTTCTTATTTGAGCACAGAATTTAATATTCTACCGCTTATGTACGGAAGACCTTAATACCTAAGTGTAAATTTCTTTGCAAGTTCGCTGCTTTTGTATTAACTAAAAAAACTTTAGGTAGTGTTTGCGGCCACTTGATACAGTTCAGGAAAAAATTAGTAACTTTTTTATTTGAGCATGGAATTTAACAATCTGCCGCGTATGTACGGAGGACTTTAATATATAAATGTAGTTCTCTGCTTTTGTATTAACGCAGAAAAAATGAACGTAGTGCTGGCTGCCCCTTGATACAGTTCAGGCCAAAACTAATAACTTTCTTATCTGAATACAGAATTTAACAATCTTCCGCGGATGTACTCGGAGCAAGTATATTTAAATGTGGTAAAAAGCAGCTCTTTTACATAAACCTAAAAAAAATGAAAGTTATACCAGCGGTAGCCACATCAGAGAAAAATTAATAAGTTTGTAATCTGCAGGAAATTAGGTATGTAGTAAAGCAATTTATGTCCTGTAGATTTGATAAAAAATCACAGATTGCTATAGACATTTACAAAGTTACTCACATTGTTTGATTTAGGAAAGATAGTTATTGTATAAGAGCATTCTTACTTACAAGAGGTTGTATTATGATAAAAAAATCACAGCTTGCTATAAATATTTACAAAAGCACTGATATAGTTTGCTTTGGGAAAGATAGTCATTGTAAAAGAGCGTTCTTACTTACAGGAGGTTGTATTGTGGGAAAGAATGAGGGAGGAGCTTTGTGATGTTGGACTAAAATAGGCGCGACTTTTATCGTAGATTGGTGGAACGGGCGTGACTCATTAAGGTGGCGGGCAATTGGCTGTTAGTTCTAGCCGCTTACTTCACAGTCGTAAGTTTCGGAATTATTAAATGAGGAAATTCAGTGTACAATAGTTTACTTATGGAAAATATAACATCCCAGACAGGATTTGAACATGCATTTTTCAATTACTAGCTCGATTTGAAATGATCATTAAGGCAAGGTATACAAATCTAAGTTATTATGTCATCTCATTAACTTGAATACGTTAGTATTTATCGACTTACTTTGTGTAATTAATCTACCTAATACATGTATATATTTAATAGTTGACTTATAACCGTAATTTTGAGCGTTGCTTCATGTTTATCTCTGACATAAGTCAAAAACTTGACACTGTCAGATATGATTGACAAAAATGCTAAAAGTAGTTGAAAGTTAGGTTGATGTATGGTGACATACACGATTTATATTTGTAAAATTTTCCAATTTTCATTACCAGTTCCGGTAGTGTAATTGGTAAATTCGTCAGCCGTGAATGCTGAAGATACAGGTTCAAATCCTGTCTGGGACCTTATACTTTCCATCTTTCAATTCCTAGCTCGACTTGAAATGATTATTTGAGCTTTGCATAAAAGTGTAAGTTATTATTTCATAATTTCATTATATTAACTATTATATGTATATGTATATGTGTATGTGTATGTGTATGTGTATGTGTATGTGTATGTGTATGTGTATGTGTATGTGTATGTGTATGTGTATGTGTATGTGTATGTGTATGTGTATGTGTATGTGTATGTGTATGTGTATGTGTATGTGTATGTGTATGTGTATGTGTATGTGTATGTGTATGTGTATGTGTATGTGTATGTGTATGTGTATGTGTATGTGTATGTGTATGTGTATGTGTATATGTATATGTATATGTATATGTATATGTATATGTATCTGTATCTGTATCTGTATATGTACATGTACATGTACATGCACATGTATTTGTACATGTATTTGTACATGTTTATGTATATGCGTATGCGTATGTGTGTACGTGCACGTGTACGTGTACGTGTACGTGAACGTATACGAGTACGTGTACGTATACTCATATGTATGGGTATGTGTAAGTGTATGCGTATGTGTATGTGTATATTTGTATGTATATGTATAGGTATAGGTATAGATATAAGTAAAAAGGTATAGGCATAGGTATAGGTAAAGGTATAGATATCGATATAGGTATAGGTATAGTTATAGGTATAGGCGAATAATTATCTACGCCCCTCGCCGAGGAGGGTATTACCGTAGCCGTGGTGAGGGAAAGACGTGTTAACAATATACAGAGAACGGCATAAACAACGATTAAATTCACTTTTGGCGTTATTATTAATTTTTAAGGAAAATAACAAAACATGACAATTTTTGTTTTTAATATAAAACTTTTATTTAAGGGTATAGTATTTTTCATGATTCATGTATTATTAGCCATTGCAATTACAAAAATTAAGCAAATACACGAAAAACGCATCAGGCGCCGATTTGGCTGGTAAATGACAAAAGTAACTTATATGGCAGTTGTACTGTAAGCAAATTTTGTTTATTAGTGGCTTTTTAGTGTAATTGCAATGTATCAACTCACTGAGAACAAAAAAAATCAAAATTTTAATTATGGTCACAAAACTAGAACCTAAAGAGAAGTGTATAATATGTCCAATCAAAAATATCTAATAGGCATATTGCACAATCCACTGTGAGTCACATTGAAAGAAAGTTTTGAAAAACTTGAAGTGTTGCTGATATTTCAAAATCAGGTTAACGTCTAAAAATTAATGAAGATGTATCACTAGACTTCATTCTTTCTGTACATAACAACCCTCACAAGGGAAAGAGACAAATTGCATTAGAAAATGATATCAGTCAAAGATCAGATGGTCAAATATTGGAGGCTGAAAAATTTCATCCGTATAAGGTTTAGTTGGTACAGGAGCTCAACAAAGAAGACACAGATAAACGTCTACTGTTTTGCTAAGAACTATCTAGGAAGCAGGACGAGGATTCCCAATTTGATAAATTAATTCTTTTTTTTGATGAAGCTATCTTTTGTTCACATGGAAGTGTTAGCAAACAAACTTGTAGATTATTGGGCTCAAAAAAATCCGCATTGGTTTATGGAAGCATACGCCTTACAAAAGTTACAGTATGGGCAGTAAAAGCTCACAGCACAATGGGAAAAACCCTCATTATGCCAGAATGGTCAGAGATTATTTAGATCAAACATTTCCTTACCGAAAGATTGTCCGAAAGGGCTGTATAGAATGACCTGCGAGATCGCCAGATTTTACACCCGTTGACTATCTTCTGTGGGGGTATTTGAAACGAAAAGTTTAAGTAAACAGACCTGAAAATTTACAGGATTTAAAGAACCGGATAACTCAAGAAATTCGGTCTATTAGTGACGAGATGATAAGAAATTTAGTTAATAACTTTTATATTCGTTTTTACGATATTGCCAAGAAATGCAAGGATGTCACTTCGAACATGTATTGTAATAACGGTTATTTTTTCCTCGTATTTCCCTTTTTTACAACTCCTTTAGAAAAATGCTATACCATTAAATAGACAAATAAATTTCCTTTCATATCAACTATCTCAAGCAACCCCTTTCTATTTAAAAGTATTAAAGGGGTACCTACCCTTTTGGGGAAGTTGGCGTCAGAGCTGTAATTTTCATGTTCAAAGGTTTAATATTAAAAACAAAAATTGACGTGTTTAGTTATTTTACTTAAAAATGAATAATAACGTCAACTATGAATTTATTCGTTACTTATGCCGCTCACTGTATATGTGCAACATGTATATTGATTTGTGATAACGACGCATGACGGGCTGTTTCTACCTTCTACTGTTCACGATTGTAGTGTTCAATAATGAATGTTTAATGATATTTCTCGTAAAATATCGTATATACTATAATAGGATTATAAATAAAAGTATATTTACAGCTCAGTGTTTAATATAACTTATTATAACCCCACAATTTGGGAGCTCGTTCATCCATGATAGAGTAAAGGATATCCTATAATTTCAAAATCTTATAATCGGTCACTCATTCATAGATAAAGTTGACATGAACATATTGTTTTAAAAAACGAGCGCTTGTATTAAAAAAAACAAACGTGAGACGGTATCGATGTGCTTTTGTCTTTTACGTTTAGGTATTACTAACTAACGTGCGGTAGAACACGTGTGGTGTATTATCTTTGTTGATGCACTTGACGATAAAAAGCATCAAGTTTGAAGAAGTAAGGATTAGCTGCATACCACACGCAAGGTTGGAGATCCCACTTTTAACTCCAATTGAGTAAGGTCAGGAAATAATGTTAACATAGCCGATAGGCAGTATCCAGGTACGTTCAAAACTTTATTATTCCAATTTTATGATGGCGTGTTTGAACGATAATCCGATTCTTGCAAAGAAAATAAATAATTCTTCAGTACAAGCAATTCGTGCTGTCCATGCAATTGTTTTTTATTAATGAGGATGATCGCGGTATCAGAGGTAGATTAAGAAACTTTATCTGTTTTGACTATGAAATTGACTCAGACGAATACAAAATTAAAGCAGCTTAAATAAGAACTGTTACTGCGCGCGATTTAGTTTTAGCCTGTGATGTACTAAGATTAGACAGTAACGGGTCTAAAGACGAAATTGTAGATTCGATTTGCAAGCTTCTATGTGATTTTTCTTTGGCAAAAGACGATGACAAAGAAGACGATATTGAGGATTCACATGAGGTAAATGCTAGTGGTGACGGGAATGAAGACACTTCTAACGCCAACAACGTGGATGACGCGAATCGAACTTTGTAATTAACAAGACCGCGCTTTTTGTTATCGTTTCGAGACATCGAATGAGCTATACGAATACGAACCTTTTCGGGAAAAGACAATTATGCGGTGGAAAAGTGGATAGCAGATTGTGACGAAGCTGCACAGCTTTTCGGCTTATACGAATTGTAAACATTTTTGTATGCTAAAAAAAGTTTGACGGGGTAAGCAAAATTATTCGTATAAGGCGGTAGTGGTTAGTTAATACTTGGGTGAAACTAAAACGGGCATTAAAAAATGAATTTGCGTTAAAAGATACGAGCGCCGATATTCATAGAACACTTGTTAAACGAACGATAAAGATAAAGAAAGACGAAACGGTTCATGAATACCTATTGGCCATGAAAAAGATTGCGTCAATCAAAGGGAAATGTAGGAGTCGGATTCGTAATACAATATTGTATTGATGGTATTCTAGACGATGAAGTTAATAAAGCGGTACTAAATGGTGCAAAAAATTTTAATCAATTTAAAGAAAAAATGGTTGTGTATGAAAATATTAAAAAATCGCAAGCTAAAAAAGTAAAACGCTTCCAAGATTATCTGATAAAAATAAAAGTACTAGCGATAATAATAAGAGAAGTAAAACAGTAATAAAAATAAGAAGTTATAATTGTGGTAATCTTGGGCATCCTTCAGTTGATTGTGAGCATTAGTCTAAGGGTCATACATGTTTATAATTGCGAGAATTTTGGGCATAAGGCGACAGATTGTTCCAAGTTAAACTCAGAGGCGTCTATGCACAGAATTACGAATGAAAAAAGTGCTTATCAGAAAGTAGTATTTCTGAAATTGATCAAGAATATTTACTTTGTCAGTTCAAAATCAAGTGTCAAAGCACACTATTCCAGTTTACGTATAAAGAAACTGTACGGGGAAATATTCTCCCGGCCTAGCCGGGAAAGTATTTCCCCGTACAGTTTTTATCATCAGTTTAACAATATAATGCACTCCAACAAGCAATCTCACAAAGTATACACAATTGAATTTTTTATTACAAATATTACATCTATACTACTTACATGTATGGCACATCTATGATTTATTTATATTTACAGTAATGTTGCAATTTGTACAACCATGAAATAGTGGCCGAACTTTTCCAGAGAAGCTGAAGGCTGCTGTCTGTTGTTAGCAATTCTTCTGCACACTTGTCGGTGTATGTTTTCTTAAATATTCTATTTGTTATGACTACTTTATTTGTATAGGACTCGTACATATATTCTTCAGCAACATTTGAGGATTTCCACCCTCCATGCCGTTTTAGTGCAATTAAATCTGCTCCGGCGATTTCAGAAAAAATAGTATGTGCACCTCGAAGTATAGTAGACACCACGAAAGAAGTCCTACGTCATAGGTGTCTCACTCAATTCAAAACATACGTTTAAGATTATTTAAAAGCTTAACTAATATATATGATAAAGATAGTAATACGATTTGTACGTGTTTTAAATAAAGACATACGTAAACACGTTCATCTGGGAAAACGACAGCGAAGAGTATGTGTCCGTATGTTTTGAACTTTATACTTAACAGGCTAACCTTTGGTCAAATTATGCCTTTTCTTTAAAATAGGATATCTTTCTTGGTTTTTTTGTAAATGGAATATACTTTTTAAAGTTTTAAAAGAATTAAAGAAAACGAAGTGTTTGGTGTGAAGATGTCGTTTGTCATTTTATTAGAATGTGAATAAGACAAAATGTCAATTTTCCATAAAGCACTGTTGCCTAAGTTATCGTACCGAGAAAGATTTCAAGGCAGCTGTCGTAAATAATTTATATTGCAGTTATTGTACGTTTCTATTCAGATCAATATATGTAACTCAATTTATCAAAATGCGTTTTATTTTAACTGAATTCATTAAACTCGTAACACAAAAGGACGCCAATTTAAAAATAGTTAAATCAACTACTTCTATGAAAATAAAATATTATTGGCAACCATGCTTCATTACGGAAACTTCCGAATCGGAATATTTATTGGGTATTTATGAACTAGATGCTACATTGACTTAAAATTTTCAACTTAATTCGTACAAATACAAGTGATGACGCAGACGACTTCTTTCATGGTTTCGACTATAAAAGCACATTCCCGGACTCTCAATGCTTGTTGGCCTCTGCTAGCGCCTCGATCAACAATTTGCATTGTCGGCAGGGAATTTATTGCTTTTATTACTAGGTACACAATATACCATTTCGTAAATGGTCATTTAGGTACCCTAACGTAACGAATCATTCAAATTATTAAAAGGATTTAGTGGAAATTGGGTACAACCATTGGTCTGGAATTGTTACAAAGTTGAATTAGACGAATTAGACTTTTCAACGAATATATATTTTTCAAGGCAATATAGATGTCGATATCATTATTGGTCCAGAGCTGTTAAATGATGCCGCTGTTTTGATCAAAAACGGTCAAGTAAAACTCATGAATCCTGGGGGGCAAGAAGATATTACTGAGGCCATGCATATATTAGTAGAAGATGGGATGTACGATTCCATAAACATCAGTAGTGACTTTAGTAAAAAAGCGACAACGGAAGTTTTAAATGTGATTCGAAATTACCGTCCATTGAAATCTAAATCAACGGAGGTTGAGATGAGGATTACTGTTTCAACTGATGAGACAGTCTTTTGTCTGCCTAGACGTTTACCTTTTGCAGAACGGGAAATAGTCGATATTCAATTCCAAGAATGGATTCGTGATGGAATAGTGAAACCACGCGTGTGCGAATATGCAAGTCCAGTCGGTTTGGTAAAAAAAAAGACGGAACACTAAGACTGTATATTGACTATAACGGTATTAATAAATTAATTATAAAAGATCGTTTTCCTTTGCCACTGATACAAGACATTTTAGATAGATTACAAGATGCAACATATACTCGACATTAGAGCTGAAAAATGGACTTTTTCATGTCCCCATCGAAGAGCAAAGTAAAAAGTACACTTCGTTTGTGACGTATTCTGGACAATATTGTTTCATAAATCGCCGTCCGGTTTGTATAATTCACCTACGGTTTTTCAGAGATTTGTAAATGCTGTCTTTAGGATTTTATGAAAGAAGGGATTGTTTTACTATACATGATCGATTTAATAACTCCTGCCGAAAATGAAAGCAATGCTATCGAAAAATTAAAAACTACTTTGCTAGTTGCGGTAGAATATGGGATGGATATAAATTTTAATAAATGTCAGTTCCTTCATCGACATGTTGAGTTTCTTGGTCATATTATTGACAATGGCAAGATATATCCTACTTCATTAAAAACATTTGCTGTGATAAAGTTTCCGGAGTTAAAAACGGTTAAAGACGTACAGAGCTTCCTTGGTCTAACCGAATATTTTAGAAAATTTATTCAGAACTATTCAAGATTAGCTAACCCATCATTAACCGATATGCTGAAAAAGGACGAACTTTCCATTTTGGTGGGATAAGAGATGTGCCGTAGAACAACTTAAACATGCATTGAGTAGCAATCCTGTATATATATATATATATATATATATATATATATATATATATTGCTGTGATATACACTTATATATAAGGCCCCACGACTTGGGCGTACATAAAATGCTGTGTTAATAGCGCCCCACGATTGGGTCGTGCATAAAATGCTGTGATATAACCCAGCCCCTACGATGAGCGTCCTAAAATGTTCTGTTATTTTCTTTATATTAATCAAGCACTTGTAAAAATGTTAATTTATAAATCTCTTTGCCTCGACTAGCTGAATCAATTAAATAAAGCAATTCTACAATACACAGTATAATGATTAAATATTTACAACCTTTTTAAATTATTTACATCTGTCAGATTTTGAGAAAATGAAGCCAGCAAAACGAGATTTTTATTGTTACATTTAGAGACCTATTGAAACGTTTCAAGATGCCTATTGCCTATCATAAATTTATCAAAGAACCCCAGTTTTGTCGCCTCTTACATTTTTGAATTATTATTGAAATAAAACAGTTTATAGAAATAAATCATATCAAAATATCTAACCTGGAGTGGTTCAGTAGCTTCTCTGCATCCCCAAGAGTTTTAGTGTCCAGTCTGAATGTTTTGAGTCGAATTTGAAAGTCGACATCCAACCAAAATACTATCCAAATCGTTATTAGTGAGTTTATTCCAATAAAAGATTTTTCATCTCCGTAATTAACGAAACAGTAATAGAATATTTACCATTGTCAGAGATTACCAAATTAAATTAACAGGCAGTAATCTCCATAGTCTTCCTGACTCGTAACAAGATTCGTAATAAGAGTCGTAACAAGAGTCGTACCCAAGATCGTACCCAAGAGCCCTGTTTTATTTATTTTTAGAAATTGTATAATTTCACTAAATCTGTCTGTAGTAGAGCGGCTCGCTTACACAAATTTTTACACTCTTATATAAAATGATTTTCACTTAATTTTAATTAACTGCCTGCGTATATAATTTAGCACTTTCGAGTATAGTGACTGCCCAGTTTCAAATGTATACTAACTCGTTGTTCAATTGTTATCATATTTATAGCCTTGCCCTTTGTTTGCGATTCGTTGATTCCACGTGCTGGGCGACACCAATTGTCTTATCTCTTGTGTTATTTCCGAAACTTTACCAATTGTGTAGTTTAATTGCATGAAAGAACGTTCAAGTCGTCACGTAATTCATTCACATACATCACATTTAATTCAGAAATTCCAGGAACCTTCGTTCATCAAATCACGTATTATTGTTGTTTGCTTTATTCTAATATAAATAAAAATAAATTTGGTGTTTGTTTATTTCCTAGTTAAATTGGATTTTTGAACAAATGTAATACTTTTCTGCCACGTATGCTTTTCAAATAATACATAATTTCTGCCTGCGTATATGATGATATATTAACGCACTTGTTGAGTATTTATCTAGCCAATTCATACAGGTTTTCCATTGATTTAATTTCGATGCATTTCATTACATTTTAAATTCTTATCTTTGCTCGTAGCTACTCTTGGATATGCGTTTAATCGCTTGTACTGTTATATAAAGTGTGCTCTTAACTAACCATATTTATAATGACCTATTTACTCTTCTAATATCTGTAATTATGTGCTTTGGTTATTTGGGAGTTTCTTTTGTTTATTCTACGACCCCTATAACTTAACCTACCCCTAAATTAACCCTATAATTACAGCAATATATATATATATATAAAGTGAAAAGGAGTTATTGGAAAGTGACTCAAATTCAGCCACGAGGGCATCCTGTCGACGCGTTTCGCCCTAATTGGAGCTCATCAGGACAGGTAGCAAGTTGTAATATCTAATACAGACACCTTATGGAAGTACAGCATCACCTAGCTCACAATTTGTGTCTTTGTGTTGTTTCACCTGACATCTCAGGTTTTCAACAACAAAGACAAAGACACAAATTGTGAGCTAGGTGATGCTGTACTTTCCATAAGGTGTCTGTATTAGATATTACAATTTACCTCCTATGTCCAATTAGAAACGCTCGACAGGATGCCTCTCCTGATTTGATTGCAAAACTCTTCACTGTAAATTTAAGATCATTATTCCAACCTTTTTTTAAATTATAACTTTTGGCTATGGAAAAAGGCAGTTGAGCCGGATCTCTTCCGTGCCGATTGTTGTTGAAAACCTGAGATGTCAGGTGAAACAACACAAAGACACAAATTGTGAGCTAGGTGATGCTGTACTTTCCATAAGGTGTCTGTATTAGATATTACAACTTTGCTACTCCTGTCCTGATGAGCTCCAATTAGGGCGAAACGCGTCGACAGGATGCCCTCGTGGCTGAATTTGAGTCACTTGCCAATAACTCCTTTTCACTTTGTAAATTTAAGACTCATTATTCCAACCTTTTTTTTAAATTATAACTTTTGGCTATGGAAAAAGGCAGTTGAGCCGGATCTCCTCCGTGCCGATTGTTGTTGAAAACCTGAGATGTCAGGTGAAACAACACAAAGACACAAATTGTGAGCTAGGTGATGCTGTACTTTCCATAAGGTGTCTGTATTAGATATTACAACTTTGCTACTCCTGTCCTGATGAGCTCCAATTAGGGCGAAACGCGTCGACAGGATGCCCTCGTGGCTGAATTTGAGTCACTTGCCAATAACTCATTTTCACTTTGTAAATTTAAGACTCATTATTCCAACCTTTTTTTTAAATTATATATATATATATATATATATATATATATTGATATGATATTTTAATATCCTAAAATCTCAATGTGCCTCGGCTAGCCCAGTTTAATTCACACAGAGTGCACAACGCTACGATAATCAAATAATTTACCCCTTTTTCTCTAAAACTTTTCCTGCTTTGAATGATAAAACGAAGGCGATTAATATTTGTATAATAAAAAAGAAAAAAATCATTTACACTTCACAGCTTAATTCAATTTATTGTATGACAAAATGAGCCCCTGAATCAAATAACAATAAATTTTAAATTGTTTATCTCCAAAAATTAAAGCTCCCTTTCCTTATTTTAAAGCCAGCAAAATGACGTTATACTCTACTGGAAATTTCCTGAACGTTCAAGATTTTCCCCCTTTTTACGAAATTTTTCACGTATAAAATAAATTTTTAATGACTACATAAAATATTCTAGTATAAAATATGATCAATGTTAAAAAATAATAAACAGAAAATCATGTCTTATGCTAGATAGTTCTGACCTGTAGTTTTCCTTGTGCGTCTTTCTGCTGCGTGCTGTGGATCAGTAGCCCAATATTACATTCAGTTGAGTTGTCCCATTCAATTTATTTAGTCTCCAAGATTTACCCCGTTTTTTAATCAATAATCTGGTATTATCTTAATCTCCCTAGGCTTTTCTTAATGTCATTTAGATTTACGTGATCTCCCTTAAATTCTCGTACCTTAGAGTTTCGTAATCTCACTTAGAGTTTCGTACTGTCTTCGTAATCTCACTTAGATTTTTGTAATGACACTTAGATTTCGTGATCTCACTTAGAATTTTTGTAACGTTACTTAGAGCCGTTTTCCAGCAAACTGCAAAACTTGTCTCATATATTTTCACTATAATTTATTTTACAATTTTATAACATCACTTTTCACAAAAATTTGATAATTTAATTTGAATATTTACTCGACGCGTAAATTTTTGAGATGAGTGATGCAGTTTAGTTCAAACTAAGACTGACTGTCTGTTTATCAAATTCGCGTGTTATATAGTCTACGCCTCGCCTAAAAATTCATTGGTTATCTGAACTGTTGTTCAAAGTTTACGACCAACCATCGGGTGTTTTGGATATTTTTGGCTTATACAAGTATATCTCTGATAATAGCTTGTCGGAACGATTCCTTGATCACGTAGGTACCACTGGATTTCTAGTTTGTATTTATTTTATACAGTCTGTTTTGAATTGTTACAGGAATTTCTAATTCGCCTTGGCATGTAATTTCACTTATGGCTTTTGTTTGTCTAGATAACACTTTGCGATTTGTATTAACTCCATGCAGAAAATCACGTAGACAAAGTGACGTAAAATAACATATTTCTGTTTACATTTTACGTTTCCAAAACGTATTTATTTCGAAGAATGTGTTTCTTATCAGGACGCTATGCTATCTCGCATGTTTAATGTGAATTGTATTATGATTTTCTAGCTTCTTACTACATTTAACGCGTATTGATTTACAATTTATAAAATACTTTTGTTTTAAGACAAGTTATTTCTTTTGCTGAATGTGTGTTTATTGTTGAATGATATGCTTCCCGGCATAAATTAAAGTCAACTGCGATCCTTATACAAGGTGTTAAATATTTGCTCTTTGCATAATTTGCCAATTACAGATTTTTCATGCTAAACAAATGTGGTTTTCTAACTCCTAGTACTATGTACATGTATTGTGTAACCATTATGACTCAATACACCCCTAAATAACCCCCTTATCATAGCAATATATGTGTGTATGTATATATATATATATATATAAAGTAAGATGTATCTGTAAACAAACTCTTATGAAAATAATAAGAGCTATTGACAAATACAAATCGAGCTGGTAGTTATATAGCCATTAACAAAACATTAGCTTTATTACTTCATAGGGGAGGAAACATCCACTGACCAATGGTTTCGGCTTGTTAGCCTCATCAGAGTGGAATAGTTCCCAAGAACCCTATGAAGTAATCGAAACTATTATAATGATATAATTTCGAAACAATCACTGTACTATAGCAAAAGTAAATAAAACCGCCATCAGGTGATAAAACACCGACACTACTAAAGTGTGGAAGTACAGAATTGAACCGAAACTACATAATAAATTTTATAGATGACTATAAAAGTACGTCTGGCCATTGAGATTTGCGGAATGTTACAGCAAAATTTATTTGCAAACGTAACAAACCTTCTCGTGGCGACACCCGGGTTCATGCCCCAAAGGCAATTCAAATAAATAAAGTTATTTGCAGTCCGCAATAGGAAATAGTATATAAAGTAAGATGTATCTGTAAACAAACTCTTATGAAAATAATAAGAGCTCTTACGTTATGTATGCAAAGTCAGGTGAAACAGCACGAAGGCACAAATTGTGGGCTAGGTGATACTGTACTTCCCATAATGTGTTTGTGTTAAATATTACATCTTTGCTACTCCTGTCCTGATGAGCCCCAATAAGGGCGAAACGCATCGACAGGATGCCCTTGTGGCTAATATTTATTGAGTCACTCGCCATTAAATTTCATTCTTTGATATTATTTTAGGACTCATTAAATTTACTTATTCTTTATATATATATATATATATATATATATATATATATATATATATATATTAGGTAAAAACAAGTTTTATTTATTGATAATAATTCAAAGTGGTGCCACAGCTAATTGTCTACAATATTTATAATTTTACAATGAAAAACATGCAAATTCACAGTACATTGATACAAACCTACCAACAATAACAAAGGACGAAAGTAAAATGACAGGTGAATTAACTTTGTTGGATTTTCGTTATACATGTAGTACTAAGGACATTCGCCGTAACCTAAAGTGGGCTAGCAGGCAAAACACGGCTAAAGCATTTGTTCGGTTGTGGCTGTACATGTTTCGTTGGACTTGAAATAACGATTTTCCACACATACCTAACAATATAAATTGTCTGGTTTAAGCAGTATGACTAGTGGTACAATTGTTTTTCAAAGTAACTTGTTGGGTATTACCGGTAACGAATTAGCACAAACTGTAGTTGTTGAAAAATTAATTTAGCCATAACTTTGTTAACACATTGTGTAGCAGTTGGTGGGTTTTGTCAGAAGAGAAAGAGTAAAAAATGCATATGACATATATTTAACTCATTTCACTTTCATCCTTTGTTACTGTTAGTCGGATTGTACCAATGTACTGTGAATTTGCATGCTTTTCATTGTAAAATTATAAAAATTGTGGACAAACAACTGTGGCCCCACGTTAAACTACTATCAAAAATAAAACTTATTTGCCGCAAAGGTGAAATCCAGAGGACAGCGATTAGTAAATATTGCTTTGCTACAAATAGCAGGTTGATATAATATGTTGTAGGTTAGTTCTGAAGTTTATTATGTTTTACGTAAGAATGTTAATTCGTTTGTTTTCCTTGTTCCAGATGAAAGCTTTAAGGAACGCGTGAATGACAATTCTGCGATTTGAATGACGAACAAATCAGTACTTCCAAGTAGATTGAGGCAGCTTTTGGCTTTGATTTTTCCGACGAGGATCCATCCTGGATACGTCCCCCTGTACAACTACTTGTTGATGTACTTTTCAAAATGAACAAGGTGATATCCCTGGTCGCTACACAGTTTACGAAATGTAACATCATCAGATATAGAACAATGTGCAGTGTTGCCAGAAAATCAAACTTTTCCGACATCCTCACCAAAAATTCAAGTACTATGTTACGGTAACTTTCTGAAATAGAGAGTTCTGTATTAAATCGCAACGACCTTAATTGAAAAACATTAATTTAACCCCTTCTATGTTAATCTCCTAAATAATCCAAACTTAACAAATATTTAAATATTAAAACCGTCCTGCATAAAAATGTTCCTCAATACTTAGAATATATCCTATAACCATTTATCAGTTCGTTAAAAACCAAACAAGCATTTACTTCTACTAAACACTTTAATAATTTCCCGTTATTTTCAAATAGTTATTCGTCGAAATATTTGTTAGGGTAATCCACTTCTAAAACCTCGAAGCTCGTATTTAGCAATTACTCGTAAAACATTCTAACCGCCGTTGGTTATTTCAACAGTCGATTCGTTTAAACAAGCAAACATTTTGCTTCTGAAAATTTCTCCCTCATTAAATACTCTAATGGTTTGTTATCGGCGCGTTTACCGTGAAATTCTACTTCATTATATCTACAATTGCTCGGGCGCTCAAATTTTATGGGCAATAAAAATCGTCTTTCTAATTAAGCTATTTTGTGGTATACTGGTAGCGTAGATCGATAATCATACAAACCTCTACCTTTTGCTAAAGGTCAGACAACGTTATCTGCATGGCCGAGTTTCTAGCTGCCAAAATCGCAGGAATATTTTAAAATGTATTTTGCTTTCCCATTCGAGCAACAAAATTCAATGGAATTAATTATCGTATTTTGCTATCGTTAAGTGCTTGCATTCTACGAAGGGTTTTATCGTTGTCTGGGGCATATTTTTGCTTACTTTCGAAGAATCCTTAACAAACTATGCTGGGAATGGTTCTTTGTTACGTGCCCCATCGTTTTTAAATCTGTATAAATAAACGTTTAACTTTTGAAAAGCCCTCTTAAGTATTCGAGTTTGCTCTCTTACTTACTGTTTCGATACTCCTGTTATATAACGTCCTGTGAGCGTTGTAAAGTTGTGCTTCTAAAATGCGTTAGTCCTAGTACAGTATAGTTAATTTGTTCCAGTCCCCAGCCGCATTTCCTGAGATGGTACCCAAAAAAAGTTAGTTCCAGGTACAATGCATTTTTCTGTTTGTTTTATTTTGTACTGCTGTTTTGGAAGATAGACATTCTTTTGATTGATCATTTATTTACATGTCATGTACAAGTGATTTTCAAAAAGTAGACTTTGGCGCCTTCTGGTCATCAGTAATAGCTACTAAAAGTTAGGGCAAATCGAGACTTTCAGTATTTTCACCTCGATGTAGTGGGTAAGCCTACAAGGCATGGCCGTTGGATATTTAGTCAATTTTTAATTAAATTTTCACGCGGCCGAAGGCCGCAAAATATCCTGTTAGGTGTCAGTATTTTGTCACTAACCTAACATAACTAAAACAAACATATCTTCCATTAATTTAGTCTCATCAAAACCCGCAACCTCATTTTCTTTAAATTTGTTTTGTTACCAAAACTTCATTGGGAAACATTTCCATCTTCAAAGCTGTAAAGGATACAGATGCGATATATTTTATTATTTTGTAGAAAAACACAAGCATCAAGAAACTAAAATGAAAAAGATAAACAATTCGAAAAGGAGCAAAGAAGAGAGTATGGTGTTATCGGTAGTAGATAAAGGAAAGTTACAAGATACAGAAGTAGAAAGTTAAATAAAGCAATAACAAACAAAAAAGAAATAAGGATGGAATTAACAATTGAAAAAGACAGGTTACAAAAAACAGAGATAATAAACAATGCAGAAAGGAACAAAGAACAAATATACGTGGAATTACTAGTAGAAAAAAACAAGTTACAAAAGATAGAAACTGAAGAGGTAAAAAATACAAAAACAAATAAAACAAGAATCAGTAGTAGAAAGAGAAAGATTTCAAAAGACAGAAATAGAAAAGTTAAACAGTGCAGGAATAAATCATGATCACAAAATAGTTGCTTCAATGGAAAGCGAGATATTAACACAAATAGATACAGAAAAGATAAACTATGTGGAAACAAACACAGAAATAAAAGTTACATCAATGAAAGACAAAAACTTTCCAAGTTCAAAAAGGGTAGTGGGTAATAATAAGTTGTCATTTTAGTACCTTCGTCTTTTAAAAATATTTTATTTCGGCCAGAAACACCTAAAGAAGAGGAAAAGAAGAAAATTTTAATTAAAGTGCCTAGTGTTGCCAGTTCAAAACAGTGGACAGCATGCTATAATAATAATAAGGAGACAAGGGAGAAAATATAAGAGGAAAAGTAAAATAGAAAAAGATTGCGAAAGGAAAAGTTAAAAGAAGAGCAACGAAAAAACATAAACTGTTAATAAAACACGACCAAAGCATAAAGTAAGTTTAAACGAAGAATTGTTGGTAATTTTGCAAAAAGAAAAGTTCGCGACCGGTTTCGCTGTTGTTACAGGTTAAGCGAGACGCATCTCTTTTTGCAAAACAACCAACTAAAATCCTGAATTAAATATAAGCTTATATACTATGATAATGAATAATTTTGCCAGGCATTGGGAAAGTAATTCGAGCATAGAGAACAAAAACTAAAGTAAAAATTGTTGGTTATTTTGTAAAAAAAAGCCTGTTACCGGTTTCGCTGTTGTTGTAGCTCGTCAGAGAGACACATTGAATCATACACAGATCTTGGTGTATTTATAAGTACAAAATACTTTTTCATGCGCCTTCTATACCCCCGAATGTAACCAACCAACTATCGGTGACCGTTCAAGTTACCGACAAGTTAATATAGAAGCCATTGCCAGACAAAATTTTAATAACTAGTCAAAAGACAAAGATGAAAGTGAAAATAAATAAATAACCGATTACCTACCTAAGCACTGGCGGACCTTTTAAAAAGGTACTACACCCAATGCTAAATGAGGATGGTTAACGGAAACACGGAAACCAATACGTTTCCAATTAAATAGTAATGAATAATTTTGCCTGGCATTGGGAAAGTAATTCAAGCATAGAGAACGAAAATTAATGTAAAATTCAAGGTCTTAGTTGGTTGTTTTTAAAAAGAGATGCGTTCGTCTGACGAGCTGCAACAACAGCGAAACCGGTCACAGGTTTTTCTTTTTGCAAAATAACCAATAATTTTTAAATTAACTTTCATTCTCTATGCTCGAATTACTTTCCCAACGCCAGGCAAAATTATTCGTTTCTATTTAATTGGAAACGTTTTGGTTTCCGTTTACCAACTTCCTCATTTATCATTGGGTGTAGTAGCTTCTTAGAAGGTCCGCCAGTGCTTAGGTAGATAATCGTTCATTTATTCATTTTCATCTTTATCTTTTGACTAGTTATTAAAATTTTGTCTGGCAATGCCGTCTATATTAACATGTCAGAGATTTGAATGGTCACCGAAAGTTGATTGGTTACATTCGGGTATAGAGGGCGCGTGAGAAATATTTTGTACTTATAAATATACCAAGATTTGTGTTGTTACATGCCAAAAATTGGCATTTCACATTTTTTAATTTGTGAGTGAATTCGCGCCAATATTTTAAAAATGGACTTGTACATTTCCGTCACTTACGACAGTTGCGTCGGCGCAGACGTGGAGTGAGGAAGAAGTGCGCGGTTTCCGACACGTCGGGGACTAGCCAACGAGACGTCGAACAGTGAGGTTTATCGGTGTCGTCCTTTTTGTCTTTTCTCTTACATTGTAGGTTCCTCTGTCGTTCCTTACCTGGTTGATCCTTATCGTATCGGTACAGAAAGAAGAGAGAAGACAAAGCAATCTGGCTTCAACGAGTGCGTAGCCCGATCCACACCCAAAATGAAGATGAGTATGGCTCCTGCGCAAGGATAATCGCAAAATCGCGGAGAGTTCCACATTTTAAGTGAGTACATTTTATCTTTTCCTTTATGGCGCCTCTTGTATCACAATAAGCATTTTTGGTATGTGATACAATTTGAGACGCAATTATGACGTAATATCTTATTGTGCAATATTATGTACGCTTTGGTAGGTATTGCCAACTATCGTAGTGGCTCTCAACACGCGCGCGCGGAACTTTAACGGTTATACCTTAGACTATAACAGTGTATAATTCAAGATCTTAGTTGGTTGTTTTGAAAAAAGAAATGCGTACGTCTGACGAACTACAACAACAGCGAAACCGATCACAGGCTTTTCTTTTTACAAAATAACCAACAATTTTTACATTAATTTTCGTTCTCTATGCTCGAATTAATTTCCCAATGCCAGGCAAAATTATTAGTTTCTATTTAACTGGAAACGTATTTGTTTCCGTTTACCAACTTCCTCATTCAGCATCGGGTGTAGTACATTCTTAGAAGGTTCGTCAGTGCTTAGGAAGATAATCGGTCATTTATTCATTTTCATTTTTATCTTTTGACTAGTTATTAAAATTTTATATGGCAATGCCGTCTATACTAACATGTCGGAGACTAAAACGGTCACCGAAAGTTGGTTGGTTACATTCGGGTATAGAGGGTGCATGAGAAATATTTTGTACTTATAAATATACCAGGATTTGTGTATAATTCAAGATCTTAGTTGGTTGTTTTGCAAAAAAAAAGTGTCCGTTTGATGAGCTGCGACACAGCAAAACCTACCACGGGCTTTTCTTTGTACAAAATAACCAACATATTTTACATTAATTTTCGTTCTCTATGCTCGAATTACTTTCCCAATGCCAGGCAAAATTATTCATTTCTATTTAACTGGAAACGTATTGGTTTCCGTTTACCAACTTCCTCATTTAGCATTGAGCGTAGTACCTTCTTAGAAGGTCCGCCAGTGCTTAGGTAGATAATCGGTCATTTATTCATTTTCATCTTTAACTTTTGACTAGTTATTAAAATTCTGTCTGGTAATGCCGTCTATACTAACATGTTGGAGACTTTAACGGTCAGCGAAAGTTGGTTGGTTACATTCGGGTATAGAGGGTGCATGAGAAATATTTTATACTTATAAATATACCAAGATTTGTGTATAATTCAAGATCTTAGTTGGTTGTTTTGAAAAAAGAAATGCGTACATCTGACGAGCTACAACAACAGTGAACCGATCACAGGCTTTTCTTTTTACAAAATAACCAACAATTTTTACATTAATTTTCGTTCTATATGCTCGAATTACTTTCCCAATGCCAGGCAACATTATTCGTTTCTATTTAACTGGAAACGCATTGGTTTCAGTTTACCAACTTCCTCATTTAGCATTGGGTGTAGTACCTTCTCAGAAGATCCGAGAGTGCTTAGGTAATTAATCGGCCATTTATTCATTTTCATCTTCATCTTTTGGCTAGTTATTAAAATTTTGTTTGGCAATGCCATCTATACTAACACGTCGGAGACTCGAACGGTCACCGAAAGTTGGTTGGTTATTTGGGTATAGAGTGCTCATCAGAAATAAAGGGCACTTAAAAAATATTTTGTACATATAAATACACCAGGATTTGTGTACAATTCAAGACCTTAGTTGGTTGTTTTGCAAAAAGAGATGCGTACGTCTGACGAGCTACAACAACAGCGAAACCGATCACAAACTTTTCTTTTTACAAAATACCCAACAATTTTTACATTAATTTTCGTTCTCTATGCTCAAATTACTTTCCCAATGCCTGACAAAGTTATTCGTTTCTATTTAACTGGAAACGTATTGGTTTCCGTTTGCCAACTTCCTCATTTAGTATTGGGTGTAGTACCTTCTTAGAAGGGCCGCCAGTGCTTAGGTAGATAATCGGTCATTTATTCATTTTCATCTTTATCTTTTGACTAGTTATTAGCGGAAGTTGGTTGGTAACATTCCGGCACGGGTATAGAGGGCGCATGAGAAATAGAGGGCACTTAAGAAATATTTTGTACATATAAATACACCAGGATTTGTGTATAATTCAAGATCTTAGTTGGTTGTTTTGCAAAAAGAGATGCGTCCGTATGACGAGTTGCAACAACAGCGAAACCGATCACAAGCTTTTCTTTGTACAAAATAGCCAACATTTTTTTACATTAATTTTCGTTCTCTATGCTTGAATTACTTTCCCAATGCCAGACAAAATTATTCGTTTCTATTTAAGTGGAAACGCATTGGTTTTCGTTTGCCAACTTCTTCATTTAGCATTGGGTGTAGTACCTTCTTAGAAGGTCCGCCAGTGCTTAGGTAGATAATCGGTCATTTATTCATTTTCATTTTCATCTTTTGCCTAGTTATTAAAATTTTGTCTGGCAATGCCGTCTATACTAACATGTCTGAGCCTCTAACGGTCAGCGGAAGTTGGTTGGTTACATTCGGGTATAGAGGGTGCATGAGAAATATTTTGTACTTATAAATATATCAAGAATTGTGTATAATTCAAGATCTTAGTTGGTTGTTCTGAAAAAAGAAATGCGCACATCTGACGAGCTATAACAACAGCAAAACCGATCACAGGCTTTTCTTTTTACAAAATAACCAACAATTTTTACATTAATTTTCGTTCTCTATGCTCGAATTACTTTCCCAATGCCAGGCAAAATTATTCGTTTCTATTTAAGTGGAAACGTATTGGTTTTCGTTTGCCAACTTTCTCATTTAGCATTGGGTGTAGTACCTTCTTAGAAGGTCCGCCAGTGCTTACGTAGATAATCGGTCATTTATTCATTTTCATTTTTATCTTTTGACTAGTTATTAAAATTTTGTCTGGCAATGCCGTCTATACTACCATGTTGGAGCCTCGAACGGTCATCGAAAGTTGGTTGGTAACATTCGGGTACTGGTATAGAGGGCGCATGAGAAATAGAGGGCACTTATGAAATATTTTGTGCATATAAATACACCAGGATTTGTGTACAATTCAAGATCTTAGTTGGTTGTTTTGCAAAAAGAGATGCATACGTCTGACGAGCTACAACAACAGTGAAATCGATCACAAACTTTTCTTTTTACAAAATAACCAACAACTTTTACATTAATTTTCGTTTTCTATGCTCAAATTACTTTCCCAATGCCGGACAAAGTTATTCGTTTCTATTTAACTGGAAACGTATTGGTTTCCGTTTGCCAACTTCCTCATTTAGTATTGGGTGTAGTACCTTCTTAGAAGGTCCGCCAGTGTTTAGGTAGATAATCGGTCATTTATTCATTTTCATCTTTATCTTTTGACTAGTTATTAAAATTTTGTCTGGCCATGCCGTCTATACTAACATGTCGGAGCCTCGAACGGTCATCGAAAGTTGGTTGGTAACATTCGAGTACGGCTATAGAGGGCGCATGAGAAATAGAGGGCACTTAAGAAATATTTTGTGCATATAAATACACCAGGATTTGTGTATAAGTCAAGATCTTAGATGGTTGTTTTGCAAAAAGAGATGCGTACGTATGACGAGTTGCAACAACAGCAAAACCGATCACAAACTTTTCTTTGTATAAAATAACCAACAACTTTTACATTAATTTTCGTTTTCTATGCTCAAATTACTTTCCCAATGTCGGACAAAGTTATTCGTTTCTATTTAACTGGAAACGTATTGGTTTCCGTTTGCCAACTTCCTCATTTAGCATTGGGTGTAGTACCTACTTAGAAGGTCCGCCAGTGCTTAGGTAAATAATCGGTCATTTATTCATTTTCATCTTTATCTTTTGACTAGTTATTAAAATTTTGTCTGGCAATGCCGTCTATACTACCATGTTGGAGCCTCGAACGGTCATCGAAAGTTGGTTGGTAACATTCGGGTACTGGTATAGAGGGCGCATGAGAAATAGAGGGCACTTATGAAATATTTTGTGCATATAAATACACCAGGATTTGTGTACAATTCAAGATCTTAGTTGGTTGTTTTGCAAAAAGAGATGCATACGTCTGACGAGCTACAACAACAGTGAAATCGATCACAAACTTTTCTTTTACAAAATAACCAACAACTTTTACATTAATTTTCGTTTTCTATGCTCAAATTACTTTCCCAATGCCGGACAAAGTTATTCGTTTCTATTTAACTGGAAACGTATTGGTTTCCGTTTGCCAACTTCCTCATTTAGTATTGGGTGTAGTACCTTCTTAGAAGGTCCGCCAGTGTTTAGGTAGATAATCGGTCATTTATTCATTTTCATCTTTATCTTTTGACTAGTTATTAAAATTTTGTCTGGCCATGCCGTCTATACTAACATGTCGGAGCCTCGAACGGTCATCGAAAGTTGGTTGGTAACATTCGAGTACGGCTATAGAGGGCGCATGAGAAATAGAGGGCACTTAAGAAATATTTTGTGCATATAAATACACCAGGATTTGTGTATAAGTCAAGATCTTAGATGGTTGTTTTGCAAAAAGAGATGCGTACGTATGACGAGTTGCAACAACAGCAAAACCGATCACAAACTTTTCTTTGTATAAAATAACCAACAACTTTTACATTAATTTTCGTTTTCTATGCTCAAATTACTTTCCCAATGTCGGACAAAGTTATTCGTTTCTATTTAACTGGAAACGTATTGGTTTCCGTTTGCCAACTTCCTCATTTAGCATTGGGTGTAGTACCTACTTAGAAGGTCCGCCAGTGCTTAGGTAAATAATCGGTCATTTATTCATTTTCATCTTTATCTTTTGACTAGTTATTAAAATTTTGTCTGGCAATGCCGTCTATACTAACATGTCGGAGCCTCGAACGGTCATCGAAAGTTGGTTGGTAACATTCGGGTACGGCTATAGAGGGCGCATGAGAAATAGAGGGTACTTAAGAAATATTTTGTACTCATAAATACACCAGGATTTGTGTATAATTCAAGCTTTTGGTTCTTTTGCAAAAACAGATGCGTACGTCTGACGAGCTACACCAACAGCGAAACCGATCACAGGTTTTTCTTTTTACAAAATAACCAACAATTTTTACATTAATTTTCGTTCTCTATGCTCGAATTACTTTCCCAATGCCAGGCAAAATTATTCATTATCATAGTATATAAGCTAATATTTTATTTTTTAAAGAACAACATCAATTATTTATTGTTATTTTATTTACAGAAATAACTAAAATACAAGCCATGAAAATTAAAGCTTATTTTTTAATTAAAGTGTCAGAATTTGGTAGGTTTACCTTACATGACATGTAAATAAATGGCAACTTTGGGCACGCGCCATTTCGGCGGGTATCATGAGCATAGCCTAATTTTAGTTGATTTATGATGCTCAGGGAATCGAGAGGAACGTTTTCGTATATAAAAAACTTGAAATTCCTGAGGAGTGAATAAAGTAAAGATATACCTTTTTTACATATCAAAGTGGTACTTACATAAAAAAAGGCTTGAATTACACATATTTATTTTAAAGAATATTCTTCAAAGTTCTCCTAATAAAGTCTACTTTAAAAATACCAATTTGAAAACGATTTTCCTAAAAAATAGTTTAATTTTCGTAAATTTAATTTTTGATAATGACGTTTTGAAGAGAGTTATTTAATTTTAATTTAAAATAAATTATTACACTACACGTACATTCTTGTGACATTTTTTAAATATATCAAGTAAGGGGTAGTTTTGCCATCCTATTACGGACACTGTTTTATTTAGTATACATTGAAATAAGATGTGAATGATTTCTAGACGCTGCAGGCGATTTCTGGTGGCTGTGGACAATTTTGAATAATGACTGAGCGATTCAGGTAATTTAAATGCAACTGCGACAAGATAACTACTTCTTGCAACTGTGAGTGATTTCCAAAAGCCTACCACGAGTTTGATGCCAATTTCGAACAAATGGCACATTTCGTAGGGAAGCCAGGCTAAAGTTACGTTACTGATGAAGATAGCTCAAAATTTCCATTAAACGACTTCATTTACTAAATAACAAGTTACATTAATTTGCATTTTTACCAAAACAAACTTTCCAATAAATTTTTGAACCTAAAATATCTACATATGTTAGTGTGGGTTAACTTCGTGCACCAATAGCCACAATTAGAGTGAATAATTTACCGAATAGTCTTGGGCCTTCAATATTGTATACATATTTTGTCGAAGGTCAAAACAATTTAACGTTAATTTTAATTTAATATTTTTGGCGGTTCATTGCTTCATTACTTGATCGTCGTTGGTCTTTATTGATAATAATTATTAAATATTCCTGCAGTTATCTTCCAGAAATAAAATATTTTGTAATATATATAGACTTCCTAAATTTAAACAATTAAGATAATTCAGTTTGGTAAGTAGCAGTGTTCTGAAGACCAAACTTCAACTAAAGTTGCTCGTTTTATTTATAAACTGCAATTTAACTCAAACACAAACAAAAAAATTTGTTAGTCATATATTCAAACAACCAAAACAATGAACTCCTAACCAAAAACTCACCGTATATACTAGAAGGCCATTTAGTATCCAAAATAGAATAGTTATTTAACGTTATTGTCACAATTTAGACCCAAGTTCACTTATAAAACAAGTTAAAAAACACAAAAACATATGATATCAACGAGTTCAACGCACACTCTACCATCTTGGTTAGTTATATGTAAACTGAATTCAAAGCTGTTATTTTGAACAGTTTGCGCATATGCGACCGACGCAAGTTCCGACATCCGACATGATGCAAAGATGTGTTTAAAGTTCGCGATAAACTCAACCACCACGATATATTAAGTACTGAAAGCTAAAATGCATAAATGTTTCATTTTAATTTATATTTGGATTAATATTGGTAAAAATTAGTTTAAAATATATAGCTCGCATATTATAATAAACATATAAATCATGATTAAAATTATTTCATTGTTTTAGGGTTATTACTCTCAACAATTCCTCATACAAGCTTGAAGGGATTTAGTAATGAACCTGGAAAGCGTTATCGTTGACGAAAAACAATATTAATTCTCAATCTCACTATTAAGATAAGCATACTACAGTATTTAAAAAACGAAAAGGCATTAAGTAAATTATCCTGAAAGACTAACGTTGGTATTTGACCATAGAGCGTAAACATATTTTTGCACAATAGATCAACTTTGATTTTTTAGTTCTTTACCCTTTAATTTTATTGCTTCTTAGGGTACAGTAAAAAATAAAAACCAAGCTCTATTTAAAAAATCATTTTATTTATAGTTTTTTTCAGAAAGAGGTGGTTTAAATGAAGCAGCACTACATCAGGGCATTTTTTATCTGTGTTAAGCTTTTGATAGCAATTTTATTTATCTGCGAAGCATAATTTTACACAACAGAAACTGCATAACATCTTCAGGGTAACTTACAATAGACAATTTTTGAAACTACGTATGAAAAATACTTGTTGATCATAAATATCTGAAAATTCTACAATTTGATAAAATATACAGGGTGGTCACAATCTATCTCCGTGTATGGATAACTTTTTATTATAGAAACAATGTTGGTTAACAGGTTGAAGGACATTGACGTTCTACGGCGCCTAAGAAGCCGATCATTTTGTGACACAACGTCATGCGGCGTCTTCATAATTTTTTCTAAAACTGGTGGAACTTTGATCGGCGTCCAACTATGCATCATCATTATTAGGTCTTCAGTCCTAGAACTGGTTGGACGCGTACCCTCATTGTTTCCTAGTCTGAACCAACCTACACATTTCCCTGAAATTTGCACAGTCTGCATCTATCACTATCTACGTCCTAAAGTCTGATCTCAGTCTGCCACTATCTCTCTTTTTCTATCTCTGTTTGTAGTATATCCTGTACTATTCCCCAGAAATGCCTTAGAACGTATCATGTCTTTCTATTTTTCCTATTTTTTATTGTTTTCCACAGATATCTTTATTGCTCTACTATTTCAACAACCTATTTGTTATTAACTTTGTCTGTCCATGCTACCATCCTCATACATCTGAAGCACAACATTCCAGAAGGCTTCTATGTCTTTCTGTCTGCTTTTCCTACTGCCCCTATTTCATAGATGTACTGCGCTGTGCTCCACACTATGCTTTAAACAGTTTTCTTCTTGTATCTATGTTCGCTGTCTTTGAACATAGCTGTTGTTCTTTTTTGTTTGATGCAGTTCGGTCACCTTCTATTGTTTTATACAGTTATATACCCTACTTCCCCGATATTCAGTTGTATGTGAAGGGGGGTAAGCAGCCTTGGCTGCCAAGTTCCCCCACTTGAATCTTTCTCGAATTAATAGTTTTTCCAATTTATCCTTTCGCACAATCATCATTAGTTGAAAGTACTTCACAACCAACACCTGTAGTTGTTTATAATAATCATCAGATTTAAGAGCACTTATTTTTTCGTCATTGGGTTTTACGTCTTGAAACTGGCTGGACTTGTACCTCAGCTTATTTATGTTCTGAGCTAGCCTACACAGTTCCATACAATTCTCCCAACAGCCTATATACAACTCGATTCCCTTCTATTGTTTTCTAATTATATGCCCTATTCACCGAGATTCGGTGGTATGTGAAGGGGGTTAAGCAGCCTGTGGCTGCCAAGGATCCCCAACACTTAGACATTTGCCGTATTAACAGTTTTCCAGTAAATTCTTTCGCACCGTTAACATTAGTTGAGAGTATTGCAGAACTAATATCTGTAGTTGTTTATAATAATCACCATGTTTACGCACAGTAATTATTATTGTCGTTAGTTTTTCCATCTTGCGACTGGCTGTAAGCGTACCTCGATTGATTTCTATCCTGAGCTAGACTACACATTTCCCTGAAATTCTCACAGCCTACATCTTTCACTATCTGTGTGCAGTAGTCTAATATAGGTCTAGCTCAACTTCTCTTTTTCCTATCTCTGCTTCTAATATATTCCGCACTATTCCTTCATGTCTTAGTATGTGGCCTATCATCCTATATCTTCTATTTTTATTGTTTTCCACATATTTCTTTCTTCCCCTACCATTTTTAGTACCCCTTTGTTCTTAACTTTGTCTGCCCACGATATCTTCATCGTACGTCTCTAGCACCACATTTCAAAGGCTTCTACCTTTTTCTTGTCTGCTGCTCCTACAGTCCAGGCTTCACAGCCGTACAGTGCTGTGCTCCACACATATGTTTTAAGCAATCTTTTCCTTGTTTCTAGGTTTGTGGTCTTTGAGCACAGTAGTTGCTTTTTCTTGTTAAATGTAGCACGACCTTGTGCTAATCCTTGTTTTATATCTTTTGTGCTTTTCCCATCTTACGTTATTTGACTTCCTAGGTAGCAGAAATCCTTAACCTCTTGTAAGTTCTCGTTACCTATTTGTATTCTTGTTTTTGATTTATTTTCCCCTCTTTTACATACTAGAACTTTAGTTTTATTTTTGTTAATTTTCATACCATATCTCCCCGTTAGAACTGTTTCCATTTCATTAAGAGCAGCTTCTAACTCTTCTTTGATAGATGCTAATACCGCTATATCATCTGCAAATGTAAGCATATCAATCTTTTGTCCCTGCATATTAATTCCAAATGTCTTCCTTCATTTTACAGTATTCATTGCCTCTTCTACATACAAGTTAAAAATTAATGGGGATAAGGTACAACCCTGTGTCACCCCTTTCCTACTATTTACTTCTCTACTTTCTTGCTCTAATTCTATTACCGCTGTTGGCTTTTTGTATAAGCAATGTACTATCCGTCTATCCCTAAAATTCATTCCAATCTTTTTGAGGATGTCAAACATTTTTTTCCATTTCACATTGTCGAATACTTTTTCCAAATCTACAAACCCTATATATACGCTTTCCCCCTTCTCTATTGTTTTCTACATTATCACCCTAAGGCCTAAAATAGCCTCCCGTGTTCCCTTGTTTCGACTAAACCCAAATTGATCTTCTCCCAGTATTTCTTCAGCTCGTTTTTCCATTCGTCTTTGTACAATTCTAGTTAATATTTTTAAAACGTGTACGTTCGAAAATTTTCACATCTATCCGCGCCTCTTTTTTTTTTTGGTATAGTAATTATGATGTTACGTTTGAAATCTTTGGGTATCTCGCCTGTCTCATACATATAGCTTACAAGTCGGAAGAGACGTTCTATTACTGCTTGTCCAACGGCTTTTAGAGTTTCTGCTTGCACCTTATCTGTACCCGGCGCCTTGCCATTTTTCAGGCTCTTTAATGCTAATTGAAACTTATCTTTAAGTATAGGATATTATAGGTCATCATTCTCAATGTCTGATTCCTGTTCTAATGCATTTAGTTCCTCTCCTGAATATAAATTCCCTATCTATTTCTGCCATCTAGCTACTTTCTCTACATTTTCTAAAACGACGTTTCCTCCGGCGTCCCTTATATTTTTGCTATATGGTTTTATATCCCTAAAATTCATTCTAGTTAATTTGTATGCTTCGTCTGTTTTTCCTATTTCCATCTTAGTTTGTACCTCTTTGCACTTTTCATCAATCCATTGTTCTTTAGCTTTCCTGCATTTGCGAATAATTTCCCATTTTATGACTTTGTATCTCTATTTTCCTGTTTCATCTGATCTATTTTTGTATTTTCGTCTTTCTTCTATTAAATTTAGGATATCCTTTGTTATCCATGGTTTCTTGTTTTCTTTTTGTGTATACCCCAGAGTATCTCTGGCCGTCATGTCTAAGCTGGATTTAATGTTATTCCATTCTGTTTCTACTTTCTTAGTATCAGAAATTTTCCCGATATCTTTCAGCAATTCATTTGACTTTTTTTCAAATCTTTCGTGGATATCTTTATCTTTTAGCTTCTCAAAGTCAAAGTGCCTTTTTCCGTTCCTGTTTTTCAGATTTTTAAATTTAAGTGCGGTTTTCATAATGACAATGTTGTGATGAGTGTCTATATCTGCTTCCGAATAGCTTCTACAGTCTTTTACTTGTCTCCTGGCATCTTCCACGTGTATCGTCCTCTAACATGATGTTGAAATAATGTATTTGTGATGGTTAAGTAGTTCTTGTCGCAAAATTCCACCAGCCTATTTCCCCTGTCATTTCTCGTGCCTAAACCAAATAAACCTACTATCGCTCCTTCCCTACCCTCACCTATCACTGCATTAAAATCGCCCGTAATTATTAAATTTTCATGTCCTATTACGTAACTTAGTATGTCTTCGATGTCTTTGTAGATAGCTTCTACATCTTCTTCACTGTAGCTAGAGGTGGGTATGTATTACTGTATTTAGCGGTTTAGATTCAAATCTATCCATAAGTACTCTTTCGTTCTTTTGTAAGTAGTTTTTTACACGTCTTCCTATTTTTTTCCGCAAAACTATCTCCACACCTAAATTTCCTTCCTCTGATCCTGTATGAATTACCCTGAAGTCTCCACTCCAAAAATCCCCCGCCTCTGGCCAGCGGACTTTGCTGATTCCTACCATGTCTAGTGCTAACCTATTCATTTCGAGTTTCAGGTTCTCTAGCTTACCTACCCGTTTCATTCTGACATTCCACGCTCCGACTCGCAGAATGTTCACGGATCTTTTTCTATACTTTCGGATCACATCCCCGAAGTAGTTCCCTCGCGGAGATTCGAATGGGGGACTATTTTACCTCCGGAATTTTTTACCCCAGAGGATGCCATCATTATTAATAACAATTTGAGTACGTTGTGTATGGGTAGCTTTTTTATTATAGAAGATACAATGTTGGTTAACACGTTGAAGGACATTGACGTTCTGCGGTCCCTTTGAAACCGATCATTTTGTGACACAACGTCATACGACGTCTTCATAATTTTTTCAAAAACTGGTGGAACGTTGATCGGCGTCCAACTATGCATATAGAATATTTATACTCGCTTATAATTGTCACATTCGGCACGAAAAGTATTTGCCTATTACAATTCATTAACTGCGTAAACCAGTTCAAATCTCCTCTACTATTGGTCTGAAGCCGCACCCTACCCAATTACAACCGAACGCTGAGCGGCGTCTTCAGTGCCATTTGATTTCATTCAATCTATCTACAAGGGGTAGTCACTCTATAGGCGGTTTTAAAATAAAGTTTTTGGCTCCAGCAGCCGCATTGAAACTGAGTAAAAATTGAAAATTTTACGGATATCTGTAACTGTCAATCAAAATGAACTGCGCGCGCTGCGCGTCTCACAAAATGAGAATGACCGCACCGACCAATATTTGTTTCAATTCCGTATCTATTTTTGGTACAGTAGCAGTAATTTCAGGCAAAAAGTATTATATTGTCACAGTTTAGAAAGTGTGCAGTTTTCAATTGTGATAACAGGGATGCAATTCGCCATAGATTCCCAATCCAAAGAAATTTTTGTATGTTTATTACCAGTGGATGGATTTAATTGGAACAGCTTCTCTGAAAAAAAATGGATCCTTCATGGATCTACAAAAATTTACGAGTTTGCCATGCTCATTTTGTTTCAGAGGATATTTGTCGAAATACGTATGTAGTTGCACAATTACAATTTGTAATAAGCATCTTTATATTTTTATTTTACTAATATTTAAATTTAAGTATATACTTGTGAAACTTAAGTTTATATTGATTTGATTACATTTTAACATAAAAGCATAAATCTTTCTTAAGGAAGCTACAGGTTTATCTCCCCTTTTAATGAATGGAATGATAGGTGATTTGATAGATCTTTCTTATAACAATTTTGATTATACCGCTAGTAAAATATCAAATGTGGTACAGATATGTAATACATTGAACAAACTCTAAGTACAGTATTGAAGCGGGCTACTGCTACCGCATTTCTCTAATTTAAAACAAGTAATAACAAGAGTCTTTATTACTCACTGTTCACAAGTCTAATTAACAGTATATGCCTTATTTATAGATATTTTCAGTCCAATCAACAATGAAGCACTATCACACTAATAAATTTACAAGCACTAATATCTTCTTAAACTAACTTCTTTGCCATAGGTCCATTAATAACACTAACACAACTAGTATTTATTACACTTCTATCTATTTATGTATACTACAAGCTGCATGTACATTAGACACGTGCAATTAACTTTTATGTTTACTGTTAGACTTCCAAAAGCTCAACTACTTTTACTTTACAACGATATAATTTATATTAGACATTCTAGTATAGACTAACTTCTTACATTCATAAGCGGTCTTATATATACCCTGAATTAAAGATATGACTCATCCTCCAGTAATTACTAGAAGCATTCTCGAACTCTTGAGAATAAACAGTGCTTGCGGCGTTTTGTGTGTTTGATGGGTTGCTTACTAGTAGCTCGCAACAGTATTTAACTAAACAAGTATAGTACTCAACAGCTGTGTTCAATGAATTACAATATGATATTACATTTTATGTTTACCTAATTTGTATACATTTCCAAGCAATACATTTGAAATTCCCGCTAAATACGTATTTAGTTGCATTTTTTCCGCCAGATGGCGCTCATCACTAGTTATAAATTTCCCGTCATAGCATGTAGTTAAGCTTCAATCTGCATGGTGACGCTAAACTTAATTGTAATTGTTTATGTAACACATCTCTTGTATTATAGGTCTGTGATCTATCTATATGTGTCATGTTGGTTGCTACCTCGCGTCAAAACTTTTGTTTAGCCTGTTTTCCTCTAAAATAATGTCTTTTTGTTAGAATAAGTAAGTAGTTATTTTCTAGAAATATAGTGATTTTTCTTAATTTTTGTTGGGTATTAAACCACTAAAAGTTTTTTAAATTGTCTTTATTTACATTTCGATCCATGACCTAGGGTGGTTGTCAAAATAATAAAAATTTAAGTTTGACATTTATGACACAAATTGAAGGTGATTTTGATTTATTAATCTTTGATTTGAACACATTAGGTGAAAATTTTAAAGTTTAGAAGAATGAATGCCTTCAATTTGTGTTGCGCCCTGGAAGCGGTTTTTTAACGCTGATTAATTTTTATATAGTTAAATTTCATATAAATTCAATAACTTGAAGATTGAAACATTTTTTAACATGTTTCTATTGATACGGTTGAGGGGATGGTTATCAAAAAAGTGTGCGACTACGTTATCGTAGGTCATGAATCGAAACGTAAATAAAGACAATTAAAAAAACTTTGAGTGATTTAATACCCAACAAAAATTAAGAAAAATTGAAAACAAACCACAACAAGCATACAGGAAATATAGTAATGTTGTATCAACAACATTTCTATTGTCTGATAATGGTTCCGTGTTCTTACAAATAATGTGGTTTCGTTGGTTTCAGTTGGGTGACTACAGCTCCAGCGACCTTTACGAACGGGAACAGAGACGGTTACGTAAACTTTTTGAGGACGTTCCTGCTGACGACGGCGACGGTGAAAAAGATCCATACAATGACAGTGATGTTGAATATGGGTCTAAATTACAAACCTGACGAATCTAGTAACGAAACAAGTGACAGTCATTCTACTGTATTATCTTCAAAATCTAATGAGTCAGATGAAGATGAACTACCTAATAGTTCAAACATTGCACTAGACGATTCCGAAAATTCGTGGGAAACTTCAACTACACCAGTATCCGATTTTGCATTTGACAGCACCCGTGCAGGACTCAAAATAAACATTAGCCCTGATGGCACACCGTTAGAAGTATTTGAATGTTTATTTATACGTCTTTTATACTTGAATATATATATAGTTCAATGTTCAAACAAATATAGTCAAACTTTGTGTGGAACAAATATGTATACACAAATATACAAATATATATGTATATATATATATATATATATATATATATATATATATATATATATATGTATATATATATAATATAGGTAGTTTTTCGAACGGTAATAGTATTTATAGAACTGTTGGTTTCTTGGGATGCAGTAGTTCGTAAAGTAAAAACTATTATGTCAAATTGTAACTTTTATTCTGACGTTTCGGCATTAATATTTATGCCTTAATCATATACTAAAAACGAATGAATTTAGTGTTATAAGGTTAAAATCAGTTTAGTTAATCTACTTACATAATTACTATGACATAAAGAACTTTTACATATAAAAACTAATACAAAAATTACAGTTATGACTTGACAAATATTAAAACAACAACAAATATTTACAAAAGCTAACTATGTGTAAATTACTAATTTTAGCAAAATAAGAAATTACAGAAGAAAAATGTAGAAAGAACTTAAATTAACTAATATGAGGATGTCAATTTTATTAAATTATTAGTTAGTGATAAGTATAATGATTGGAAAGTGACTTAAAAATAGAAAAATATGCAAGAAACGTAAAAAAATGTAATTTTTATATTAGTTTTTATATGTAAAAGTTCTTTATGTCATAGTAATTATGTAAGTAGATTAACTAAACTGTTTCTAAACCTTATAACACTAAATTCATTCATTTTTAGTCTATGATTAAGGCATCAACATTAATGCCGAAACGTCAGAATAAAAGTTACAATTTGACATAATAGTTTTTACTTTACGAACGAATGCATCCCAACAGATCTATATATATATATATATATATATATATATATATATATATATGTATATATATATATATATAGATCTGTTGGGATGCATTCATATATATATATATATATATATATATATATATATATTCTTATGTTTAAAAGAAAGAAAGTTTAATTACTACTCCACCCTCCACCCTAATATTTTAATTTAAATATTTATTTTAAAAATCTTTTATTATGGACGACCTTTATCGTAGCCCTAATTTATGTATTCAATAATTTAGTTCTATCTGATGTGCCTTATCAAAGTTTGGTTGGTTATTTATTTAACTGTTTACTATTTTTATGCCTCGACTATATGAAACCTTAATCTCAGGGTGTTCACCTACTCACCGTGGGTTCAATCGTGAGTAGATGTGCACTACCCAACCAAACTGCACACTCGTTTGTTTTACCACTTTTTAAAATGAAATTAGTTTACTGTATATGCCAAATTTAACTGATCAATGTTGCTTGGTGCCAAATTAATTTATGTATACAAATTCTGACTTATGTTTGACGTTTTAAGATATTACACGATACTCACCTGAGCTATACCGCGCTGATGCCTCCTTTGACTGTTGCTGGCTCAAGTTCTTAATCGCCGTACGCGCCTTTACAATGGTACACAATCACTGATGCTCTTGCGTATCGCCTCCAGGTGTCTTAAGCTAATTTTGCTGACCCCAAATCTGAAATAATTTACCCTGATTTTAGAATTTTGAATATACCGTTGTATTTACTTCCCCTGCGTTTATTCTTCCGTGTTCCCTTCGTTTCTGCGTTGAAATCTTCTTCCGTAATATGCTGCTCTCCTGTTCTCTCTCTGCGTGCTCCAATAAATCCTTTCACCTTTCCGTAATCAAAACCAAATCTATCCTGCCGTCCTGTTCCAAATCCAATCTATGCCCTACTTTAACTCCAATATCCACTCAATGTCCTGCTGCCTTTAATCTTTATCCAATTCACTCCAAATTATTTATATCGTCGTAGCTTCGCCTTCGCTTTATATACCCATTCAAATCTCCTACTGCCTTTTAACCAAAATCACTCCAATTCCAAATACCAATCTCGTTCCACTCTAACTAAATATCCGCTTCTTTCCCGTTGCACTTTAAACACTTTATAATACTCTTCAATTATCATCGCTACTATACTTTCACTTGAATAATGATACTTTTAAACTCAAAAACATTTATTTTATCCAAATATAATACAACTTTAACGCAGGTTTTTCAAAACACGTCTTTTTACTAAAATGGTCGAAATAGAATCCCCTTATTTACTTCGCTAAGCAATAAGCATAACTAAACTAGCTTACTTAAAATACATTTTACATCATAAAATTATCCAATAACAAATTTTCTTTTCACCAGTGTCACAAATACCTTAACTATAGTTTTACACACAATCCTAATTTCTACCATTGGTCCTAAACACTTCACAATTCTCCAATTATGTCTTTGATTTCTATTCACTTATAATTTTGAATTTACAATTCGTTCAAAAGTTGATTCTACTTAAATGAAAAGCCAAAATAATTCACACAAGACCTGGACGCTTGGTTGATTGATAGATATCCGTAGACGCGTCCGGTTTTCCGACGGCAAATGTACTTTCAATGGCTTATAAACTTTCAACTCAGTATAAAACCTTGAGTATCGTGCATTGTATTAACGTCATTAAGTCATTTTGTTTTACCTTTTGGCACATATGTTTCAAACTAAATTGGTAAAAACTTTGGCATATGTAAAGTACGGCAAAATATAGTTTTTAACTTACTGTTTCTGATATATAATTATGTCGTTTGGCATACACCCTTTTTAACACAAATCTACCCTTAGAAGCCTTGTACCTCCCCCCCTTACATTACATTTGGCCCCACTGATTTTGAATGAAATTGAAATTTCGTATGTTTTTCTCTCTTCCCCTGGTGTGGAAAATTTCAAATTTTTATTTAAAATCAACCCCCCCCCCCGCATTTTACCTATTAATTATTCAACCCCTATTCGCCTTTCTCTCACGTCTATTTTACTACGCTATTTACTGACCTCTACTATAAACAAAAAAAAACAAAACAAAACTAAACTTTCCGTTGCATAAACTACATAATAAAACTATCCTATTAAACCCTCTTCCTGTACAATTCTATATGGGTATAAATTCTCCAAGTGAAAACGCCCTCGATATCCCCCTGTCATATTTTCTAGCTCAAACGTATTTCCTTCAGCGTGATCTTGTACGGCCCTTCATAAGGAAACAACAACTTCGCGCAAATGTTTCTGTCGCGGTCTGAAACTCTTAATCGTTTGACTTCCACCAAATCCCCTACTTCAAAAGTCGTCCGTTTTGTAATTTTTCTACACCTTCGCTCGATGTCCCTACGCTGCATCCTTTCAATTCTACGCCTAGCACTACACAACAACTCTGTGATGTCTTGCACCTCGACTTCCTCCCTCCATGGCCTAGCTGGTATAATCCGTAGCATCAATGTTACCGGACATGTTTTCGTAACCGAACTCGGTACGCAATTCATAAAATTTTCAATTTGTGGCAGATATCTACTCCATCTGTCGTGATGCTCCTGTGTCGCCAACCGTAGATATTTTATTACCTCCCGTATATAACGTTCGCATGGATTAGCTTTCGGATGCCGGATACTGCTAAATGATACCTTAATATTTGCCCTATTTAACCCGTTCCTGAATCTTTGATTGTTGAAATACGTCGCGTTGTCTACCAAAATCCTTTCTATCTTCCCGACCTGGCTTTCAAATTCTCTAATCGACTGCAATGCATGCACCGTTTTACTTCGCCTTGCCGGAAATAATTTGACAAATTTAGAAAAAACGTCTACCATCACCAATATGTGTCGATAACCCTGTTCACTTGAAATCAGGTTGCTCAAATAATCAACAGCTACCAATTCTAACGGTCCATTTACGCTCACGTTCATCGGTATATTCTGCAACACCACGTTCTTGTCTTTACCTAGAATACAAATTTCACACCGATTGATCCTTTCTTTGACCACCGTGATATCATTTCGTGCATAAAACGCCTCTCTAAATACCAAAAATGTTTTTCTGATTCCTATATGTCCATACTTTAAATGAATTTCGTCTATGATTTCCACAGCCGCGTCTCTGGATAACACTACCAGCTCTGCATCCCCTATCCTTTTTACCACCAACTGCCCTACGATGGTAAATTCTCGGTACTCTTCCATATTTTCCCTTGCTAATTTCTCGCGTATCGAGCTCACCTCACTGTGCCTCTGCGTCTCTATAAGCTTGGCGTTTGTCCATCGACCAACATCCCTGAATTTCTGCAAAGCAATTAAACAACCCTTGACGTTCTGATTCACTTCCACCTGCGGTCTGCTTAGAAAATCCGCCGTCACATTCTCCTTTCCTGGTTTATGCTTAATTTCAAAGTCGTATTCCTGTAACACCAATGCCCACCTATACAACCTACTGTTTAGAAACTCCTTTTTCTTCATGAACGTTACCACCGTGTTGTCGGATTCTATTAAAAATTTCTTACCTAACAAATAAAAACGCAACTTTTTCACTGCATATACTATGGCCAACATCTCCTTCTCTGCCGTCGCATACCTGGTTTCGCAGTCTTTTAATACCCTGGAAATGAATACAATTGGTACCTCAGCTCCGTCCTGAATCTGCACCAACTCAGCCCCGATTGCATATTTCGACGCATCCGTCCTCAAAATAAAATCGTCTTTAAAATTTGGATATTTTAATGCCAATTCTGTATAAAACGCACTTTTTAAATCCTGGAACGCCTTCTCTCGTTCAGCAGTCCATTTCCATCTTTCCTTTTTTTTTTAACAAACTCACCAACGGCACACACAATTCAGAATACCTTGGTATAAACCGTTTGTAATAATTTAGAACCCCTAAAAACCCTCGCAATCCTCTCACGTTCTTCGGTCGTGCAATATTTTTCAACTCGTCCAATCTTTTGTTACAAATTCTCATCCCTTGTTCGCTAATTTCAAACCCTAAATACGTAACCTTGCTCTTAAACAACTCGCATTTCTCCACGTTCAGCTTCAAACCCCCTTCGTCCAGTCGTTGGATCACCTTTTCTAAATGCTCCAGATGTTCTTGCTCGTTCCTTGAAAAAATCAACAAATCATCCACATAATGCGAACAGAAACATTCATACTCATTAAACAGCTTCTGCAAAGCCCGTACAAGTGCTGCTGAAGAACTACTTAAACCAAACGGAACTACAGAAAACATATAAATCTCCCCTTCGATACTAAACCCCGTAAACTTTTTACTTTCTTCATGCAACGGAATTAACCAAAATGAATTCTTTAAATCTAATTTACTGAAAATCTTCATCTCATACACTTTATACAACAAATTATCCAACCCTTGTGGTTGTTCGTACTGCGGTTTCGTAATCGCATTCAACTTTCTCGCATCCAAACAAATCCTTATATCCCTCTTGTTGGGTTTAGGTACAATAACTACCGGGTTCACATATGGAGTTTTCGCTGGTTCTATAATACCTTCTTTCAGTGGCGTAACTACGATTTTGGGCCCCCGCAAAAATTTTAAAGTGGGCTCTCTTTAAAATGTATTACTTTTACTGGCTTATATTTAGCCATATTTTTAAATTATAGTACATGTAGAGAAGGAAGCAGTATAGAATTAAATACATATACTATATTAATCAAGTGCTTTATTAATTATAAAACCAAATTACATAAATTCAAACTTATAAGTTAATTAATATTAAATCTACATATTTATACGCCGCACAAAATTATTTACACCTAAAAATTTGATACAGTAAAAACCTATGAGCTAGCAGACATTCCAAATCAAATTCAAAATTTTGTTTTTCTTGCATGTTTTGCTGCAAACGCGTTTATTGTATCCTCTATATTCATATTTTGGCAGTGTCATGTTCTACTGCTAAGAGGATAAATCGTCTAATCTATCTTGTGAAGTGCGGTTCCTAAGATAATTTTAATAATTTTTAATTTTGAGAAAGATCTCTCCGCACTTGCAACGCTAACGGGTAAAGTTAGGTATAACATTAAGGCTGTTATGGTGTTTGGAAAACTGCTAGAACCTGTAGATTTGGAAAGTACTAGATATTCTAAAATTGTAAGATACCGTTAACATTTTTAATTCATCACAAATAAGTCTATTATTTTGAGTGTAGTAAGTTCTATACCTATAGCATCATTTAAATCTTTGTAGTAAAATTTTTGCAATTGTTTTGCCTTAGATAAAATATCGTCTGCAGTTAAATTCAAAAATACATTAGGTTCTAAGAAATTAAACTTTTCGTTTACATGAAAAAGCGATTTAAAACGATTCGACAGCTGTGAAATTATAATATCCATTACGCTATAAAATACATTTATTTTAAATTTAAATTCTTCATCATTAAATCGATAATCATTGGATAATTCATCGTAATGCTTTTTATTTTTGGTTGCCTTTTTTATAAATTCCGGTTTAATATTCCATTGCCCTGCAACTTTCGCTGCTTCCTCCTTGATGTTGGAATAGTTATTTCTTGTTTCCTTGAAAAATTTTAAAGTTTTTGTAATAAGAGAGTTATCTGATTAATATTCGCCTTTTCACTCTGAGCAGTTTGTGAGAGCTTGTTAAGCTCTTCTAGAATTTGACTTAAAAACACTTAAAAATAAAATTAAAATTATCCATGCTAGTTAATATTTGCTTTGCGTCATTTCGTTCATCTGTTTTTTGATATCATAATAATTTTATTAAGAGACATTACTATATCTTTATACCGAATTCTTATGGCAGCTAAAGATTTTACTCGATCCGCCCAACGTGTCGGATTTAAGCGTTTCAATTGTGTGAAATTTTCTTTAAAACAGAAAGCCAATTCCATCTTACTATACTATTAGCAAAAATGTATATATGTTTTCTAAAAGTAGAAAAACGATTCTATTTCTTTTATACCTTTAACGGCATCATTTATGACTAGATTTAAGTTATGGGCACTACAGTGCATATATAAGGCTGCAGGCTCTATGTTTAAAATTCTCTTTTGCACGCCAGAATACGTACCGCTCATAACGTTAGCTCCATCGTAGCCCTGCCCTCTACATTTATTTATATCTAATTGCATGTTGGTTAAATTGCTTAATATAGTATTACATAGTCCTTCAGCAGATTGGGACTCTACTTTTGTAAAACCCACAAAAGTTTCACAAATATCTATTTTGGTTACCTCTCCCAAGCTGTCTTTTTAAAATCAATATATCTTACAATTTTACTTAATTGATCAATCTTAGTTATATCCTGTGTAGTGTCTATTATGATTGAGAAAAAGGAGCGGATCTAATTTTATTTAATAAAATATTTTTAAGTGTGCGCTTAAAGTATTAATAATATCGTTTTGAATTTTGGGAAAGATATTTAATTGAACCTTTGGGTCGTTCAAGCACTTTTTGTAATATAGGATCATAGTTACTAATTAAATGAACTAAACTTAAGAAATTACCGTTGTAACTGTCTTTTGAATCAGAAAAACTTTCTCTATGTCCTCGAAATGACAGCATGCGCTGGGATAGTGTTAAAGTAACATTGAAAAGTCTGTGTAAAACATTTTTCCAAAATTCAGTTTCTTATTTTAATAGTAGAGTATCTTTCTTATCTATGGTATAATTTTTTCCACATATCGTAAATAAAACAACAAGTTAAATGAGATTGAGCAAGCAAATGCTGTTTAATTTTTTGATAAACCCTGCCAATCATTAATTCCGGTCGTCCAACTTGACCTTACTGAAGCAAACAGCCAACATGGTTGACAATAAACACAATTTTTAATTTAGAATAACACAACCACCCATTTGAATTGTGTGGTAAGTTTAACGTATTGCTTTTATTTTCGCTTGCAGTTATTAAGTAATAATAGTGAACTGAAAAACTTCTATTTTTATTATCTTTAGGAAACGCACCATCTGGTCTACACAATCCGTAATTAATTATTTCTTTTCTTAAATTGTCATGTTGTAAAACATTGATTTTTAAAAATGTGCAAAATCGGTTGGATATTCTTTCGTCAGATCCATAGATAGTTCATTAAGTGAAAAGTACTACTCACATTTACCTCTGTAATTGTAGTGGTATCTAGTTCCAAATTTCTATCGCGGCCGTCATTATGTGATGTACTTGCGCCCTGGGTGAGAGTTTTTAAAATTGTTGACGACTGCTGTTCGTCTGTAGCGGAACTAGTAGATGCTACTGTCGAAAGCCCAATTTCTTTCATAGATTGTTCTTGTTTTCGGACTCTTTAGAAGTAAAAAGGAACTTATTTTGGAATCTTGCTCTTTGATTCTTCCAATAGTTTCCTTTTCGTTTTTTGCAGCGCCGCTTGTAGTGCTCATTGTATATTATTTCCTGCAATTTTGAATGAAATTAATTATAATGTAATTAGATAAGTAATAATTATTTAAAAGCCTTTTGAAATTACAAATAACACATACATACTTTGCTTTAAATGCTTTAATTAACAAAATATAAATGATTTTTATTGAATGCTTAAAGATTTATTTATATGTATTTCTCAGCGCGACTTCAACTATGATCAAATCAATAGTAGTTTAATAAAAATAGATATAAATACTTACGTTTAAATATGAAAGACCTCCTGTAATACGAACACAACACTATTGAGTAAAACGTACTGGAATGCTTTTTACTTCCTTTCCGTTATATATAATGCAGCTAATGCAAATACGTTGCAACCAGCTGACTAGAAACCACAAAATGAATTTCTTTCTAGTATTATATTTCTAGAAAGCGAAGGTTACTAAGCTACCTGCCATCCTGTGAATCTGTACTGTACAGACAATAGCCCTTTTATTCCTATTTAAAATCCCACAAACCAAACTAACCCTACTATACGTCGTTTAATAATGCTTTACCACTTTATACAACTTATCACTTAAGAATAATATAGACATTTTGTTATTAAAGTTTACAGTCTCTTTCATCTGTTTATTAACCCTTACAAAATAGGACAGAACGGATAGAAAGAAGAAAGGATGCAGGCTGCAGGTGGTGTTCAGTATTTATCTTAATTATTATTTCTTGTATTTCAGCAGTTCCTAGTAGTAACATCAAGAAAACGTTCGTTAACCTGCGGTTTCTGAATTATCTGCAATATTTTCTTGACCGTTTCTTACCTGCCAAATACGTTGAAGATGAATAAGTTGAGTTTATTATCGTTTGGGCCTTCTTGCACTTGGGGCCCCCGCATAGCGGGGGCTGGCAGGGTGTAGTGACGCCACTGCCTTCTTTTAACATTTTCTTTATCTCGGCTTTAACCCTATTTCTTATGGCAAACGGAATTGGATACACCCTTGTATTAAACCCGTTGTCTTCCGTGACCTCCAACTTATGCACATACCGCCTCGCAAATCTTGGCTCTTCATTAAACAAACCTATATATTTATTAAACAATTCCTCTAGCTTCACCTTAGTTTCATTACTCACTTTCCCTATCTGTTCATCATTAATTAATCTCGCAAACATATTACATAATCTTACTTCAATCCGTCCATAATTATCCTCTTTATCATTCCTAATCCTGTACTATCTATATCATTTCCATTCCTATATTCTGAACTAACCGTAGGCACCACCCATAACCTATCTTTATCAAATATTCTAATTGACCTATCCTTTACCATCTATATTCAACCCCAAAATCCTCTATAAAATCCATGCCTAATATAAAGTCTAACTGCAACCCCTTTGTAATTAAAAACTCTGCATCTCCTGCTTCTTTATTCCTATATATATATCGGTACACGGATAACACTATAAATCGTCGTTAGCTTTTTGTTCATCGCTGACCATAAGTTAACCCCATCAATTGTTCCTATTCGTCCCTTTAAAATTTCTCCATGTTTTATCACCACATCCTCATTTACCAGCGACAACTGTGAACCACTATCAACTAAAGCAACATATAAACAATCCCTTAAACTAATATTTATAAACAACAAATTCTTTTTATTAAAAATGTAACTATTTAACAATAAATCCCTTATGCTATAACACACGTCGACATTTATCCCTAAGCAGTCGGTCGTCCAAAAATTCGCGTTTTTTTGTTCCTGTGGCGCCTCGTGAATCTGCACCACCTCAATCCTATCTGGGTCCGTCGTCATCGCGCTCGTCGTCATATGCTGGACGTTTACGTCCCTGTCCGTCCGGCTGTTTCCATTTTGTATTCCGCCCCAGTAATCCGGCCGTCACCCTCGTTGTTGTGCTGATATCTGTTTTGTCCATTATATTCATTTGTCCTGTGATCCCTATTGTAATACGGTCTCTATGTCCGTCGTGTCCCCAATGATTCCGATGTCCGTGGTTAAAGTTGTCCTGTCTGTAGTTAGGTCGGTGTTCGTGGTACGGTTGTCGTCGGCTGTCTTCCCTATAACCCCTGTTTTGCTCCCAATAGTTTGTCCACGTTTTCGCTTCCAGTGCTGTCGCTAAATCAAAGTGCCTCATTACCCCTAAAAATTCCCTCAACGTCTTGACGTTCTGTACCACTACTACCTTTGTAACTTCCGGTTCCATATGTCCTGCTAATAGTAGTACGATGTCGTCCTCGCCCAATTTTGGAGTTAAGTGTTGTGCCTGATTAAACTTGTCAATCGCGTATTCTTCGCGCGTGCCGTGAGTCCTGCTGTAATGTCCGGTAATTAAATTCGTCCGTATGTCAGTCTGATGTGTATTGCTCCAAAATTGCTCTATAAAAAGTCGTCTAAAATCAGCGTACGTTTCGTATTGTTTACGGATGATATTATGCCATTTTTCGGCGTTGCCTGTCAATGTCGCCCTCACGATCTGTAGTTTTGTTCTCTCATTTTCAGTCTCTACAATTTCGTCTAGTCGATCTAAAAATCCCATGGGCTGTTCTGTCCTACGTCCCTCAAACTTCGGTAATGCGTCCCGGTTTAATCTAACGTGCTGTCCGTAGTCCAGTCCAACGCGCCTTCTCTCTAGTTCGTCCAACTTGTCATGTATCTGTCTAACTTCCTGTCCGACCCTATTTTCCAATACTGTCGCGTTGTCTATCAGTTTTGCGTCCAGTTGCGTCCTAACGTTTTCGTTTTCATGTTGTATGGTCTCCAACGTCTGTCCTAAATTTCGGTAGTGCGTCGTATGTCTTTTGTCACATGTCTGTATTTCCGTATTTAGTGTCGAAAACCCGCTAATCATTGTCTCTTCTACGGTATCCACACGTGTCTTAAATTCCGTTCTTAGATCTGTCCTTGTCGCGTTCAAGTCTCCCTTAAACTGTGCCCGTGTGTTCTCCACCTTGTCGTCAACCCTGTCTACTTGTTGTTGCACCTCTGTCCGCATGTCGTCCTTTACAATTTGTATTTGTGTTACTAGATAGTCCTGCGTGTAGTTCATTTTTGCCGTCAGTTCCGCGTGCGCCGTCCTAAACTCGTTCCTCAATTCGTTATGTGCTTCTGTAATTTTATCCGTCAGTTCCGTATGTGATTCTGTAATTTTATCCGTCAGTTCCGTATGTGATTCTGTAATTTTATCCGTCAGTTCCGTATGTGCATTTGTAATTTTTATAGCTAACGCCGTATTTGCCTCCTTTTGTTCCGCCTGTGCAGTTACCATTGTCTTTAAATCGTCTTTCATACTCATTAAGAATCGCATTATGTCCTGGGTTCCAGCGGCGTCTGCTACCTCGACCTCCGGTCCCGTCGCCTGGTCCGTGTCCATGCCTGTCACCTCCGGCTCTGTCTGCCTCACGTCCATCTCCGGTATGTCTCCCCCTGCATCCAACTCTATGTCTTGTGTCCCTAATCCTATTTCAACTCCGTATATCCGTCCCGATCTCGTGATCCTTTTCGGGTCCGCGTCCGTCATCTCTGCTGCTAGTTTTAACCTCCTTTTCTGCAAAATAATAAAAAACTACGGGCCCCACCTAAACTCTGGATACCGTATCCTACTATTTTTCACTCTAATTCTTTTCTAGCCTTTTCTCGAGCCTCACGTTGGGTTTGCCACTTTCTTATGTTTAAAGAAAGAAAGTTTAATTACTACTCACCCCTCCACCCTAATATTTTAATTTAAATATTTATTTTAAAAAATCTTTTATTATGGACGACCTTTTATCGTAGCCCCTAATTTATGTATTCAATAATTTAGTTCTATCTGATGTGCCTTATCAAAGTTTGGTTGGTTATTTATTTAACTGTTTACTATTTTTATGCCTCGACTATATGAAACCTTAATCTCAGGGTGTTCACCTACTCACCGTGGGTTCAATCGTGAGTAGATGTGCACTACCCAACCAAACTGCACACTCGTTTGTTTTACCACTTTTTAAAAATGAAATTAGTTTACTGTATATGCCAAATTTAACTGATCAATGTTGCTTGGTGCCAAATTAATTTATGTATACAAATTCTGACTTATGTTTGACGTTTTAAGATATTACACGATACTCACCTGAGCTATACCGCGCTGATGCCTCCTTTGACTGTTGCTGGCTCAAGTTCTTAATCGCCGTACGCGCCTTTACAATGGTACACAATCACTGATGCTCTTGCGTATCGCCTCCAGGTGTCTTAAGCTAATTTTGCTGACCCCAAATCTGAAATAATTTACCCTGATTTTAGAATTTTGAATATACCGTTGTATTTACTTCCCCTGCGTTTATTCTTCCGTGTTCCCTTCGTTTCTGCGTTGAAATCTTCTTCCGTAATATGCTGCTCTCCTGTTCTCTCTCTGCGTGCTCCAATAAATCCTTTCACCTTTCCGTAATCAAAACCAAATCTATCCTGCCGTCCTGTTCCAAATCCAATCTATGCCCTACTTTAACTCCAATATCCACTCAATGTCCTGCTGCCTTTAATCTTTATCCAATTCACTCCAAATTATTTATATCGTCGTAGCTTCGCCTTCGCTTTATATACCCATTCAAATCTCCTACTGTCTTTTAACCAAAATCACTCCAATTCCAAATACCAATCTCGTTCCACTCTAACTAAATATCCGCTGCTTTCCCGTTGCACTTTAAACACTTTATAATACTCTTCAATTATCATCGCTACTATACTTTCACTTGAATAATGATACTTTTTAAACTCAAAAACATTTATTTTATCCAAATATAATACAACTTTAACGCAGGTTTTTCAAAACACGTCTTTTTACTAAAATGGTCGAAATAGAATCCCCTTATTTACTTCGCTAAGCAATAAGCATAACTAAACTAGCTTACTTAAAATACATTTTTACATCATAAAATTATCCAATAACAAATTTTCTTTTCACCAGTGTCACAAATACCTTAACTATAGTTTTTACACACAATCCTAATTTCTACCATTGGTCCTAAACACTTCACAATTCTCCAATTATGTCTTTGATTTCTATTCACTTATAATTTTGAATTTACAATTCGTCCAAAAGTTGATTCTACTTAAATGAAAAGCCAAAATAATTCACACAAGACCTGGACGCTTGGTTGATTATAGATATCCGTAGACGCGTCCGGTTTTCCGACGGCAAATGTACTTTCAATGGCTTATAAACTTTCAACTCAGTATAAAACCTTGAGTATCGTGCATTGTATCAACGTCATTAAGTCATTTTGTTTTACCTTTTGGCACATATGTTTCAAACTAAAATGGTAAATACTTTGGCATATGTAAAGTACGGCAAAATATAGTTTTAACTTACTGTTTCTGATATATGAATTATGTCGTTTGGCATACACCCTTTTCCATCTTTCCTTTTTTAACAAACTCACCAACGGCACACACAATTCAGAATACCTTGGTATAAACCGTTTGTAATAATTTAGAACCCCTAAAAACCCTCGCAATCCTCTCACGTTCTTCGGTCGTGCAATATTTTTCAACTCGTCCAATCTTTTGTTACAAATTCTCATCCCTTGTTCGCTAATTTCAAACCCTAAATACGTAACCTTGCTCTTAAACAACTCGCATTTCTCCACGTTCAGCTTCAAACCCCCTTCGTCCAGTCGTTGGATCACCTTTTCTAAATGCTCCAGATGTTCTTGCTCGTTCCTTGAAAAAATCAACAAATCATCCACATAATGCGAACAGAAACATTCATACTCATTAAACAGCTTCTGCAAAGCCCGTACAAGTGCTGCTGAAGAACTACTTAAACCAAACGGAACTACAGAAAACATATAAATCTCCCCTTCGATACTAAACCCCGTAAACTTTTTACTTTCTTCATGCAACGGAATTAACCAAAATGAATTCTTTAAATCTAATTTACTGAAAATCTTCATCTCATACACTTTATACAACAAATTATCCAACCCTTGTGGTTGTTCGTACTGCGGTTTCGTAATCGCATTCAACTTTCTCGCATCCAAACAAATCCTTATATCCCTCTTGTTGGGTTTAGGTACAATAACTACCGGGTTCACATATGGAGTTTTCGCTGGTTCTATAATACCTTCTTTCAGTGGCGTAACTACGATTTTTGGGCCCCCCCGCAAAAATTTTAAAGTGGGCTCTCTTTAAAATGTATTACTTTTACTGGCTTATATTTAGCCATATTTTTAAATTATAGTACATGTAGAGAAGGAAGCAGTATAGAATTAAATACATATACTATATTAATCAAGTGCTTTATTAATTATAAAACCAAATTACATAAATTCAAACTTATAAGTTAATTAATATTAAATCTACATATTTATACGCCGCACAAAATTATTTACACCTAAAATTTGATACAGTAAAAACCTATGAGCTAGCAGACATTCCAAATCAAATTCAAAATTTTGTTTTTCTTGCATGTTTTGCTGCAAACGCGTTTATTGTATCCTCTATATTCATATTTTGGCAGTGTCATGTTCTACTGCTAAGAGGGATAAATCGTCTAATCTATCTTGTGAAGTGCGGTTCCTAAGATAATTTTAATAATTTTTAATTTTGAGAAAGATCTCTCCGCACTTGCAACGCTAAAGGGTAAAGAAAGTTATAACATTAAGGCTTTTATGTTGTTTGTAAAACTGCTATAAACAGTATATTTGTAAAGTACTATATATTATAAAAATTGTAATATAACGTTAACATTTTTAATTCATCACAAATAAGTCTATTATTTTGAGTGTAGTAAGTTCTATACCTATAGCATCATTTAAATCTTTGTAGTAAAATTTTTGCAATTGTTTTGCCTTAGATAAAATATCGTCTGCAGTTAAATTCAAATATAAATTATGTTCTAAGAAATTAAACTTTTCGTTTACATGAAAAATCGATTTAAAACGATTCGACAGATTTGAAATTATAATATACATTAAGATATAAAATAAATTTATTTTAAATTTAAATTCTTCATCATTAAATCGATAATCATTGGATAATTCATCGTAATGCTTTTTATTTTTGGTTGCCTTTTTTATAAATTCCGGTTTAATATTCCATTGCCCTGCAACTTTCGCTGCTTCCTCCTTGATGTTGGAATAGTTATTTCTTGTTTCCTTGAAAAATTTTAAAGTTTTTGTAATAAGAGAGTTATCTGATTAATATTCGCCTTTTCACTCTGAGCAGTTTGTGAGAGCTTGTTAAGCTCTTCTAGAATTTGACTTAAAAACACTTAAAAAATAAAATTAAAATTATCCATGCTAGTTAATATTTGCTTTGCGTCATTTCGTTCATCTGTTTTTTGATATCATAATAATTTTATTAAGAGACATTACTATATCTTTATACCGAATTCTTATGGCAGCTAAAGATTTTACTCGATCCGCCCAACGTGTCGGATTTAAGCGTTTCAATTGTGTGAAATTTTCTTTAAAACAGAAAGCCAATTCCATCTTACTATACTATTAGCAAAAATGTATATATGTTTTCTAAAAGTAGAAAAACGATTCTATTTCTTTTATACCTTTAACGGCATCATTTATGACTAGATTTAAGTTATGGGCACTACAGTGCATATATAAGGCTGCAGGCTCTATGTTTAAAATTCTCTTTTGCACGCCAGAATACGTACCGCTCATAACGTTAGCTCCATCGTAGCCCTGCCCTCTACATTTATTTATATCTAATTGCATGTTGGTTAAATTGCTTAATATAGTATTACATAGTCCTTCAGCAGATTGGGACTCTACTTTTGTAAAACCCACAAAAGTTTCACAAATATCTATTTTGGTTACCTCTCCCAAGCTGTCTTTTTAAAATCAATATATCTTACAATTTTACTTAATTGATCAATCTTAGTTATATCCTGTGTAGTGTCTATTATGATTGAGAAAAAGGAGCGGATCTAATTTTATTTAATAAAATATTTTTAAGTGTGCGCTTAAAGTATTAATAATATCGTTTTGAATTTTGGGAAAGATATTTAATTGAACCTTTGGGTCGTTCAAGCACTTTTTGTAATATAGGATCATAGTTACTAATTAAATGAACTAAACTTAAGAAATTACCGTTGTAACTGTCTTTTGAATCAGAAAAACTTTCTCTATGTCCTCGAAATGACAGCATGCGCTGGGATAGTGTTAAAGTAACATTGAAAAGTCTGTGTAAAACATTTTTCCAAAATTCAGTTTCTTATTTTAATAGTAGAGTATCTTTCTTATCTATGGTATAATTTTTTCCACATATCGTAAATAAAACAACAAGTTAAATGAGATTGAGCAAGCAAATGCTGTTTAATTTTTTGATAAACCCTGCCAATCATTAATTCCGGTCGTCCAACTTGACCTTACTGAAGCAAACAGCCAACATGGTTGACAATAAACACAATTTTTAATTTAGAATAACACAACCACCCATTTGAATTGTGTGGTAAGTTTAACGTATTGCTTTTATTTTCGCTTGCAGTTATTAAGTAATAATAGTGAACTGAAAAACTTCTATTTTTATTATCTTTAGGAAACGCACCATCTGGTCTACACAATCCGTAATTAATTATTTCTTTTCTTAAATTGTCATGTTGTAAAACATTGATTTTTAAAAATGTGCAAAATCGGTTGGATATTCTTTCGTCAGATCCATAGATAGTTCATTAAGTGAAAAGTACTACTCACATTTACCTCTGTAATTGTAGTGGTATCTAGTTCCAAATTTCTATCGCGGCCGTCATTATGTGATGTACTTGCGCCCTGGGTGAGAGTTTTTAAAATTGTTGACGACTGCTGTTCGTCTGTAGCGGAACTAGTAGATGCTACTGTCGAAAGCCCAATTTCTTTCATAGATTGTTCTTGTTTTCGGACTCTTTAGAAGTAAAAGGAACTTATTTTGGAATCTTGCTCTTTGATTCTTCCAATAGTTTCCTTTTTCGTTTTTTGCAGCGCCGCTTGTAGTGCTCATTGTATATTATTTCCTGCAATTTTGAATGAAATTAATTATAATGTAATTAGATAAGTAATAATTATTTAAAAGCCTTTTGAAATTACAAATAACACATACATACTTTGCTTTAAATGCTTTAATTAACAAAATATAAATGATTTTTATTGAATGCTTAAAGATTTATTTATATGTATTTCTCAGCGCGACTTCAACTATGATCAAATCAATAGTAGTTTAATAAAAATAGATATAAATACTTACGTTTAAATATGAAAGACCTCCTGTAATACGAACACAACACTATTGAGTAAAACGTACTGGAATGCTTTTTACTTCCTTTCCGTTATATATAATGCAGCTAATGCAAATACGTTGCAACCAGCTGACTAGAAACCACAAAATGAATTTCTTTCTAGTATTATATTTCTAGAAAGCGAAGGTTACTAAGCTACCTGCCATCCTGTGAATCTGTACTGTACAGACAATAGCCCTTTTATTCCTATTTAAAATCCCACAAACCAAACTAACCCTACTATACGTCGTTTAATAATGCTTTACCACTTTATACAACTTATCACTTAAGAATAATATAGACATTTTGTTATTAAAGTTTACAGTCTCTTTCATCTGTTTATTAACCCTTACAAAATAGGACAGAACGGATAGAAAGAAGAAAGGATGCAGGCTGCAGGTGGTGTTCAGTATTTATCTTAATTATTATTTCTTGTATTTCAGCAGTTCCTAGTAGTAACATCAAGAAAACGTTCGTTAACCTGCGGTTTCTGAATTATCTGCAATATTTTCTTGACCGTTTCTTACCTGCCAAATACGTTGAAGATGAATAAGTTGAGTTTATTATCGTTTGGGCCTTCTTGCACTTGGGGCCCCCCCGCATAGCGGGGGCTGGCAGGGGTGTAGTGACGCCACTGCCTTCTTTTAACATTTTCTTTATCTCGGCTTTAACCCTATTTCTTATGGCAAACGGAATTGGATACACCCTTGTATTAAACCCGTTGTATTCCGTGACCTCCAACTTATGCACATACCGCCTCGCAAATCTTGGCTCCTCATTAAACAAACCTATATATTTATTAAACAATTCCTCTAGCTTCACCTTAGTTTCATTACTCACTTTCCCTATCTGTTCATCATTAATTAATCTCGCGCAAACATATTACATAATCTTACTTCAATCCGTCCATAATTATCCTCTTTAGTCATTCCTAATCCTGTACTATCTATATCATTTCCATTCCTATATTCTGAACTAACCGTAGGCACCACCCATAACCTATCTTTATTAAATATTCTAATTGACCTCTCCTTACCATCTATATTCACCCCAAAATCCTCTATAAAATCCATGCCTAATATAAAGTCTAACTGCAACCCCTTTGTAATTAAAAACTCTGCATCTCCTGCTTCTTTATTCCCTATATATATATCGGTACACGGATAACACTATAAATCGTCGTTAGCTTTTTGTTCATCGCTGACCATAAGTTAACCCCATCAATTGTTCCTATATGTCCCTTTAAAATTTCTCCATGTTTTATCACCACATCCTCATTTACCAGCGATAACTGTGAACCACTATCAACTAAAGCAACATATAAACAATCCCTTAAACTAATATTTATAAACAACAAATTCTTTTTATTAAAAATGTAACTATTTAACAATAAATCCCTTATGCTATAACACACGTCGACATTTATCCCTAAGCAGTCGGTCGTCCAAAAATTCGCGTTTTTTTTTGTTCCTGTGGCGCCTCGTGAATCTGCACCACCTCAATCCTATCTGGGTCCGTCGTCATCGCGCTCGTCGTCATATGCTGGACGTTTACGTCCCTGTCCGTCCGGCTGTTTCCATTTTGTATTCCGCCCCCAGTAATCCGGCCGTCACCCTCGTTGTTGTGCTGATATCTGTTTTGTCCATTATATTCATTTGTCCTGTGATCCCTATTGTAATACGGTCTTCTATGTCCGTCGTGTCCCCAATGATTCCGATGTCCGTGGTTAAAGTTGTCCTGTCTGTAGTTAGGTCGGTGTTCGTGGTACGGTTGTCGTCGGCTGTCTTCCCTATAACCCCTGTTTTGCTCCCAATAGTTTGTCCACGTTTTCGCTTCCAGTGCTGTCGCTAAATCAAAGTTCCTCATTACCCCTAAAAATTCCCTCAACGTCTTGACGTTCTGTACCACTACTACCTTTGTAACTTCCGGTTCCATATGTCCTGCTAATAGTAGTACGATGTCGTCCTCGCCCAATTTTGGAGTTAAGTGTTGTGCCTGATTAAACTTGTCAATCGCGTATTCTTCGCGCGTGCCGTGAGTCCTGCTGTAATGTCCGGTAATTAAATTCGTCCGTATGTCAGTCTGATGTGTATTGCTCCAAAATTGCTCTATAAAAGTCGTCTAAAATCAGCGTACGTTTCGTATTGTTTACGGATGATATTATGCCATTTTTCGGCGTTGCCTGTCAATGTCGCCCCCACGATCTGTAGTTTTGTTCTCTCATTTTCAGTCTCTACAATTTCGTCTAGTCGATCTAAAAATCCCATGGGCTGTTCTGTCCTACGTCCCTCAAACTTCGGTAATGCGTCCCGGTTAATCTAACGTGCTGTCCGTAGTCCAGTCCAACGCGCCTTCTCTCTAGTTCGTCCAACTTGTCATGTATCTGTCTAACTTCCTGTCCGACCCTATTTTCCAATACTGTCGCGTTGTCTATCAGTTTTGCGTTCAGTTGCGTCCTAACGTTTTCGTTTTCATGTTGTATGGTCTCCAACGTCTGTCCTAAATTTCGGTAGTGCGTCGTATGTCTTTTGTCACATGTCTGTATTTCCGTATTTAGTGTCGAAAACCCGCTAATCATTGTCTCTTCTACGGTATCCACACGTGTCTTAAATTCCGTTCTTAGATCTGTCCTTGTCGCGTTCAAGTCTCCCTTAAACTGTTCCCGTGTGTTCTCCACCTTGTCGTCAACCCTGTCTACTTGTTGTTGTACCTCTGTCCGCATGTCGTCCTTTACAATTTGTATTTGTGTTACTAGATAGTCCTGCGTGTAGTTCATTTTTGCCGTCAGTTCCGCGTGCGCCGTCCTAAACTCGTTCCTCAATTCGTTATGTGCTTCTGTAATTTTATCCGTCAGTTCCGTATGTGATTCTGTAATTTTATCCGTCAGTTCCGTATGTGATTCTGTAATTTTATCCGTCAGTTCCGTATGTGCATTTGTAATTTTTATAGCTAACGCCGTATTTGCCTCCTTTTGTTCCGCCTGTACAGTTACCATTGTCTTTAAATCGTCTTTCATACTCATTAAGAATCGCATTATGTCCTGGGTTCCAGCGGCGTCTGCTACCTCGACCTCCGGTCCCGTCGCCTGGTCCGTGTCCATGCCTGTCACCTCCGGCTCTGTCTGCCTCACGTCCATCTCCGGTATGTCTCCCCCTGCATCCAACTCTATGTCTTGTGTCCCTAATCCTATTTCAACTCCGTATATCCGTCCCGATCTCGTGATCCTTTTCGGGTCCGCGTCCGTCATCTCTGCTGCTTAGTTTTAACCTCCTTTTCTGCAAAATAATAAAAAAAAACTACGGGCCCCACCTAAACTCTGGATACCGTATCCTACTATTTTTCACTCTAATTCTTTTCTAGCCTTTTTCTCGAGCCTCACGTTGGGTTTGCCACTTTCTTATGTTTAAAAGAAAGAAAGTTTAATTACTACTCCACCCCTCCACCCTAATATTTTAATTTAAATATTTATTTTAAAAAATCTTTTATTATGGACGACCTTTTATCGTAGCCCCTAATTTATGTATTCAATAATTTAGTTCTATCTGATGTGCCTTATGTATACAAATTCTGACTTATGTTTGACGTTTTAAGATATTACACGATACTCACCTGAGCTATACCGCGCTGATGCCTCCTTTGACTGTTGCTGGCTCAAGTTCTTAATCGCCGTACGCGCCTTTACAATGGTACACAATCACTGATGCTCTTGCGTATCGCCTCCAGGTGTCTTAAGCTAATTTTGCTGACCCCAAATCTGAAATAATTTACCCTGATTTTAGAATTTTGAATATACCGTTGTATTTACTTCCCTGCGTTTATTCTTCCGTGTTCCTTCGTTTCTGCGTTGAAATCTTCTTCCGTAATATGCTGCTCTCCTGTTCTCTCTCTGCGTGCTCCAATAAATCCTTTCACCTTTCCGTAATCAAAACCAAATCTATCCTGCCGTCCTGTTCCAAATCCAATCTATGCCCTACTTTAACTCCAATATCCACTCAATGTCCTGCTGTCTTTAATCTTTATCCAATTCACTCCAAATTATTTATATCGTCGTAGCTTCGCCTTCGCTTTATATACCCATTCAAATCTCCTACTGCCTTTTAACCAAAATCACTCCAATTCCAAATACCAATCTCGTTCCACTCTAACTAAATATCCGCTGCTTTCCCGTTGCACTTTAAACACTTTATAATACTCTTCAATTATCGTCGCTTCTATACTTTCACTTGAATAATGATACTCTTTAAACTCAAAAACATTTTTTTTATCCAAATATAATACAACTTTAACGCAGGTTTTTCAAAACACGTCTTTTTACTAAAATGGTCGAAATAGAATCCCCTTATTTACTTCGCTAAGCAATAAGCATAACTAAACTAGCTTACTTAAAATACATTTTTACATCATAAAATTATCCAATAACAAATTTTCTTTTCACCAGTGTCACAAATACCTTAACTATAGTCTTTTACACACAATCCTAATTTCTACCATTGGTCCTAAACACTTCACAATTCTCCAATTATGTCTTTGATTTCTATTCACTTATAATTTTGAATTTACAATTCGTCCAAAAGTTGATTCTACTTAAATGAAAAGCCAAAATAATTCACACAAGACCTGGACGCTTGGTTGATTGTAGATATCCGTAGACGCGTCCGGTTTTCCGACGGCAAATGTACTTTCAATGGCTTATAAACTTTCAACTCAGTATAAAACCTTGAGTATCGTGCATTGTATCAACGTCATTAAGTCATTTTGTTTTACCTTTTGGCACATATGTTTCAAACTAAATTGGTAAATACTTTGGCATATGTAAAGTACGGCAAAATATAGTTTTTAACTTACTGTTTCTGATATATGAATTATGTCGTTTGGCATACACCCTTTTTAACACAAATCTACCCTTAGAAGCCTTGTACCCCCCTTACATTACAATATATATATATATATATATGGTATTACAGTAAATAAGATGACATAATAACTTAGACTTTTTTGCAAAGCCCAAATCATCATTTCAAAAATCGAGCTAGTAGTTGAAAGATGGAAAATATAAGGTCTTGGACAAGACTTAAACCTGTATTTTGGTTTTGCCGGAACCAAGCGTTTACCAATTACGTCACCGAGACCGATGACGACAATTGGTAAATTTACAAATTGTTAATCGTGTACACAACTATACATAATTTTTGTCAATCATCTGACATTGTCAAGTTTTTGACTTATGCCAGTTATAGACAGGAAGCTGCGCTCAAAATTACGGCTATAAGCCAATTATTAAATATATAAATATGTTAGGTAGTTAATTACACAAGGTACGTTGATAAATACTATCGTATTCCAGTGAATAAGATGAAATAATAACTTAGACTTTTATGCAAAGCCCAAATGATCATTTCAAATCGAGCTAGTAATTGAAAGATGGAAAATATAAGGTCTTGGACAGGATTTGAACCTGTATTTTGGTTTTGCCGGAACCATATATAGTGCTGTGATAACAGCCGCGTTGTTGTGCCACTAAAAGTCTGCTGTGATACAGATACGGCATCTTATTTTTAAGAGCTGTATTCACAGAAAGTTCCTTTATCTCCTTTTCAACACCTGCAATTATACTATTTTCATCAGTTTCATCTATTATTCTCATCCCTTCAACATCATCTTCTGCAGTATCCAACAATTCAGTCTTTTTCTCTAAAAACTATACAACTTCTCTTCTAATTTCACTATGGCCCTTAATACTTAAACTCTTATCTCCTTCGCCATTCATCTCCTTCTCAAATTGACTCAAATTCATACAATCTCCTTGTACTTCTATATGGACTTTTCGTCCCATTTAATCCTCTTATCTCCTTTAGTAATCACCTTATTCTCGGTATCTATTATACCTTTCATCTTACTTATAAAATCCATTTCCAGAATAGCATCAACTCTTAACCCTGGTACTATTGAAAACTCTTGCTCAATCTCCATCTTTTCCAAGGTCACTTTCAGAATTATGAAACTCTTAATAACTGTAAACTTCTTATTATTCGGCGATACTAAATTATTTCTTTTAATAGGGATAATTTTCTGCATTTACTCCTCTGAATTATCTTTATTTGTAGAATTTAGGTTTCAATGACTTTTCGTGACCCCCTTATCACGTCAATATATTGCTGTGAAAATTGCCCGTTTGCTCTTTGAATTAATGGATTCTTATCTCCTAGAGTTAAAAAAACTACTGGGATCATATAAATATAAAGATACGACGCTATCCTCTTACAAACAATTTTTCAAATCAGCATAAAACCTCCACACAACTTTCCCTTACAAGCAATATCTTATATACAAAATTGATGATTGGAAATAGCTTCCTCACATTCCATGTCTTTTACACTAAAATATGGAGTCCAGAACATCTTATTTCCTTACTTGTTTTAAACAAATCTTAAGTACACGATTATCACTCATTAACAACTCCAAAATTGAATCATTCTTATAATTAATATGTATACTAGTTTCCTTTTGAATTCATCTAATTTAAGATCATTTCCTTGAAAATCGTATTAAAACTTGACTGAATTCAACAGGTTCTTACGTTACCATGTGTAGTGGCAAAGACCGTGCGAAGGTTTGCCAAAAACCCTTCAAATTAAATTAAATTTACCTTTACACACAAATTTCACCCTAAAACTAAAATTAATAAATCAGTTCTTAAAAATCACTTAAAATATTTAAGCCAATTGATTTAAATTTTACTCTTACAAATTTTTTGTTGACTTTTACAAAACATAATCATTACTGTTTAATGCTCCATTTTCTTTTGAATCGTTTTAATTGTCTAATTCTTATGCAAATTGACCTTTTCGACAATAATAACCTATTCAAATCATATACGTCTAATCCAATTGTCTTCAATTTTTAAGAAAACTTATCTTGTAGTAGTCGTAATTATTTTTAATTACCTTTTTTCCATTTTAATATATTTAAATAATTATCGCTACTAAACAATATACATTTCATGTACGCAATTAGTTACGTATCGTATTGTAAGTACGTCAAATAATATAATCACGTCGGAACATCAATCAACGCTCTCATGTTGGCAATTCGAGTAACACTGATCTTATCACTGTTCGGCATTGGATTTTATAAGCCAAACCTCTCTGACATAATTCATTTCTAGGTGTCTTTCGGAGGATTGAGATCCTTCGCCATTGTTTTGCTATGTAGGTTATCAACGTTCGAGTCTATTTTATAAATAAGCCATTAGCCACGCTATTTTATGCCTAAATTGCTCAAATTAATAGTATAAACTTAATTTAATATGCTTCTCAGTTAGAATACTGGTGTAAATTTTTTTACTCATGCGAATATACATACAATTGACACGTTTTTAAGAGTATTTTATAAACGCCCTTTCCCATTATTACATATAATTGAGTATTTAAATCCATTTCAATGTAAATTTCTCTAAACACAATACTTTATAATGAAATATGGGAGAAACTCTTTTAATAAATATTTATTTATGCGTCGAAAGTAATAAATACCTTTATTTTTATCTAAAACGCGATTCTCTATGAATTAAAAATCTTTTAATTACCACGGTTTTATGCGTTAAGCGTAAGTAATACTTTTATACAGGGTATTTCACAAATGTTTTCTATACACCTAAATATTTAAACAATTTGGATTTTTCGAATTTTCTCGAATTTACTCGAATTTATGAACTAATATGCTTATCATATGATGTAATATGACCTAGTTATATACTTAAATCACATTAATATATTGATGTAATTATAGGGTTAATTTAGGGGTAGGTTAAGTCATACGGGTCGTAAAATAAACAAAAGAAACTCCCAAGTAACAAAAGCACATAATTACAGATATTAGAAAAGTAAATAGGTCATTATAAATATGGTTAGTTGAAAGCACACCGTATATAACAGTACAAGCGATTAAACGCATATCCAAGAGTAGCTACGAGCAAAGATAAGAATTTAAAAATGTAACGAAATGCATCGAAATTAAATCAATGGAAAACCTGTATGAATTAGCTAGATAAATATTCAACAAGTGCGTTAGTATATCATCATATACGCAGGCAGAAATTATGTATTATTTGAAAAGGGTACGTGATAGAAAAGTATTACATTTGTTCAAAAATCCAATTTAACTAGGAAATAAACAAACACCAAGTTTATTTCTATTAAGATTAGAATAAAGCAAACAACAATAATACGTGATTTGATGAACGAAAGTTCCTGGAATTTCTGAATTAAATGTGATGTATGTGGATGAATTACGTGACAAATTGAGCGAATCAACGAATCGCAAACAAAGGGGCCGGGCCTATAAATATGATAACAATTGAACAACGAGTTAGTATACATTTGAAACTGGGCAGTCACTATACTCAAAAGTGCTAAGATATTCACGCAAATAGTTAATTAAAAGTAAAGTGAAATCATTTTTATAAGAGTGTAAAAATTGTGTAAGCGAGCCGTACTGCTTCAGACGTAAGTAAACCAGATTTAATGAAATTATACAATTTCTAAGAATAAATAAAACACGGCTCTTAAATACTATCTTGGATACGAGTCAGGAAGACGCTGGAGATTACTGCCTGTTAAATTAATTTGGTAATCTCTGACAATGGTAAATATTACATTACTGCTTTGTTAATTACGGAGATGAAAAACCTTTTATTGGAATAAACTCATTAATAACGATTTGGATAGTATTTTGGTTGGATGTCGACTTTCAAATTCGACTCAAAACATTCAGACTGGACACGAAAACTCTTGGGGATGCAGAGAAGCTACTGAACCACTCCAGGTTAGATATTTTGATATGATTTATTTCTATAAACTGTTTTATTTCAACAATAATTCAAAATGTAAGAGTCGACAAAACTGGGGTTCTTTGATAAATTTATGAAAGGCAATAGACATCTTGAAACGTTTCAAAAGATCTCTAAATGTAATAAAAAGCTCGTTTTGCTGGCTTCATTTTCTAAAAATCCGACAGATGTAAATAATTTAAAAAGGTTGTAAATATTTAATCATTATACTGTGTATTGTAGAATTGCTTTATTTAATTGAATCAGCTAGTTGAGGCAAAGAGATTTAAAAATTAACATTTTACAAGTGCTTGATTAATATAAAGAAAATAACACAGCATTTTATATACGCCCAAGCCGTGAGGCGAGTATAACACAGCATTTTATTGCGCCCAATTCGTGGGGCGGCGAATATCACAGCAATATATATATATTCTTATCTCACCCCTATATTTACTTTACTTTCACTTTGGGCTAATACCTTCTTTATTTATTACACTTTAACTTTAAACAAAATTTGTTACACGACTTTTGTCGTCGTCACAAATTTACTATTTAATGTATGACTTCAAATCGAGGTGCTTTAGCAAACGTTTGGTTGGTTCTTTTTTTTTTACTAATTACTATATTTTATATGCCTCAGTATTTGAAACTTTAATCTCAGGGTTTTCTCACCTACTCACCGTGAGTTCAATCGTGAGTAGATGTGCACTACCCAACCAAACTGCACCCTCGTTTGTTTTACCACTTTTTTAATGTACTGAATTTACTATGTATGCCAAATTTTAATAGATCAAAGTTGTCTGATGCCAAATTAATTTATGTAACTATTTATGACTTTAATTTTTGACGTTATGATATATTTACGGTACTTACCAGAAATATACCGCGCTGAAGGCCTTCTTTTAACTGCTGGCTCAAGTTCGAAATCGCCGTACGCACTTTCACAAAAGATTCTCCAATGTTGTCCGCTTGCGTACTGCCTCCAGGTGTTCTTAAAAACAAATTTCGTTGACCCAAACCTGAAATAAATTTACCCCAATTTAGAATTTAGCAAAAACCGTTGTCTACTTCCCTGCGTTAGTTCTTCCTCGCCGTATATTGATCTCCTGTTCCTCTGCTCCGTACCCCAATTAATCCTCTCTTCGCACAATCCAATTCAAACCCGCTGTCCAATTATAAATCACTCCTAGTCCTGCTATTCCAATTATCCATACGATGTCCTTACTGCCGTTTAATCTTCTCAATTCAATCCAAATTATTTGTATCGTCGATTCCTTCTGTATCCACTCCAATCTCCTACTGCCGTTATACCAAATCTATCCCAAAACCAACACAAATCTTCTCAATCAAATAACCGTCGCTTTCCCCTTTGCACTAATAACCACTTCCAAAATCTTCTTTAAATACACGCTGACTTTCCCGTTGCACTTTTAAACACTTTTACTTTTTAATACTCGTCGCCTTTTTTGCAAGCTTCTTATTCCTTTCACACTTGGATTAAATAATACTCGATGATACTTATATAAACTTTTATTTCAAAATATTTTACACTTTAACGCAGGTTTCATAAAATAGGTCTTTATCTGAACAAATTCGAAAAGGAAGTCCCTTATTTATTTTGCTTAGTTATTAAATCAACAAACTTAGCTTACTAGAATAACATTTTTAAACATATAACATCCAATAACAAATCATCTTTCTTTCAGTGTCCAACATACCTTCGCTACAGTCTTTATAATAATTTTAAATTTCTACTATTGGTCCAAAACACTTCACTAAACTCCAATAACCTTTACATTTTGATTCACTTTAAATTTTGATTTACAATTCGTCCAAAAGTTTGATTCTATAAAAAGGAAAAGCCAAATAATTTTTACACGACCTGGACGCTTTGTTATATTGCAGATATCCATAAATGCGTTCGGCTTTCCGACGGCAAATGTACTCTCAACTGGCTCATGAAATATCAACTCAGTATAAAACCTCAAGTACCGTGCATTATATCAACGTCATAAAGTCATGTTATCTACCTTTTGGCATATAAGTTTCAATCTGAAATAGTACATACTTTAACGTATGTAAAGTATAGCAAAATTTATAGTTTTTAAATTATTAAATCTGAAATATTGATCCTATCGTTTGGCATACACCCCTATTAATACAAATATACCTTTAGAAACCTTATACCCCCCCCCTTTACATAATAATATATATATATATATATATATATAATTTTCTAAAAATGTTGTGGGTTTTAGGTCGGCTGGATTATTTAAGAAAACTCTTTTTTATAAACCTGAGCTTTCGGATTTATTTTAATCCTTTTCAAAGGTACTACAATAACAGAATTGATAAATAAACATTAAATGATATTGTATACTCACTAAGGCGAGGTTATAATAAATTGGCGATTAACATAAAAAGTTATTTTGGTTATAAATCTTCTAAAATGTATATCACAACTTCAAAATACAACAAGAGGTAAAAGTATTATGTAAATAAAATATTGATAATAAATAAAAGTCAAAAGTTTGATAGAAATTGTTATTAAAAGGCAACCTTAAAAATGTTTATTATAACTATTCTGTGTATATATCTGCATGTAGCACTGTGAGTGTATGTATGTATGTGTGTGTGTGTATGTGGGTGCGTTTTTTTTTGTGTGTGTGTGTGGTGTGTGTGTGTGGTGTGTGTGTGTGTGTGTGTGTGTGTGTGTGTGTGTGTGTGTGTGTGTGTGTGTGTGTGTTTTTTTATTATATTTATTTATTTTAATATTATTAAGAGAAATTCATCGTATATATCCTTTGACAAATTTGTTGCTGTGTGGTTGTTTTTATTTTTGATATTTAGAAGATACGTGTAGATACAATTTAAGTTATTAATATCTGTTCTTTTGTTCATAGTATTTTTTTGCTGGTAGATGTGGCACATTTCTAGAAACTCTCTTTTGATTTTTGTCTTCCATCTGTAATATAATTGGATTAATAAAATCTATTTTATGGTTTAGTATTTACGTGTATACATAGGGCACAAGCATTTGGTTTTATACGTATATCGCTCTTATGTTGGGTTATTCGTTGCCTAAGGGTTTGTTTGCTTTGTCCTACGTAACACTCATTACAATCTAGACAATTGATTTTATGTATGATGTTCCTTTTATTTAAAATAGGAGTTTTATCTTTAATTTTAGAGAAAATGTAATTTAAGGTTAAAGTATTTTTAGAAGTTATTTTTATGTTAAATTTGTTAAATACGTTAGTTAGTTTTGGTGTAAGGTGTTCAATGTATGGAAGAGATTTAAATGTAACTGTACTGTCTATTTGTTTATTATTATTATTATTATTTGTGTTGTTATGTGTATTATTATCTGTAATTTCTGTAGTGTGGTTATATAAAAGACGTTTTATTAATTTTGGAGGATAGTTGTTTTTATTAAAATATTAAAAGTTTGTTTAAATTTTTTGATAAAATGTATGGTGACTTATTGTTTTAATTCTGTTTTTAGTGTTAAAATAAAATTTATTTTTATTTTGTAAGAGTGATACGAGAAGTAATTTAAGTACCTTCCAGAGTTGGTTGGTTTTGATACCAATCTAATAAAATAAAATTATTTGTATTTCTAATAAGTAACGTATCTAAAAATGGTACTGCGTTTTATTCTCTACTTCTACGGTAAACTGAATTTTTCGTGATAACTGTTAAAAGTATTAAGTGTTTCGGTAATTTTATTTGCTGGTACAGATGTAATTATGTCATCAACAAATTTTTTAATGAAGGGTAGTTGAAAAGGAAGTTTCTTAATTACTTCATCTAAAAGACTATCCATTACAATTTGTGCAAATATTGGACTTAATATATATATATATATATATATATATATATATATATATTGATGTGATAAAGAGGTCATAAAAGGTCTATATGCACCATATTCTGTAAATAAAACAACCCAAATCCAGAGACAATCAAAAGTTTCAATATTCCGTAAACAACCCTGTATAATGCTCCTGTAGTAAGATAGGCTAATTACAATATTAACTTCTAGCATAAGTGAAATCCGTAAAGAAGCAAATCATTCCTAATTAAGAAGTACCCTTTACAATATTCTAGTACGATAGGTTTAATATAATTTTAATACATAAGTGAAGATTGTGAAGCTCTAATATACGTCCTATTACAAAAATATTGAATGCCCTTTTTTAAAAACGCGTAATTAAGAACCGGTAATTATTTTGTAGATAACAAGCACTATGAACAAACAGCCCAATTAGTGAGAGGGCGATAAGGCGTTAATGGCCTATAAATCATGATGAAGCGATAACGAATAAGTATTTTACATTCATCCCTATAAACCACCTCAATTAGAGAAGATAATAAAATTTTTATGACAAATTAGCCAATTTAAATAACATGAGGTAACCACTAACAACAATTTCGTAGAAATTACATCGTATCAACTGGAGAAATGTAGAAGATTCCAAAACTTAATCTTTTTTTTTATAAAAGACGGTAAATAATTAAGTAGATTCATTCAATATCGGTCATTCACGAATAATCGTTTTATTTATAAAGGGATTAGCCGATTATGTGTTGAACTATCAACTACGAATTGTAGTTTAAATTGCGTGCAAGGCTATGCTCGCCGTTTATTGGTTAAAACAATATCTTTTTTTAAAAAGTATGGAGTTAAAATGTAACTAACAAAAGTAAATTGTATTGAAATATGAACGACCTAAATAAGAAGAAGAAATAAGGAGTTGATTTATGTTTAATGGAAACGTAAACGGAGGAATTGAAAATTGACTTTCCAATGCAGTTTTATGGTACAAAACGGAGATAGAAATTTGATCAATGACTTATCTTAAAGAATTATGAAAATTGCATAATTTCATGGTCAAAACCACAAGTATTCCATTATTTAGATTTGTAGATACACATTTCGTGATATAATTAATTTATGTAGATTAAGCTTACATAAAATTTTAAGCGTATATATATTTTTCAGTAAATGGATATTGTAAGCCTGTTTTGAGGTCAAATTCGGTAAGTTCGAGCATTGTCAAAGATTGCAAAAGAGTATTTGATCAGTTACGCTTTTTCTTTTCGAGGTAGGAGAGATTATTGCAGTTATCCATTCTGTTTTTAATAATGTGTGCATAGTGTGACTTACATAAGAAAGATCTGGGTGAATAAAAATTGCAAATTAATTTTAAACTAGCTGAAATTAAAAGAAAGTAACCATGCGGACCCACACACAGTCTCAGAAAAAGTTTTTGTATTTTCAAAACAAAGCTCACAACCACATAAAATATAAACATAAAATATAAACATTTAATAAAATACTTGAACATATAATTAACAAAAGAAAGAACAATAATAGTTATAAATAAAATTGTAAAACAAACACCAAATGACTTATAAATTTAACTACGTATAATAAAACTATTCCAACCGAAGTAGATTATTTTTTAGGTGGGAAATAAATTCTCCACAAACAAGAAAAAACAAATTACGACGAAGTTATTACAAGCGTAGAAATTGGAATCAAAACAAAAAGTGCCGAAGAAAAATTAGAAATTCGAAATAAAATTTGTAACATTTTAACGAAGCATAGTATTAATAACAACACTGGTTCCAAGAACTTTAACAAAAAGGATTAAAATACACCCATAATCATTACGAAAATATAGTTCAAGAATTTCTAAAAGAAAATAAAGACATTTTCCTGTTACAAGCTGACAAATATAGGTCGAGTGTCCTGCTGAATAAGGATGAATATTAAGGAAAATGAATAAAATGTTAAATGATGAAACTACATGCCTAAAGAATAAAATAGATCCAACCATACAACTACAAAGTACAATAATCTCAATGCTTAACAAATGGTATAAAATAATTTTATAAAAAATCAATTCATATGTCATAATGGACGTGCCCCGTACCTATTTGAACTACCAAGGGTGGATAAACCAAATATTCCTCTTCGCCCTATTGTAGGCACAAAAAGCGCGTCCATATATAATTTGTGTAAGTTTTTCAATTAAAACCATTAAAAAAATAATTAGGACACACTCAATATTCTATAAATGATAGTAGATGTATGACAGGGGAATCAGACCCTCATTTCCACCATAATTCCTCAGTTCCTCACTCATTCTGGACCAAAATAGTTTTCTTTGACTAACCATTTCATCTTTCGAGATAAATCTATCTTGTTTGGTGTCAATTAATATTAGATTTTTCTCGGCTACATGAATTTCTAGGAATTTTTTAGATAGCATCTTTCTCCAGGGAGCTACCCTCATTTTAAGAATTTTTTACCAACCAATTTTTTAATCACCCCCTATATACCTTTAGGGGGTTCGAGAAACGGATTTATCTTGCTGTTTTACGCAAAATCCGAATCTGCAAACAGATTTAAAATCGGGGCAACCCCTTACCGTTTTACACACATACCCTCTGCGCGATAAATCTTTCTCCACATTTCCACCCACGAGATAAATGTACTTTGTTTGGTATCAATTAATATCAAACTTTTCTCAGCTATCCGAATTTCTAGAAATTTTTCAGATTGCATCATTCCCCAGGGAGCTACCCTCATTTTAAGAATTTCTTATCAACCGGTTTTTTAATCACCCGCTATATACTTTTAGGGGGTTCGAGATACGTATTCATCTTGTTGTTTTACACAAAATCCAAATTTGCAAACAGATTTAAAATCAGGGCAACCCCTTACCGTTTTACACACATACCCTCTGCGAGATAAATCTTTCTCCACATTTCCACCCACAAGATAAATGTACCTTGTTTGGTATTAATTAATATCAAACTTTTCGCAGCTATCCGAATTTCTAGAAATTTTTCAGATTGCATCATTTCCCAGGGAGCTGCTCTCATTTTAAGAATTTCTTACCAACCGGTTTTATAATCACCCCTTATATACTTTTAGGGGGTTCGAGATACGTATTCATCTTGTTGTTTTACGCAAAATTCAAATTTGCAAACAGATTTAAAATCGGGGCAACCCCTTACCGTTTTACACACATACCCTCTAGCGAGCATATAAAAGATTATTTCTTGTTTCTTTCGAGATAAATCTTTTAATGCATATAAAATTGTTTTTTTTGCTGTAAATAGCATAGAATAGTGCCAGCTTTACGCATTTTGCGTAAAAAACTACGATCAATCTTGTTTAAAAAATAATGCTTTAATCTTAATTATGAGTATTAAAACGCGTTTTGCCATGAAAACCAATCTTTTTATTACAATGATGAAGACGCAGGTTTTTCTGCATGTACAAAACCCGTTTATAAAGCAATGAAAACTTTAAATTAATCATATAAATTGATTCTGTATAACGTACATTTAATTTAAATAAAACATGTTCTCAAAATTTTGAAAAGAATTGATAAGAAATACGTCAATTTCGTATAAACTCATTAAACAAATAAACATTTATTCGAAGAAGCGGACAGAACATTAAAAAACCCATAAAATATAATAAAAATCTATAACAATTATTTATTACCCTTTGGAATAATTGTAAGAGAGATACGACGCCACGATAACCTTATATGTGTTTGAGAAAGACAAACAGCACACATAAATCAACACTAACGAAGTAGTAAAACGCGGTGATTTTGAACGCTAATGAGGAATTCTCAGACACTTACATCAGATAGGCCTGTAGTATTTGGATTGGAATTACGTAAACACTAGAACGTTCTAGAAAAGAGATAATTTTATATATAAACAGAAGTAATCGACATTAGATTTATTCATAAATTCGATCGCGAACATGTTGTTTAACGAAGATGTTATTTTGAAGAATGCAATACGCATACCGTAATTTAATAATTAAAATGGAAGAGTGAATAAAGAAGTAAAGTTAAACGTAACCTGCACATAAATATGAAAATTTTAAATACTAACAGTTATTTGATTTTGCAGTATACAATGAAGATGGAAAATTCTTCGATACAACGCTACTTAAAAATTAACATAAATAATTAAATTGAAGATGCATTTTGAAAACTGATGCTTCTAAATGATGATTTAAGCAAATGGATAATTTTGTAAATTGGGATTTGACGTTGATTTAAAATAGAGGCAAAAGATATCTAATACTGTTATTTACGAATTGGAAAAGCGTATTGCGTATTTTTGCAAGTATTACTTTTAAAACATTGTTTGTAACTGACATTTGAGTATATGTTATTTTAGTTAAAGATAGAATAAGTCTTAATTATTTTTGTAAGAATCTTTACCAGGAAAGTTTGTAATCAGAGTTCGAAACACTATGACCTTTTTTATAGACTATCTGCCAAGGATTTTTTGGCCAAACAAACCTTATAATAGTGGGAATCAAAGCCAGGTAAACTACCCACAAGATAAAAAAATTTAGTTCTGTAAATTGTAAGCAGCATAGGGCGAGAAACATTATTAAGTGAATAAGTACTTGTTAAGAATAAATTTAAATTTGAAAGAAACGATGTTGTAAATGTTCTATATGCTTTTTTATGAGAAAACATATTGTAGCGGTATAGATATTTTTTTGATATTGCTGCGTTTGATTTCGTTTTGTAAACTCCGTCAACTCCATTATTTCCATTGAGCTAGCCAGGCAAAGAAAAGTCAGAAAGGAAGGTAAGTCAACAATTTCAAATTTTACATTTGCTGTATCTGTATTACAGCACTAACTTAGCGGCGCAGCAAAGCGAGGCGTTTTCACAGTAATAATATATATATATATATATATATATACACAGATTTTTTTATATATATATATATATATATATATATATATAATTATATTGAAGTGACTAGAGGTCATAAAAGGCCCATCTAGTATCGTTTCGTAAAGATAAGACGCCGCAAACCCGAGCAAAATTTACGAAAAGCTTGTTTTATGTAAATTTTAATTTGTTTGTATAGAGTTATGTATTTATTAAAACGGTGAGCACATTTAATTGTCAATGCATAAACCCGTGATTTAAAAAATTTTCATTCTTAATTGTGTTTTTAGGTAAAAATAATAGTATATTCCGCGAGTAGCAAGATGTTTTTTAAAGTGTTTCTTCTACTTTTGCTACCATAGTACTCAACGCATAAATTCGTAATTATTAAAAAGGATTTCATTTGATCATGTTTTCAAAAGAGTATGTAAAACCGAGTAAACAAACGCGTTATAAAAAATTTTCATGTTTAACGTAGTCTATAAAAAAAATGGATGTGATAGTGGAAAATTGAATTTCATTTTATAAAAGACGAATAATATTTTCGGTTAATAATAAGTGTATTTTGCAAGTAATGAGAACGTGTGCATTGAAGTTTTAGAAAAATTCAATAATAGCATAGGTAAACGACATCGTCTCAATTAGAAACTATATATCAGAATCGTAAAAGACAAGAAATTTAAACGTTTATGCAATTAATACGAACCACAGCTATAAATCATAAAGATAAAAAGCAACTTCCACGGATTAGTGTAGTCTGGAGATATTTGAACGGCACCGTTGTGAGAATTGCATCATGCTAACATAACAGTCCATCCCATTTCTAACAACTAATTAAAAAATGTATGAAACAAGAACCAAATTTAACGCGATCATTCTAGATTTAGAGGTTTGTTTATAAAACCCAAACGAAATTAAGAAGAGAGGACAGTTGTTAAAACGTCACGTTGCAGTACACCATATAGTAACAATACGACAGTTGTTAGTGGGAAAATTATTTATTGAGTGACGAAACATTCCTTTAAACGTACAGAACAAAATGAGATTACTTGAAGTACGTTAAAGTGGTATCAAAAATGGAGAATAAGTGAATGATAATTAACTACTTTAAGATAAGTGATTGTTTTAATTTAAATATAAGCGTATATGGATTTCTATTACAATTTTGGTGTTCTAATGGTATGGAAAATTTTAACAATTTGGAGATGGATGACTACGTGCCAAACACGAGACCGCAAAAAGACCAGCATAATTCACACGGTAAAATAAAAATCACTTTGTTATAAAATTTTATAAAGGGCATTTTTATTTATTATTTAAGTTCTGTGATAAGAGTATTTGTGCGCCAGTATTTAAAATTAGACTAGATTGTGTACAAGTTGATAATTAGATTTAAAAAGAGGGAGAATGTCTGCGGGAGCTTTGTCATTACATAAGAAAGTTTATTAAACCTAACTGATCAGATACGTTTAAAATCCGATTTTAAAGTGATGACATTGAGTTATCTATCTTTTCCTGACTAAATTTGTACATAATATGATTAATTAAGGAATTACTGCCAAATGAAATTAGGATTAGAATGTGTTCATCTTGACTATAAAATTGACTCTGGACTCTAATTTAGTGACTACACGGAAATTATATCTTTGTTCGATTTAAGATATTGTTTGTAAGGCAAAGACGTGATGGCAAATTTTAGACTCCATTTTTAGATTTTAATATTTGTATGAAAGCATTTTTTATGAGGTTAGATGTATGATATTGCTTATCAGAGAAAAGCTGTTGTGGGTGTAGTAGTAGTAATTTGAGAAAGCATATTTTATGTCATTACAAGTTTGATGTCTGATTCTAGTGATTTGATTTAAACTGAGCTTGCAAAAATAATTAGCGCAACACTTTTATTAACCACTTCAGTCTACAGAATCTTTAATTAACGTTCCCTGCCTGGCATCTTCAAAACACAGCACTTTTATTGACGTTAAACTTGGAGCCATTTAGAATCAGATACACTCCACAGCAATACACACACACACACACACACACACACACACACACACACACAACACATACACATACACATACACATACACATACACATACACATACACATACACATACACATACACATACACATACACATACACATACACATACACATACACATCATACACATACACATACACATACACATACACATACACATACACATACACATACACACAATATATATATATATATATATATATATATTATATAATATATATATATATATATATATATATATATATATATAGTGTGTGTGTGTTATGTGTATGTGATGTGTAGTGTGTGTGTGTTGTGTGTGTGTGTGTGTGTGTATGTGTATGTGTATGTGTAGTGTGTGTGTGTGTGTGTGTGTGTGTGTGTGTGTGTGTGTGTGTGTGTGTGTGTGTGTGTGTGTGTGTGTGTGTGTGTGTGTGTGTGTGTGTGTGTGTGTGTGTGTGTGTGTGTGTATTGCTGTGGATTGTATCTGATTCTAAATGGCTCCAAGTTTAACGTCAATAAAAGTGCTGTGTTTTGAAGATGCTAGGCAGGGAACGTTAATTAAAGATTCTGTGGACTGAAGTGGTTAATAAAAGTGTTGCGCTAATTATTTTTGCAAGTTCAGCGGAAAATATGTTGTGGAACACATGTCTGATTCTAGTGGTTTGCTTTAAACTCCGGAAAATATGTTGTGGATTTTATCAAAAGAAATGAAACACAAAAATTTCAAGAAAAATCTATGAACAATCTTCTATGCATTTAAAAACATATTTCTTTTATACACATTATCTAAAGAATCTGTTACATTCAGCAGCAGCTTATAAAAACAATTTACAGCATAAGCTTAGACAGGATATCTTACTTAATGACTGCTTAGTTATTAAAATAATCTTTACCTAATCTTTGTTAACAAGTACAGAACCCAAACATCGCCTATGTGAATTACAAAAATTCTCTTTAAAATTTTCGAGATACTTTACCTATCTTTGTGTTACCTCGGTTGCCAGTTCGAACTCTGACCCCAAAATTGCAAAAATTATCCCTTTGACAAATGATTTCCAAAAAATTAAAATTTTATTCTAGTTTAATTTACTCAAATATCTTATTAGGTTACAAAAAAAAATAAATTCATACTTACAGTTGGTATTGTCAAATTGCGCTTATATAAATCTCATTTCCATTGTAATTAACAGCATTAAATACTTCCTGGTTTCACCTTGAATTTCCACGTCCAATCAATCTTGATTTAGAAATATCAGTTTGCAAAGTTAATTTATTTTTAATCGATCTTGTACCAAGATTATTTATATCAAAAATCGTTTAATTTTCATAGTATTCTTAATAATAACTATGATTTATAATTAATAAAGTTCTATGGTTACATACTACATGTCGTAAAATGAATTGATGATTTAATCTTTACTCGAAACTTACATGCTGTTCTAATTAATTTCCGCCTTATACACTAAACTTCTAAATACATCATTTTTTCTATTCCACTCTAGATCATGTTCCCAAAAATTAACCACAGATGATGTAACAATTATCGTAATTTCGTACTTGAATGAGCTATTAGCACAAAGTGATCGCGGTCGTAAAATTTTCGATTCTTAATAAACGAAACAGACCACTTAAATTTTTCTCTTGGAGTTATTAAAATCGTTCTTAGCTATTTTTATAGCTTTCCTGATAGTAGCGCTTCCTCAAATTTGGGCGTTTATTCATTGATTGAACATAATTAGCTTATTTAATAGTTTTTAGAACATATCTAGTAAAATGACGTATATGATTTATCACTTTTTCGAATTCTCTCGAAAGAAATGTCATATTCTTTTATTAAATAACATAAACATTACTTATTTTAGAATTAATTCAAATTAACTCTTTGAAAGGAAACTATTCTACATTACAAACATTAAAACTTGCATTTATAACAAGAATGAATTACTTTATGCGAAAGGTACTCATTGAAATTTATGTACTATGTTAAAAGTGTACGCGGCTGATTTTCAATCTGCAATAAATGCTTATATACGGATTTTAATAACATAATTAATGAGGGCTTCGTTCTTTTGCTTCATAAATGCAATAAGATTTGTTGTACGGTAAATGAAGCGTGTTCTAGAGAATATGTAGACACAGATTTGAATGCTTTTATTTTTACGGGTTTATAAATGCGTAAAATTGACATTTTTAAACGCGTTCTACAGTACATGCAATGAAAACTTGTTATTAACAGGTATTTTTTGGGAGAATAGAATAATTATTTACATGCGGCTTAATAAAGGAATACTAAAGAATCATTTAAGATTCGGTTTCATTTTGTAAATGGTATGTGCCCTTAAAGAGTGTTACTTTACATGGGAATCTCATTTTATGTGCTATTGGAATACGCTTATGTTTATACAGGGTTAAAAGTATTAAATATAGGGAAATTTTACTTTTCTCCGTTTTTCTTCTCTTTGGGATGGTTTTTTAAGTAGAATTTGGTGTTCAATGACTTCTCGTGACCACATTATCGCATTATTTCCCCCAAATTAAAATACAAAATACGAAATCAATTCTGCTGAGTTTACATTTAGCGCCATATTTCTGCATCGATAAGTAATTTTATTATTTTTATTTCTAAGTACATACTAGATACAGTTATTTCTATAAGACTTATAATACACATGCATAAACCTTTTTTTATTGTGACCTTTCTCTTTAATAATCTATCTATTTCTATCCTAAAATTAACCAAACTTTCCTTATTTCTATCCTAACATTAGCCATATTCTATCATTACATATCCTTTATTTTTAATTTTTTCATATTTACATGCGGTATCATCAATGTCATTTTAAACAGATTTCGTTTTATTTGCATACATTACTCGTCATACTGTAGCAAATTCTCTTTTAAACTATCACAATCTCAAAAAAAATATGGGGTATAAAATTTCATTAAGTTGTCCCAGCACCTACCCAGCAATACTACTAATGTCGTTTATAAATAGTGAAAATTTTTTTAAGTAATTCTCTTGATATGGATAAACTTTAGCATTAGTGGTTCAGTATTAGTGACTTCTAACTTGTTTTTATAATCTACAGCAATTCTTAACTCTCTATTTATCAATTCAGTATATTACTCCTTTAATAACGACACTACATCGTTCCTGACTATTCTTGGACACTCATTAACAATTGATCCTTTTTTTACATTATCCTTAAATTCTCTTTCAGAATGATTTAAATTTATACTTTTAACTTCCTCATCCCCTTTCACTTCCCCAATCCCTTTCTTTTCTCTAATCTTCCAATTACTTTTCACATCTGCATAATTAAATAAATGATTCGACAAACCAAACGCCATTCCTCCATATTTATACATACGCCATTTCACAGAAAGATTTGATTCTTTAATAAAAATTATTCCGAACAAATTATTAAGCCCTGATTTCCAAATTATTTTATCATTATCTAATATTTTACTAAATTTATTCATATTATTTTTAAAAACTGCATTCACAGAAAGTTCCTGTATCTCCTCATCAACTTTTACAATTATACTTTTTTCATCCGTTTCATCTATTATTCTCATCTCTTCAACATTATCTTCTGCATTTTCCAATAATTCTTACCTTTTCTCTAAAAGTGATACAACTTCTTTTCTAACCTCACCAGGGCACCTAATACCTAAACTGTTATCTTCTTTAACTTTTGTAACCTTTTCAAATTGATTCAAATTCATATAATCTCCTTCTATTTCTATACTGACTTCCTCGTCCCATTTAATCTTTTCATCCCTCATAATATTTGAGACGAACTTGTACAATTTGTACAATTTTGTTTGTTATTAAATGGTGTGTTTAGCATATTCAAACCTGTTATTAAAATGGGAACTTGATTATATGTTCTCCGATGGTCTAATGGGGTGTAAAATCTGTTTGAGTTTATGTTTTGAAAATAAGGCTTTTGCGTTTGAAATTGCGAATATAGGTTGGATGTTTTGAGATGTATTTGGATATCTATAATTAAAATTGTTAAAATTTTTTTCTGAAGGGAATGTTAGAAGTGTCATTCTTGAAATGGGCCTGAAATGTGAATTTAAGTTACTATTTCTCTGTCTTGAATATAACTAAACTACTAGGATTACGTAGTCTAACATTCGCTTGAATGGTTACCGGCAAACGGCGAATATATGTTTTAAGTGCAAGGTCATCATAACTTTTAAGTCAGTACGTTCTTCGGCTGAAATGGTCAATGAATTTAATTTTGTGATTATTAAACTTCTTGTGTCTTGGCAACGCATTCCAAAATTATATGGCGTCTCATGGTTGTTTGGTCAAATTAAATCTTGAATAAGAATATCTATATCGCACTGATCTCCAAAAGATAAAATAACGCCTTTTTTATTTTGTCCCAATTTTTTAACTCTATGCTTGAACCTATTAATATCTGAACTCTACCTATCAATTTGCCTATAATAGCCCTAAGAAAGAAACTGTTTAATTGAATATTAGTTTGACTAATGAATACCTTAATTACATTCTCAAAATTTTCGATAAATATTGTCAAGATATGAGGGTTTCAATCGTAAGGGGGAATGGAATCTAAATGTAATTTTAGCAACTTGCTACTTACAATGGCGTAGCCGGACGAAACGTAAGTACCAGGCTAGCTATTAGACGCGGAGAGTGGGGGGATTTACCTAAATACCAAAAAAAATAATAAATAAAGCACAAAAATGTTAAGCACATCGTCCACAATTATCTATTAACAATTAAAAATAAATAAAAACACAAAAAACTTCTTGATTCGCATGGACAAATAAAAGCATTAAATTTTAGTAATATTGTAAAGGACAAATTTGATAGTGGATCCACAAAGTGCGCATTTCGCGGCTAGCATGTAATAAAATTCATTGAAACAGAAAAAAAGATTAATGTTTCGATTTTCTCAATAGCAATAGCAATAGCAAATTTTAAATGTAGATTTTCTCAATAGTACGGGTGTTAAATTTAAGCATTAAATGTAAATTTACTCCATAGCAAATATGTTAAAATTAAAAATAGCGAATGTTGATTTTCTAATAGCACAAGTGTTAAATTTAAGCATTAAATATAGGCCACGTTGTAGTTAGAACTAACGAAGTATAACCCGAAGCACCTGCGCAGCCAGCTGTTCAACAAGTATGGTGAACTAGTTTCACACCATCAACCGTTGATATATAAAAATCCTTGACATGTATAAAAGAAAACAAGGCACATACCTCTATGGGTCAGGATAATTATCTTGCCAACCGTGGGGTTAAGTCGACACAGCGGCGTAAAGGTCATCGTAACTACAGTAGTAATCCACCAAAAAAAAACAGCTGCTCCTTAGGCAACGAACCGTCAGGCCTACACAAAGAGAGAACCCCTTTGGCCTTCAGCTAAAAAGGAAAATCGGATTTGAATGAGTAAGCGCGAGAAAACTCACCAATAAACGCAAGCCATCTCTATCATGTCGAACAAAAAAAAGCGTGCATTGCTTTCAAAGTAGAGTGACGAATCATGCAACAAACATTTCAACGCACAAGCTGCAGGGTCAAGTTCAAAAATGAGTTCAAATAACACGAATTTGAAATGCAAACATTCGCGTTATCAAACGATTGAAACTGAAAAATACGGTTTTATCGCAATAGTTCAATACACTATTTATACGAAGGTTTAGAATGAAACAACAGAGAAAGTAATTATATGGTATCGGAATATTTAACAAATCAACTGATACCTCCAACAAGGTCTCGACTAATTAATTATACCATAAAGCTTTGTTTTTAAAGCAAAATGGGCTTGAGTTACGGAATTACTAAAAAATAAAATATACCGGATATAAACCATTTAACCATCGAACAAATTTTCGTTTTTAGTATGAATAGATTTGACTAGAAACGTTATTGTAACGAGGTAAAAATACAGTATGGGGTTGTGAATAGAAACAGAAGCAAGGTGAATGAAAAACGACTTACCACAAAAAGGACGCATCTGAATCCATCGTTGAAAATAAACGTAACAACCCCCCCCTTTCCCCAGCAAAATTAAACGTTCGGGGTAGGAAAGCAAAAGTAATGGAAGTGGGCAGGACCAAAAAACAACAAGAAATAAAATCCCAAAGAGAAAAAAAAACAAAAACCGAAACAAAAAAAAATTCGTTTAAGGAAAAAAAATTAAAAGAAAATTTGTTTACGGAAACAAAAAACCAAAATAAAAGAAAAAAACACCCCAAAATAAAAAAAAGAACTCTCGTCCGGCTAGAAAGGCCAATAATAGGAGAGGAAAAAAGGAAGAAAGGAAGGGAAGCAACCACCGAGGACTAAGAATAAAGGGCCTCGGCACTGCGGAGTCGTCAACGGACGGATGTTTTGCAAAAGAGAAACACAAAAGGTTATCAACCTCAAAAGAAGAAACGGAACGAGGAAGAAAACCAACAGTGCCGACCAACATAGGATCCAAAGGTCAAGCCTCAAGTAAACAAAGAGACAACGAGGGAGAACGAGAAGAAGAGAGGAGAAACGCTGGTAAAAGGAAACGGTGTACTGCACACTGTGGTAGCCAAAACCGAAGAACTGAAAAAAGGAAAGGCAAACTAGTCCTACAGTCGACCAAGTCGTAGGTTTCTGAAGAACGAAAGACGGACTAGAAAGCATCTACCTCAGGAGTGGATGGACAAAACACAATTAGTAGCGGGACCGACAGCAAAGAAGACCAGCAAAAGGATAGGAAAAGGAGAGTGAAACGAAAGGAACGAGAAAAAAAAGAAAAAAAACCAAAAAGAATAACAACAACACCAAATACAAAACCCAAAAGAAACTAAAATCATACAAAAAAAATAAAACAAAATCCAAGTGTGGTTATGTAGGCGTATATCTGTGCGTGTGCATGCTTGTGTGTGTATGTGTGTGTTGAGGTATGAGTAGGTGAGGTGTGTGTGTGTGTATAAGTGTGCGTGTATGTATGTGTTTGGCCGCTGTAGTCGCCTCTTACGACAGGCAGGTCGTACCATGGGACTATTCTATTCTCGGACCCACACAGGTGCAAGGAGTACAAGGAGAGAACAGAGGAAAGAAGAACCAAGAAGAGAACGGAAGAAAAGCGAACCAAGTAAAACTGTGTGTTTATGAAGTGTGTGGGTGTAGGTGTGCGTGTATGAAGTGTTTGGTTATGGATTGGACGTGTATAAAGAGTGTGTGTGTGTGTGTGTGTGTGTATGTGTTGGACCGCTGTAGTCGCCTCTTACGACAGGCAGGTCGTACTATAGGACTATTCTATTCCCGGACCCACACGGGTACAAGGAGTGCAAGGAGAGAACGGAGGAAAGAAGAACCAAGAAGAGAACGGAAGAAAGGAGAACCAAGTAGAACTGTGTCTTTATGAAGTGTGTGGGTGTAGGTGTGTGTGCATGAAATGTGTGGGTATAAATTGGACGTGTATAAAGTGTGTGTGTGTGTTGGTGTATGTTGGACCGCTGTAGTCGCCTCTTACGACAGGCAGGTCGTACCATGGGACTATTCTATTCCCGGGCCCACACGGGTGAAAGAAAAAGCAAGAAAACGAAAGAAAACCCCCGTAAAACAGGAAGCAAAACGAAATTGTAATGTCCAAAAATCATGTCCGAAGGAAAGCAAAGTCGTCATAATCTGGGGCACGAGGACTAGGTATTGGGCTTACGGCATTTACGCCGCCAGAAGGAAAACGAAACGAGATCGAGGACATTAGGATTTCGTCGACATATATCTTCAGGTTCGGAAGGGGCATAGAATAATGTCTGCCTCTTTTGGGCAGTTTTCCGCAAAACAGAGACAGCAGGGGTGTAGTAGTTGCAACACGCGGCATAGGAGGTGGCAAGGGTAGTTTGGAAAACTCGAAACGAGTTAAGGAAGAAAGTTGTTTGTTGTTGGAGGTAAGAAAGTCAACGGTAGAAAAAGAAACATCATGGGTTGTCAGAGTTTGCACGAAAGAAAGAGAAAAAGTATTGGCTGTACGAGAATCAACCATACGAAGAGAAACACAAGCGGAGCACACTTCAGTTACGTTAACTAGAGGGACAGAAGTAGATAAAATTTCAACGACGTTAAATAGAGGACTAGAAGTATCACAGTTAGGAAAGGAAACAGCATTGGCTGTAGGAATATCAACCCGAGGAAAAGGAGCAGAATCCGATAACACTTCAACCATATTACTTAAAGGAACAAAATCGGGTAGAATTTTGTAACGGGCATTTTTGTAGGTTAACATTTTACGCTATACTCAATTCTTAAAATACATCGTTTTTGGATCGCTGTTTGTATCAAGTAAATACTTTCGAATAGTTTTCGGATTTGTATGCAATTTAACTCGCGTGTATTAATTTTAAAAGTAGTTTAATTGAAGATTGATTGTCATTAATAAATAAATTGCAAGGAACGAGTTTTAAATAGGATTATTCGTAAATTACTTTCCAACGTATCGAAAATGATAAACAACTGTAATTAGTTATTAGATATGATGGGGCATTCACTTATTGGATGTGCCTTATGTTATTAACGAAGTCGAGATAATAGTCGACAAGAGTTCATGATAACAACGAGTCGATATAAACAGATGAGCAGTTGTAGTTTGTTCTTGGTTCCTATATATTAATTACGTTGAAAATACTGCTTCTTTTTGCTTTGAGAATAGTGAGAATTAATGCGGCATCAATTTGCGAATTGTTCATGAACGGCTTTATTGATTGTGTTTTTTTGTTGAGTTATCTTTTTATATTTGAACTGTGTGTGCGATCTAGTTTTCGTGGTCTTCTTTTATCAGAGTAGTGCATGCTTTGGATTATCCAAATACAGTTTTAAGCTTGAGTGTTTCTAAAAAAAAACAATGATGATACAGTTGTAGCAGGTTTAGTAGAAAAAAAAGAATCTAAAATAGATCATTGTTTGCGCAAATTTCGTTATTCAAAAGCATTAGATTTTTCTTTGTTACCATAGGTAGCAAATAGAACACCTCACGTTACTGTTAGTTTAATGCATTACATCGTGCCTTGAAAGCCCGTGATTCTAAATTTTTATTACCATTTTTTTTTTCGATTTGTGTTACAAAATATTTCGAAATTAATGTCTCAGGAAATAGAATTAACAAGAATTTATCAATGCTACATAGTTCCATCAGCATGATAATGTCTGCTGCTAACACCAGTGAAATACGTAGGTGTGATTAGTGTAAAGTGTAAGAAATTCCATCAACACCCTCACAGTCAAGGGTGAAGTGCTTCGTTAGTGCAGGACATCGTGAATTCCACACTTCAACTGCAAGGAAGCGTTACTGAAGGACTTTTTGTAAGTTGAACTATTTCCTACTTGTTATTACTTTAAATATCTATCCGTTGTTTTGCCTGAAGGACTTTTTGTAAGTTGAACTATTTCCTACTTGTTATTATTTTAAATATCTATCCGTTGTTTTGCCATATCTTCGTCGTTCTGATACCTTTTACAATAGACTTGCCTGTTATTAAGAAAAAAAAAGAAAAAAAAAACAATCAATACTGCTGAATTACTCATATCAATTGTGTCTTACCTATTTATCTTTTGTTAACATTTTGTCTGATTTATGTTTAATTGGTGTGTGAGGAAACGTTTCTGCTACTCTCAATATTACCTCACTTTGTGATAAAAATTTTTATAATGCTTTTATCGTGATTATATTATATAGTTTATCCAAACCGTTTTATTTACATTCTACAAGTACTGAATAACTTAGACTTTTCATTGCTGCTATGCTTATTCTTTTTTTTCCAGGTTTGCTTAACTATTTTTATTGCAGGTATTGTTACTAACTCCTTACAGCCGCGTACATTATATGTTGGTCTGCTTTCTACAACCCCCCCTAATCTCCGATTGAGCCCGGTCATTTCTTTGATTTTCTTTGTGTTACGCACGGCTACGAGCCAACGTAGCATAGATTTGGCGCCCAACGTGGCTGCCTCGAATAACGTAACATAACAATTTGATCAACGTTAGACAATAGGACATCAGCTGAGATTTCACCAACCCTAGTTAAAAAACAGAAACAAGTAACATTTTGTCAGCATGAAAAAATGAGTAAGAGTAGGTAACGGAACAGGATCGGGTAAAACTTTGACGACAACAGCAACAGGAAACACGGCTACGGGTTCACTAATTTCCACAGGACCTTCTCTATCCGTATTAGGGATTATCGTCACTATAGGTACGGCTGTTATTGCAGACATGACAGAAATTTCTTGATTAGAACAATTTAAGAGAGCAGGAACATGTAAAATTTTAACAGCAACAGACATTAAGGATACAGGTTCGGGAACTTCAACGGGACCTTCACTGACTAAATTAGAAATTATCGTCACTACAGCGACATGTGTGCTTGCCGACACGACAGAAATTTCTTGGGTGGAATCATTTAAGAATGCGGGAACGAACTCTTGAGAAGTTAGCTGCAAGTCACTAATTTGAAGCATGGGTTGTTATTGTGGTGGAAGCACAGTTTGGGGTAAGAGTAAATAAGAGTAAATAACTAGGTTTATCGCAATTAAAGCATACGACCTGACGAGTAGAAGCAAAACAAGAGAAGGAACAGTAGAAAGTACGGAAGAAGTACCGGATCTACTCGTAGGCGTTGAAGAAATCTTAAAACTCGATCATGTGAAGCAAAAGTATTTTCCTCAGTAGTAACAAACTTATACGCAAAATCCGAGGGTTCAAAATGTTGAATCAGTAAATTAGACAACGACTTCCAGTCAGAAAATCTATGCCGGTAACCACGATACCAAAGTAACGCTTTAGCCTCGAACAAATCCACTGCAGACTCGAATAACTGCAATTCGGATACATGGTGAGTTCGTCGGAGTTCTTCGGCCCTTCTCAAAAAATCATGTACCGTAAGAGCGTTCGGGGCACCGGAAAATTTTATATTCCACTCCCACACTGGAAGACCTTAGTAGGAAGCCGAAGAGGAAGTCATTTTAAATACGAACAAGAAAGACATTCGTAGAAAGTAACTAAATAAAGGCTAACTGTAACTCGATAGAAGCCAAAAGAAAATTATTGCGAATACAGGACACTCTAAAACATCCGACGGATAAACTTCGGCAACACTAATAGGAGCGAAACAACAAAATAGAATAGGGCTCTAGAATAAAAGAAAAAAAAATCGGAGGACAAAAACTAACTCTAGACGTGACGGGGAGAACAAAATGTACAGAGAGCGAAGGAAGAAAAATCTTGAGCGCCAGCGTTTTCAACGGACTAGGATTATTGGCGAAAACACAAGTCCAATAATCTTTAATCAACCAACCAACAATATCGAGAGATTAGGAAAGAAACAATACTAGAATTCAAGAAGATTGAACCGCATGTGGGGGACAGCAAAGAGCAGAAAGAAAAAATAAATAACAGTCCGAACGTAAAGGAAGAAAACAATAAGTAGCATCAGGCCGAGAAGCAAAACAAAAGTTGGGGCAGAAATTAAGCGAAACAAAATCGAAGCGAACGCCAACCAAAACCAAAATCGAAGCAAAAGTTAAGCCAACGTTACACAGACCAAAATCGGGGCACAAAACAAAATTAACTAAAACAAATTCGCAACCCCACGCCAGGACGTCAGTATTTATGCTACGTAAAATGTCATTGCCGGACGAAACGTAAGTACCAGGTTAGCTATCAGACGCGGAGAGTGGGGGAATTCGCCTAAATACCAAAAGAAAAATATAAAGCACAAAAAAATTAAGCACATCGTACACGAGTATCTATTAACAACTGAAAATAAATAAAAACAAAACAAAATTTCTTGATTCGCATGGACAAATAAAAGTATTAAATTTTAGTGATATTGTAAAGGACAAATTTGATAGTGAATCCACGAAGTGCGCATTACGCGGCTAACATGTAATAAGATTCATTGAAACAAAAAAAAAGATTAATGTTTGGATTTTCTCAATAACAATAGCAAGTTTTAAATATAGATTTTCTCAATATTACGGGTGTTAAATTTAAGCATTAAATGTAAATTTACGCCATAGTAAATATGTTAAAATTAAAAATAGCGAATGTTGATTTTCTCAATAGTGCATGTGTTAAATTTAAGCATTAAATACAGGCCACGTTGTAGTAAGAACTAACGAAGTATAAGCCGAAGCACCTGCGCAGCTAGCTGTTCAACAAGTATGGTGAACTAGTTTCACACCAACAACCGTTGATAAATAAAAATCCCTGACATGTATAAAAGATAACAAGGCACATACCTCCATGCGTCAGGATGCTTATCTGGCCAACTGTGGGGTTGAGTCAACACAGCGACGTAAAGGCCATGGTAACTACAGTAGTGATCCACCAAATAAAAAAAAGCTGCTCCACGGCAACAAACAGTCGGGTCTACACAAACAGAGGACCCCTTTGGCCTCCAGCTAAAAAAAGCAATACACGCAAGCCAACTCTATCTTGTCGAACAAAAAAAAAGCGTGCATTGCTTTTAAAGCACGGTGACGAATCATGCAACAAACATCTCGACGCACAAGCTGCAGGATCAATTTCAAAAATGAGTTCAAATAACACGAATTTGAAATGCAAACATTCGTGTTATCGAACGATTGCAACTGGAAAATACGGTTTTATCGGAATAGTTCAATACACTATTTATATGAAGGTTTGGAATGAAACAACAGAGAAAGTAATTATATGTTATTGGAATATTTAACAAATCAACTGATACCTCCAACAAGGTCTCGACTAATTAATTATAGCATAAAGTTTCGTTTTTAAAGCACAATGGGTTTGAGTTACGGAATTATTAGAAAGCGCATTCATTGTAGAAAATAAAATATACGGGATATAAACCATTTAACCATTGAACAAATTTTCGTTTTTAGCAGGAATAGATTTGACTAGAAATGTTATGATTGTGCGTACTATTGTAACGAGGTAAAAATACGGTATGGGGTTTTAAATAGAAACAGAAGTTAGGTGAATGAAAAACGAATTGCCACAAAAAGGATGCATCTGAATCCATCGTCGAAAATAAACGTAACAAATTGCCATGTTTGAATTAATTAAGTAATCTAAATTAGCCCTTGAATTATTTTCTAAAATTTCTGTGTTCGTGTTATTCGAACTTGTTTCTACACTTTCCTTGTTTCTTATTCTAAAGCATAGGTTCCCAACCTTTTCTGAACCACCGCCCCCTCTACTGGAAAAAAAACTTCCAACGCCCCCCTCCTCATCATAGTGCATTATAACGCATATTAAAATATTGTTGCATAGTATCTATCTATATATATATATATATATATATATATATATATATATATATATATATACATAGATACTCATATACGAACGTTGCACTTTGACTGTTATTACAAGCGTTCACTAAAGCGTTGGACAAGGTATATATATTAAAAATCGCAAAAGTAAACCTTAATTAAAACGACTATCAAATGTAGTACAAACTTGTTTATTAAAAACTTAAATATGAATACATAATGAACAGAAAAAGATTAAGAAGAAAAATTAATGAGATAGTTGAGGCTGGTGAAGTTTTAACAATTTGCTAATGTCGGGTTCCAATTTCGTTAACATCAGCCGCAAATCGCCACGTTCAGTAATGTGCAGTCTGTTCCTTTTCTTAGACAATAAATTAGCTACTGCACTGAACCCACGCTCAGCCAAATAAGATGAAGGAAATGCAATTAAAAATATCTGTACTCTTGACCACAATCCAGTGTAAAGAACTGGTATTGGTTTTTGAAGCCAGAGCTCTTGATATCCATTTCTGAATTTTACTTTTAGTTCTTCGTTAGTTGTGAGTTCTACGAGTTCCTCTTCTAAATTTGATGATTCTGCTGTATCTGCATTTGCGAAAGGATCTAAAACCCAACCCGGTATATTCATGTTTAAAATATCCTGGAATCGCTCCACACAATCAACATGAAGAACGTCCAAGTGTTGGCAGTAAGTAAGTAAATCTTCATGTTTTGCAGAGACTGCTGATAATGTGGGAAAGTGGCTGTATTCACCTCTCCTAGATTTCGTTTGAATAGAAGAAGTTTTCCTACAAAAGCAGCTATGACGTTTTTTGTTTTAATTAAATTCAATTCGTCACCTTGCAATTGTAAATTGACTTCATTAAATATTTTAAACAAGTCTGTCAAATAAGCGATGTCATTTTTATGTATAATCAGGTTTTCGCGCAATTTTTGTTTCTGTTTTCAAGAAAGTCCAGTACTGAATCAAATAGTTGAAAAAACGGTTCAAACAAGTACCTTTTGAGAGCCAACGAACTTCTGTGTGCAGCAGCAAGCGATTGTAATCTTCATCATTTTCACTACAAAGTTGGCTAAATAATCTGTCATGCAATGAATTGCTTCTAATCGTATTTACTGCTCTAATAACGTAATGAAGCGACGAATGCAAACGTTCGTTCAGATTTTTTGCAACCAAGTGCTGACGATGAATAATACAATGTATAGCGAGTACATTTGGTACTGCATGTTTCAAATGAGCTATGAAACCCTTATGACGTCCCGTCATTGCTGGAGCACCATCAGTAGCTGCCGACAAAATATTATGCATAGGTATTTTTTCTCTTGAAAAACGTACTCATGGTATTAAATATCGTTTCTCCCTTTGTATCAGTTTCCAAATTTTTGCAAATAATAACTCTTGATAAATTTTTCGTCTTTTATGAACCGAACGTATGATAACAGCAGTACTTCGTTATTTGGTAGAGTGGATTCATCAAGTTGAATGGAAAAATTGCAAGTTTTAAGTAATCGCATAATGATATTTCAACGTCTTGAGCCATTTCGTCTATTCTCCTTTGCACTGAGTTATTACTCAGAGGAATTTTTCTGATGACATCTGCCGATGTCTTATGATGAAGAACAGTTTTATTACCTCTCTGACTGCCGGCAAGATAAGTTCCTCGCCAATGGTATGTGGTTTTCCGTTTTGCGATTAACAATGAAATGTTATATGATGCTCGTAGTCCATCATCTTCTTGTTTAGAAGACGACGCAAATAGGTTTGATATAGTTGGCTGTTTCAAATATTTCTTCTGCAGTTCTTGAAAATAGGACAAATCTTTGTCCTTTTATCAGTATGCATTTTATTTAAATGTTCTTGTAGCCTAGAAGGCTTCATGGCTTCATTTGAGAAAACTTTTGGCAAAGTAAACACATGGGTAATGATGGGTTTACAGGAGAGTGCGTAAATCCATATTTCAAATACAAAAGACTGTACTGCCGGCATTTCTTCTTAGATTCAGACATTTTGAAATCCAAAACTTGCCACGGTTTAAAATAAATTAACTTTTCAACGAATTTATAGATAATTATAAAATTAATGGTTATAATGACTTATATAACTTATCACTCACGAACATGGATTATGTGCGAAGCACACAAAATAATAACACATTCCTAGAGCTATCCCTGCCTTTTATACGTTTGATTTCATACAAGCATCAACTTGTATGTTTTATCTTGTTTGCGATGCCGGTGCACTTTGTAAGCAAGTCATATCGCGTCTTTGCTTATCAACTTGCAAAGACTTGTTGCGGACAATATTAAACGGAATTAGGTATTCATAGACCTAATGCTGAATTAAATGTTTTAAAGTATATTTTCTCGATAACAATAACATAGACATTTTAGATAGCTAAATAAACTGTCTATTCATGCCAACTAGGTATTTTCAAAGTATTTTAATATATTTATTTTCTAAAAGGTAAGTACGTCACGAACGCCCCTTAATCATCCTAACGCCCCCTTTGCCCTGTACTCGCTACCGCCCCCTTTGAAAGCTACAGCGCCCACTGGGGGGCGGTACCGCCCCCGTTGGGAACCTATGTTCTAAAGCATTCTAGTAATGACCATTTCCACCGTTTTATTCTTAAGAGATACTTAACTAAGTTATTCTTAACTTTAAGTGTAGCTCAATTTTGTAATAGGTTCCACCGCCGCTTGTCGCTCGATTCTTTGTAAAGTACTACTTTAGCGAATGGTACATGTGACAACGCAAAAATTTTTTAAAAATAGACGGTTTTACATACCAATTCTAACCTTAATTCACTAAATTGAATTAATACACCGTAGTCAAAGGGTCCCGGTCTAGCTTGTTGATTCTTCCAGCAAAAATAACATAATCGTCGACATTCTAGTAACTGCGTTGTCAAAGTCATATTTGTGTGTCAACGGTAAACGTTAACTAAAAACAGTTTATTCCGCATTTGCTTTCTATTAGTAATTAATGATGGAGAATAATAAAAAAAGAGTGCGGTCTACTAATTTCAAGGCGGCTCCGTGGCGTAGTTGGTATGTGTGTGCTACTACGTCCAAGGTCCCGGGTTCGAATCCCGACACGGTCCGCTTGAAGAATGTTAGGCGAGCATTTTTCACAAAAATACACCCTCGTTCGGATGAGAGATAAAATGGAGGTCCTGTGTGCGAGTGTTGTCACGAACGTTAAAGATATCCCTACCTTGCTTGGAACAGCAAGGGTTCAGCAAAATTCCAAATTTTCCAGGTAAAAAAACTCGCTTCCTGGCCAATGTATAGTACCTTTGGGTGGAACATTGGAAAATCACATCTACTAATTTCAGCCAAAATGAAAAAGACGCTTTGTATAATATTATGTATAAGTACAAAGATACGATAGAAAATAAGAAAACGACAGTGCCACCTAAGAAGAGAAGCATCAGGTATGGACTAAAATCACCCAGGAGTTTATACTGGTTCACCCAGCTTTTGCTCTAGAACTGCAGAGTGCTTCAAGAAATTTTACAATAATCGGAAAAAGCAAATCCGTGAAAAAGTTGCAGAAGGAAAAAAAGAAATTCTACTAACTGGTGGTGAAACCATAAAAACGTTTCCGGATAAAGATTTATTGTTATCCATTATGAACGAAAAAACAACATATGGTGTAAGTAACCGTTTCGATGGGGATGCTCAGAATGTTGTATTTTCTTTACATTTAGATGGGGCCACTATTGTGGAATTAAATGTTGACAATATAGCTGAAAATTTCCTAGATGAGGTATTATATCTTTATATACAAGTACTTGCTCGATATAACCCTTTTTTGTAGAACGAAGTCGATATGATTGAAGATAAAACTGTCAAATTTAATAATGCGCATGCTTATTCTAATACTTAAGTATAAGAAGAATTTAAGCCTAGAAAATTGGGGGCTTAAATTAAGACAAAGTTAAATCACACTTAAAGTGCGGTGGAAACTAAAATTACATTTTAAGGTGACGCTTAAAATTAAGTTCTTCTTAATAGTTCGGTGGAAACGGGCATAAGACTGTTAAGTTGTTTATATCACAATCAATCACCAATCGAAAATAAAAATTCCGGAAAAAAAAATTCAAAATTTGCTTACATAAATATGATGCTCGGTGTCTGCATTTTTTCTTTTCTTTATCTAAGTGCCCTGGTAAGACCATGCTGTTCCTTCTAAAAATTGGGCTGGTGTCTGGATTAGACGATCTCGTTCCTTCCCCAAACTGCTAACAAAATCTCTATTTATCGTGTTCAAAAACACTAAGTTGTCGAAAGAGACGATACTAACGATATTCTTTCGTTATAAGATCTATCAGTTTCGAGGTTCTCTATCTTGGTTAATCGTTAAAAACGAAAAATTTTCGGCGATTTGAAAATTTCCAAAATCCTACGATCGACTGCGCCAAATAAGTTAGTCACTTCCAAAAACGATTTTTTAAAATAATTTTTATTAGCGTAAGAACACTACACTACTAAAGTCGTACATATTCTGCTTCTTAAATCTAACGTTCCTCTATTTATACTGTTTCCTATCTAAACATAAAACAGTAGAAACGTTTCCTTCAAAATTTTGACTACATAATATTAACCACGGACCCGCAGACCACAAGTGTTGATAACTAGAAAATTACTACATTTTAGTGAGAGTTACTTGCACACTAAATGTAAAAGCATGAATTAGGAAGGTACTAAAGGGTATGACATCCAAAGAGTTTATGTCAGTTTCGGAGACCGCACATTAGCTACAAAAGGCTATGTTCATTGCCTGTTAGTTTGAGTAAATATCCTGCATTAGGTTTAAACCTCGTATTATCTAATTTCTTATTATCAAAATTTTAGTGGTCAGTCATTGAAGTCTGTGAACCTTCTAATATCAGATCTATGTTCAAGTCAGTTTAATACTAAATAGCCAGCTGGTTACTTGAAGTTTTGCATGTATGTTACATAAATTATAGTGATGTAGTAATTGTAAATGATATATAATTTTGTAGGGCTCGCTTTATAAGCGTTCAGATATTTAATGGTGTATGAAGCTGTTATATTGTATTAATATTTTTGCTAGCCTAGTAAATAATTTCTGTTGACTTATTTTATTAATGAATGTGTTGAAGCATCAGTACATGTGTTAAAAGAGTAAGTAGTTCATTTAAAACTGCAAAAATACCACAAAAAAATCCACCATCTGATGTTTAAGGGAACTCTGCCCCACGTATTTAAGGTCTTAAGTTTCCTATCACTGATCGTTATGTTATATATTATATATATATATATATATATATATATATATATATATATATATATATATATATATATATATATATATATATATATATATATATCATTTTTAAGGAAAAACAGTGTATTAGAACCCAATGAAATTATCAATTATTATGGTTGTTTGTTCTACTTTGTCAGTTTTGCTTATATTTCAAGTCTATTGAATAAATTGATAACTGAATTTGATTGCCTCAAATTCTATTTAATGAATTAATTCCAACATTATATTATGTTTACATGACAATTGCATTATGTTTGTAAAAACATTAAATATTATGTCAGGCAACAAAATAGTCATTAATTTTCAATAGGTTTGAATTTTGAGCAAAACTCGCAAGTATTAGTACCTAGTAAATTTAAATAGATCGCCATTGGCGGCAAATTCGCTTTAGTATGCAGATCAGTTCATAGGTGGCGCCAAAGTTTTAGTTTGGTGCTATTATATTTCAGTTGAGTTAATTTATTTAAGAAGAGCCTGTACGTCATTTGACATATGCGCAAACCTTAAAAGTCAGTAACGTGGCGGATTTAATCATTTGTATCAAACTCCCATAGAGTAAATATTCTAAAATTAAGTTTCATTTTGTTGGTGGTTTAAATTTACATGGCGAATACGCGGATAAACAAAGTATAAAACACTAAAAAACAAAAAAAACTATTAAAGGATAAGAAATAAATATAGAATATCAAAGCCAAAAATATCAATTGACATTTAATAGCAAATTATCTACGCCACTGATGCTTAACGAACACGCCTATTTATAAACAATGGACTAATCTGACACCGTTTTAGCATGATTACGTACATGCTCTTCCTAAATAAATTCCATAGGTTAGATAAGTTACTATAGTAGCCACTTCCAACTAGGATTTGCTTTTTTTATTGATGTGCCATCTGTTGGATTGTGTTACCACTACCATGTATATTGACTAAGGTTTGCATCCATGCTAACAAAATGGTTAAAAACCTTACTAGGAAATGGTATGGATTCGTGTAATACTGAATTTTGTAGAAGCTCAAACTAAAAAAGAAAATCGTTATAATTGATTGTATTTTTATATAGTGGTATCTATGCTTAAAAAGTTTAGAGTAATTTTTTTAACATGGATACAATAATATAAAAATACAAGCAATTACTAAGATTTCCTTTCTTCATTTCAAGCTACTTCAAAATTCAATACATATGGCTAAGTACAGTTTACCTCTGTAATGTATACATTGTCCTGGTGTTATAAGTATTGTAGCGGGCTACTTCTACCGCGTTTAACTAATTTAAAACAAGTAATAACAAGAGTCTTTATTACTCGCTGTTCACAATTCTAATTAACAGTATATGCCTTATTTATAAATGTTTTCAGTCCAATTAACAATGAAGCACTATCACACTAATGAGTTTACAAGCACTAATATCTTCTTAAACTAACTTCTTAAGGATTGGTCCATTAACAACACTAACACAACTATTTATTTGTTACACTTTGTCTATTTATGTATTCTATCTACAAGCTGCATGTACATTACGTTTGGACTTCCAAAAGCTCAACTATATAATTTTATACGATATAATTTATGTTCGACATTCTGATATAGACTAAACTCTGTACTTCATCATCGGTCTTATTTATACCGTGAATTAAAAAAGATGACTCATCCTTCAGTAATTGCTAGAAGCTTCTCGGTTTATGGAGAATATACAGTGCTTGCGGCGTTTTGTGTGTTTGATGGGTTGCCTAGTAGTCGCTCGCAACAGTATTATTGGGTTCTATATGATTCATAAACAGTCAAACCCACCCTGTAAAAAGGTGTTTGGTTGAGGTGTTGTTTATTTACCGTATCTCTCAAAGGACTATACATTATCGTTATATACATATAACTGCTGTAACAAAAGAAAAATACTTACCAATAGATGTTGGCAAAGTAGCACTTACACTGATGTCTACATCAATTCCTACAGGATTCGTTAAAACAAAGAAAAAATTCAAATTAGGCTTTTATCCTAATGAATGATTTAATGCAAAACTGCGAATAATGAATGCCATTATAATAAAAAAAAAACAGTAAGACAAAATACTTTCACACAATAATAAATGTTGTGATGGTATTGCGGTTCTTTTTAAAAACTGGTTTGATGAAATATCACTCGCTTGGAAGTGTTCATGACAGACACGATAATTTCTAAATACTTGTGCAGGATACAATAAGATTAATTTTGAGTTGCCAATTATACGCAACCAATTATTGAACCGTTGTATATACTTACTAGGATTTGAAAAACAGTGTCTGATGGCAGTTCTATTGACACAAGTAGGCACGCAACAAGGAACATATCCACCACCCATGATGAAGCTACCAAAACATCGAAATCAATACTATTAAAGATATAATTAAGAACAAGTTTAAATTATCTAAGGTTTAAGTTTAAACCAACAAGCCTTACTAAAAATTTGAAAATCGTTTTCAATGCAATTATAGGAATGGAAAAATATATTAATATATTTAATTAATTTTAACAAAAAATACATACCTTTTTACACACACATACAGTTGAAATAATTACGAAAGCGTAAAAACAACAGACCAAATAGAGAAATTTTTAACAAATAAATAATAAAACATGTAGCATAGGTTATATATACTTGTAGCCTGGCATGGCGCCTAAATTTAAATCTAGGGTCCCTAAAATTACTTAGGGACCCTAGATTTAAAACAGCGCCATCTGAACTGATTGTGTTACCATTAAAACCATTAGAACAATGCTGTGCTTAAAGTGGCTACACCCTGATAAATTCTACTATACCTTTATATTTTGTGCGTTATGTGGTTTAATACCATAGATAAAGAGAGATAGATAGGTAACTTTCATGTTATTAGTTGTCAAGGCGTTCTTCACCATCTAGCGGAAGAAGCGTTCGTGGTTGTTAAATCAGCAGTGCAAAACAGTCACCGAAGATCCCAAAATGTTATGGCGGGAAAATTTCCTAATTTAAACTTACGGCAGTACCAAAACTTTTGAATATTTAGGTGCAAGTTGAAGTTTCTTTTCTTTGAGAATAAAGTCACTTAGAATTTTTAAACATGTGTTTATTGATGTTTTGGTCCATGTTTAAAAACCAAGTGATTTTATTCCCAAAGAAAAGAACATGTGTAAACAACACAATAATCATAGGAATAACGTGCTCTTGAAATACGTTTTTAAACAACTTACATAAAAATTGGTTTTACAAGTATATTGTGTAGCGAGTTTGCTTGTATTAACAATCTCGAATTTCAGATACTTATTCTTGATTTCGAAGCAGACAAAACTGAATATTTGAACACAGAAACATTTTTTCTTTTTTGTTTGGGTCATAACTTATCTTGGCCAGCTTAATAATTGTCTACATGTAACTGAGAAAAACTACTTAAAGAAGAAAAGTAACGCTAGTTCAAAATAGTCTTAATTCCAATTCTCAATCATTTGGTAGTAAGGTTAATTTAACCAAAGTACAAATCAAACAAAATAAATAATTTATTATTTATTACATATCCAGTTACAACATATTTTATTAATAATGCTTGTTTACTGTTACATGTTGTTAAAACTTTTAATTATATTATTACATTTTCATGGAAAGTGCATACTATAAATATTATTTTATATTTTCACCTGTACAATATATTTTCTACTGTTGTTGACATTACGTATCGGCATGTCAAATAATTTAAACGCTGCTTAATAGTAAGGCATTGCACAATCAAAATATGCTACATTCAAATGTATGATTTTTAGATATTTCAGTTACTCGACTATACATCCCTTAAAATCTGTTTTGATTATTATTCAAAAAGTGCTAAAATTGCATTACAGAAAATAAGTTGTATCTGATGAACAAAAAAGAATCACTTTACCTTATATGTAAGTCAAAAAACCAAACTAACATCAGCAAGCAAAAAAATGTTAAGTAATATGAATTTCAGGGTACATTCCTAATTATATAAATTTGTTTAAACCAGAAATGTACAAAGTGATTACTTGACCAGCAAAGGAGCATTACTATAGCAGATTGTCCGAACAATCTTAAAAATTATGCTAGTTGCACATTCAAAGAATTCAATTTTTCGTTTGGGAGAATACATTTAATTACAGTGATTTTATGATTTTTAGCATTAACTTTTGAAGCACAAAATGGCTGTTTCAAAAATACCCTAGACGCACAGACTTATTTTATTCTAATTTATAAGATTTTTTGGTACTTGTGGATTACTAAGCAATAAAATATACCATAGTTACGATTACAAAAGTTCATTTTTTGTTTTAATACAAATTTTGGGGTGGTACTCTATATTTACCACCATGCAACTAGGCACTGTATTATACAAACTAAAAGTATAGTACCTAAATATATGTTTTTTCAAACTGAATGATAATCAGCAAAACAGTTCTTAGATTTGGATAAACACAATGGAACATTACAAGTTTGGCACATCCAATCGGTGCGTACTTGCTTATTTCGAGTGCTACAGCAAGCACATCTTCTATACTCCATTCCAGTTAAGAAGGTACTGAAGAAAAAGATAGGACTGAATTTTAGCGATTCTCATTGGTGGATGGATGAGCCAAGTGTACACAAGTATAAATATCCCGTATGTTTGTGTTGGTTGTTTGAACATTTTTATTATAAGACAGATTGTCAATTGGCATTTTGACATTTGCTATTGCCCTTTCATATTTTCGTTTTTGTCATTTATTGTATTTTGTTATTAGTTTGCCTTTGAAATTTTGCTCGGCCTTATTAATTTGTGTTAATTTTATATTTAGTATCAAAATAGTTCTTGTCAGAGCTATAAAACACCAGTGTCTTCATAATAAGGTAAGCATGTCTCATTAAAGATAAGCATATAATACTAACAATGAATTCTTTTCAGACTTTTATTTAATTATGGATCACTAACCTATTAAAAATCCGAAGGGCAAACATGTTATGAGCGGGCAAAAGCTTATTGCCTATAATATATATTTGAAAAATTCCACAAATGCATCCAAAACGCAATCTGTGAAGCAAACTGCGTTAGAAGTGGGTTTAGGTGTTCGATCAATGTGGAATATTTTAAAAGAAATGGAAACTACTGGTACTGCTTCCTCGCTAAAGACTACAAGAGTGCGTACAACAATCTACGACGAACTTGAAGAATTTGAAAGATGTGCGATTCGACGGCATGTTCATGCATTTTACTTTAGAAATGAATTACCAAATTTAGAGAAAGTATTACATACTCCCTGTATCTTTGTTGTGGTTTGTTTAGCATTCTTCTTAATCTTCTTTGGGAATGAAACCACTCATAGTTTTTAAAATCTATTTTATTTACGTTTCGATCCATGACCTAGGATCGTTGTCAAAATAATAAAAACTTCAAGTTTGACGTTTATGACATAAATTGAAGGTTGCTTTGATTTATTGATGTTTGAAATATTTGGTTTGAGTACACTAAGCAAAAATTTTTAAAGTTTAAAAGAATGATTGCCTTCAATTTGTGTTGCGACCTGGGATCGACTTTCCTATGGTAGCCAATACGCTTAACGTGAAATCAGCTGATTAATTTTTATTGGTAAATTTTATATAAATTCAATAATTTGGGAAACATTTTTTAACATGTTTCTATTTATACAATTGAGAGATTTCTGATTTTATGTCTTATTTTACCGAGATTCAGTAATATATTCATGGAGGAATTCGAAAAAGATGTGATATTCACACAAGAATTGAAACCATTGATCTGGTGGAGATACGTTGATGATGTTTATGCTATTTGGCCTCATAATATAGAATTAATTAAAAACTTTATAGTCAATTAACGAAATAGAACCAACTATTAAATTCACATATGAATTAGAACAACATGGAAAACTTCCGTTTTTAGATATTCTAGTTAGCAAAAACGATACAACAATTAATACATCGGTATATAGAAAACCAACGCACACAAACAGATACTTAAACTTCGATTCAAACCACCCACAATGTGTCAAACGAGGAATTATCAAAACCATGTATGATAGAGCAAAATTAATATCATCAAACGAAGAAATTTTAAAGAAAGAGAAAGACCTAATCAGATGTACACTAATAGAAAACAAATATCCTAAAAGAATAATAGAGAAAGAAATGAATAAAACCCTAAAAATAAAGAAAAGGAAAACAAAACAACGATACACACCACAAAATGCTCTCAATACCATACATAAAAGGATTCTCCGAAAAATTCAAAGAATAGGAAACAAATTTAGAATTAAAACAGTATTTAGAACCAATAATACACTAAGAGCACAATTAACAAAAACAAAACCCAAAAACGCAATACAAAATTCAAAAAACTGTATCTACAAAATACCGTGCGAATGTAATAAGTTTTATATAGGAGAAACTTCCAGACCATTTGAAGTACGACTAAGAGAACATAAATCATATATAAAAATAGAAAATTTGAAAAATCCATGATTTGCCAACATGCATGGGACTCAGTCATAAAATAAAATGGGAAGATGCAAAATTATCGACAAAGAAGAAAACCACCAAAACGCAAAATCAAAGAAGCTGCCTATATAACCCTACATAAAAATAACTGCGTTGCAAACGAATCCGTGACTTTCAGTAAACAATGGATTCCATTACTAAAAGAAATAACAAAAGAAATAACAAATGAAGATCAAATGCCCACAATATCTAGGTAGCATTGCAAGTTTTTCCTGGGTTTTCCTTGCGATATTAACATGAAATACAGCCTACATACATGATTTCTATTTATGCATACAATAACTAATTACATAACAATAAGCATATTAACTAGAAAACCATTATTTCGGCAAATTATACATGTTGGGGGATCTTGGTAGCCACAGGTTGCTTAACCCCCTTCACTGAATCTCGGTAAAATAAGACATAAAATCAGAAATCTCTCAATTGTATAAATAGAAACATGTTAAAAAATGTTTCCCATATTATTGAATTTATATAAAATTTACCAATAAAAATTAATCAGCTGATTTCACGTTAAGCGTATTGGCTACCATAGGAAAGTCGATCCCAGGTCGCAACACAAATTGAAGGCAATCATTCTTTTAAACTTTAAAAATTTTTGCTTAGTGTACTCAAACCAAATACTTCAAACATCAATAAATCAAAGCAACCTTCAATTTATGTCATAAACGTCAAACTTGAAGTTTTTATTATTTTGACAACGATCCTAGGTCATGGATCGAAACGTAAATAAAATAGATTTTAAAAACTATGAGTGGTTTCATTCCCAAAGAAGATTAAGAAGAAAGTATTACATGCAATAAACAATGATGACTCTTTACCAAACTTCAGTCGCACACATCACTTTATCGGGTAATGATGAAATTGGGTTTTAAATATGGAAAGCGTAGCCGAAAAACAATTTTAATTGAAAAACCTGAAATTGTGTTGTGGCGAAGAAAATATTTAACTGCAATTAAAAAGTATAGAGCTGAAGGCAAAAGAATTTATTATACTGATGGAATGTGGGTGAATGCTGGACATGTAAAGAACAAGGTATTGCAAGACACCACTGTAAAAACAGCAAGGCAGGCATTAATCGAAGGTTTATCGACTGGTATAAGAGATCCCTCTGGCAAGGGCAAGAGATTAATTGTTGCGCACATGGGTAGTGATATGGGATTTGTCAATGGTGCATATTTAAACTTTCAATCTAAAAAAACAGGTAGCGTATTAACACTATAAACAACTTAGGACCCTGAGTTCATAATTATCGTTTTAGGAGATTATCTCGAAGACATGAACGGTAAAGCGTTTACAACTTGGTTGAAAGGTGTATTACCTCTTCTTGATAATGATAGTGTAATCGTGCTTGATAATGCTCCTTATCACAGCATCAAAGCCGATAAGGTTCCAAATCAAAGTTGGCGGAAAGAACAAATTTATAATTGGTTAAACGCAAAACACATTGAAGTTACCAAAGAGCTATTAAAAGTTGAATTATTAGCCTTAGTAAAGCAGCACTCTCTAGCTCACCCGACACCTTATGTTGTTGACGAAATTGTAAAACGCTCTGGCAGAACTGTATTAAGGTTACCCCATACCACTGCAATCTAAATCCAATTGAGCTGATTTGGGCTCGAGTAAAGCAGCATGTAGCTACCAACAATTCTACTTTTAAAATTAACGACGTGAAGGTGCTTCTGGATGAAGGAATTGCAGCCATAGATAAAGGACATTGGGTTAATTGTATTAGCCATATAATTAAAGAAGAAGAAAGAATGTGGAAATTGGATGGCATTGTCGAAGAACTTGTCGAACAAATTGTAATAAATGTTGGATATGAAAGTACAACAGACGACGAAGATACCTCTAGGGATGATATGGACGTAGATTATATATAAATTTGTGATATCATTGTTTTGATATTTTGTGATGTGTTTAATTAAAAATAGCTTATATATTGTTCTTTATTAATATTTTATTTAAACTTTAACCAAACAGGTAGAAAATAAAGTTCAATAATGCTTGATATGTTTTAAAACCGTGTTTCTTGGATGTATTTATTCAAAAACCTCAATCTTGCAAAAAATATAAATAAAAATCTGTATAAAAACATCGATGCATTGCTTTAATTTCAATCATTGTTAACAAACTTACAACCTTTCGAAAAAATGAAACTGACATTATTTTATTAAAGCATTCTATAACTCCAGGTGAATCTTTGTTTCTACCATAATTGTTAAGTAAAGACTAAGGGCAAATTCATAAAGCACATAAGCCACACTCATACTTAAGTAATGCTCTATCTCAATTTTTGGTATTCGGAAAAATACTAAAAGTTGAGATGGAACATTGATTAAGTATGAGTGTAACAGTGTTATGAATTTGCCTAATTTCGTCCGTCTTAAACTTAATGTAGTTCCAAGTCCAATTTTATCTTCTGAAATTTAATACCAAATTACAAATACTCCTTGTTATTATTTAGACAACTATCCTAGGAGAAGGATCGAAACGTCAATAAAATCATTTTCAAAAAGCAATGTGGTCTTATTCCTTAAGAAGAACACCAAATTGCAATTACTGAATGCAATAATACTTAAAAATTAACTAATACAGTCAGCCATTTGCATTGTTATTTTGGAAAAACTATCCTCACAAAATAGTAAATATACAACCGACGCCGGCAACTTTTCAAATACAGCAACTAATAAATTTTTGATCTGTGTAAATCTGACTCAAGCACAAGCGCCATCTACGACCTTCTTAACTGGAATGGAGTATAGATCCATACATTGGCATGTGCACATTTTCTTTGTATTTTATATCTGGATGGACAGATGATCTATGTTTTTATTTGTATGGGTTTTATAGGTGACTGCATATTTTTCTTATTGCGGATATTAACAAAGTAATTACTTCGCGTTTGAAATGTTTTAAACTAATTTTGGAACTTGTAATTAGACGAGCGTCTCGCGACAGTAATGACATGGCTGCAATAATAGGTTAGGTTACTGTTAGAAATGGATATTATTAAAAACACAAATCACTTAACACGCATATCAGAACAGTTGTTCTAAAACTATTGCAAACTGTTCTGATATGCGTGTTAAGTGATTTGTGTTGTGTTTTTTAATAATAATACTTAATTTGTGTTTTAATAATAATACCTATTTCTAACAATAACCTAAACTGTCATTGCAGCCATGTCATTACTGCCGCGAGACGCTCGTGTAATTAGTTGCTTGTGTATAATGTATGAATTCACAATACAAACATCTAAAAAGTGAAAGAAAATTCGGTGCCACCACTTCTTAGACTTTCGGTCAATCTCATAACACAACTTCAGTTGATCCAATTTATCAACGGAGTTCATGTTCGCATTATAATCTGAAAGAATTTTAGGACAAGGAATTTCTTGTATTACTTCAGTTTTTGTTTTACGATTAACTTTAGTCACTTCATTTGGTTGATGGTAATTTGAAATCAAGTGAACACATCCTTCCATTTCACTGTATAGATACCAATATTACTAACAAAATAATCAAAATCACCGTTTTAATTCGTTATCTCTTTGCAACTGTGGTAATTCCCTCCTAGTTGGATTTATGGTTCCACATGCAAATATTTGTAGTGTTTTTCAAATCTCCATCAGCTGGACACTACTAAAATAATTGTCAAAGAATATCTTACGACTTTTATTCTCAAGTCCTTGACACAATCTATTTACTACTTTTACTCCCAAGGCTTTTTTAGATGAATGTCCCGTCTTTCCAGTATAATTGTTGAATTTATAACAGTACCCACTTTAATCGGCCAATACCCACACCTTATACCCTCGTTTGATAGGTTTTTTGGGTAAGTATTGTCTTAATGATGAACGGCCTTTAAATTTAATCATTGACTCGTCAATTGCTATGTATTCAGATGGTCTAAAGTGCTTAAAAAAATTCGTTTGCAATGAAGACGGAAAAGGTCGAAGTTTATACAGTTTGTCGTAGACAGGCGAGTTACGGCTTGGTAACAATTCATTGTCATTGATATGAAAATTTGTAAGAATCCAGCCAAATGTTTACTGTCATCAAGTTTCTCACAAAACTGTCATGGAAGTCAGGCGCAAGACGACCAAAAATCCCGGTAACTGGGAAGTTTTTCAATCCCATTAGTAAATTGATACCCAGAAAACATTTCAATTCCGTTTTCGTCAAAGGTATGAACATGCAACCTTTTCTAGTCTGAGTAGCATATAAGTTGGTTTGAAAAACAATATGGTCCATCATGTCATCTGATACAAACAACTGAAAAAGTTGACAGGGAATTTCAGCATTACAAGTAATATTCACTGGGCCAGTACTATCTAAAAAAAGGTGTTGGAGCACAAATACCATAAGTTTTATTCCATGTTGCTTTCTGCCGCACTATAAAACTAGAAACAGGAAGTAGGTCCTCATCATCCCATTCATTATCACTTTCAAGTTCTATTGACGGTGTTTCAATATATGTAATTCCATCTACGTCTTCAGCATCATCATTCTGATCTGAGTCGTTTTCTGATTCATTTCCTGAAGGAATGTCAGCACGTAATTCTGCAAATAATTCTACTATCGTCATATTCACTAATCTGATCAATAATTCTTCATTATCATCCATATTCGTGCTAAAACAAAACATAACCTAATTGCACGGAGGTACAGACATTTGAACACCCACAAATTTATCTATCAGGTTAGGCAATAATAAATTATACAAATTCTAGATATAATATATCTTACCTGAATATATAATTAATAAATCTATGCTAGAAATTTGAAGCACAATGCAATAACAACTGGTTACACAAGAAAACAATTTACTAATAGCACATTCAGCTGTCTGAAAAACACTGAGCTGCTGTAAGATATTGCAGGTATGAGCTAGTCTATTATTTGCCCTTGAACTGTTAACTCTATGCATTGCCATACATAAATATAAGGTGGTTCATGAAACGAACCGTAATGCATGTCTAGTATAACTTATTTTACATGTGGTCTATTTTATGTGCCACCATGTCTCATAGGTCTAGATAAATGTAGTATTTTACGTGTAGCACCATGCTTCAAAGAGTTAAGGTAAAATGAATGACCTTTGACATTTTCAAGGATGTCTTCACAAAACTTCTAAAATCACTAATTGGCCATGTCTTCCAAAAGTTCTAAGCTACTATTGTATAGGTACATCCAACACCTACATTGAATTTACATTCTTATCAAAAAGTCAAATATTATCAGTCCATGCAAGTTGGTGCAAGGAAAATAATAAAAACTATGTTGCATTTCAAATAACATTTTGTAAAGTACTTGTCAAAGAAAGATATCGATACATAAACATTGAAAGGATCTATCATTATGAAGTATTGCAAACCTGGCTCAATGTGATAAACAATTAACAGGACGTTAAGCGTGCAAAAGATAACCTTTTGGTTTCGTTCATACACAATTATTTTAATATTTATTTAGTCCATTGACAATGACCTATTCAGTTGATGGTACTTTGGAGAATATTTAAAATGACATTTGTACGTTCAACATTTTGTTATATATTTATGTGGACATGGTTAATTCAGAAACAAGAGGACTGCATCGTTATGTAAAAGAACAATACATAAAGTATAAAGCAAAGAATATTTCTCTGTCCTAAACTGCAAGTGTCCCAAGATTATTATTCACAAAATTACGAGTCCAAGATTTTACCATTTAAAGTTTGAATGAGGTGAGGGTAGGGAAGAAGCGGTAGTAGGTTTATTTGGTTTAGGCACAAGAAGTAACAGAAGAAATAAGCTGGGGGAATTTTGCAACAAAAGAAATTTAACCATCAGAAACACATTATTTCAACATGCTAGAAGACGATACACGTGGAAGGCGCCAGGAGATATAAAAAGATATCAAATAGATTACATTCTTGTTAGACAACGGTTTAGGAATCAAGTAAAAGACTGTAGAAGCTACCCATCTAAAACAGAGATTAGCACAAGGGCATGCTTTATTTAATAAGAAAATGCAACTACTGTGTTCAAAGACAACAAATACAGAAACAAGAAAACAATCGCTGAAAGCAAATGTGTTTAACACACCACTGTATGGTTGTGAAACGTGCTAGATACGTGATGAAAATATCATGGATAGATAAAGTTAAGAACAAAGAGGTTCTACAAATGGTATGAGGAAGAAAGAAATATATGGAAAACTAAATAAATGTGTAGATAGGATGATGTCACATATTAACGCATGAGGCAATAGTGCGGAATATATTAGCAGAGATAGGAAAAAAGAGAGGTAGAACTAGAGGTTAGACTATTGCACACAGATAGTGAAAGATGTAGGCTTTGAGAATTTAAGGGAAATGTGTAGGTTAGCTCAAAATATAAATCAATCGAGGTAGGCATGCAACTAGTTGAAAATCTAATGATGAAAAAGTAATTGTATTTAAACCTGATGATTATTGTAAACGACAAGAGGTGTTGCTTTTGCAATATTATGAACACATGTTGATTTGTGTGAAAGGATTAATTGGAAACTATTAATTCGGCAAATATCCAGTGTTGGGGTATCTTGGTAGCAGTACCAATGAATGTCGGTGAAATAGAGTATATATTTAGAAAACAATAGAAGGGTAGCTGTGTTGAATCTAGCAAGAAAGAGTAGCTGCTATGTTTGAAGACAAGAAACAGAAACAGAGAAAAATTGTTGAAAGCATATGTGTGGAGCACAGCACTGTATGACTATGAAACGTGGACAGTAGGAAAAGCAGACAGGAAAACGGTAGAAGCCTTTGGAACGTTGTACTTCAGAGCATGATGATGATGGCATGGGCAGACAGAGTTAAGAAAAAAGTTCTAGAAATAGCGGGGGAAGAAAGGTATCTGTGGAAAACAAAAAAAATAAGAGAAACAGAAGGATAAGATGCATTCTAAGGCATTGGGGTGTATAGTGCAGGATATATTACAAGCAGAAACAGGAAAAAAGATAGGCAAAAGTTGACCTAGATTAGACTATTGCACACAGATAGCAAATGATGTAGGTTGTGGGAATTTCAGGGAAATGTATAGGTTAGCTCAGAACACAACAAAATTAAGGCACGCGTTTAACCAGTTCCAGCATTGAAGACCTAATGACGATGATGAGTTTGAATGATAGGGCAGTTTATGTGAATATATGGCATGAAGGTGTGAGTATCACTACTACAATGAATTTGTGTTATGCATTTTAAATTTAGTTACTAGTTAGACGTTAGAAAGTGGTTATGAAGAGATCGTTACAATTATCAAAACAGAAATTATGCAGTAGCCAAGAATGTTGGGTAGTACACAGTATCGGTACTCGAAAGTACTTTTATTTTGACAGATTTACATGGAAACATAATATAGTGTGTTATACCAACACTCCTGGGCATCTGAGTGGTAGAATTTTTGCTAACATTATTTACCCTTTCTTTTTCTTTTATAAATAAGTTCTGCTTCTGCATAAATAGGGTAACATAAACTTGTTCGTGATTCTTTAGCACTCATCACCCTATTAAAACCAGCTACCCAATTATGACCACACAATGTTGTGAAATTAAGAAGACACTTTTTCTTAAACATATCAAAATGCTTTTCTTCCTAACATACATAATGCCAACTAAAATTAGCTGTTATGAATTTCAAAATCTCTAAGGTTTTTCCTTTCCTATAATGTTCGGTAATAGGTATATAATGTTATTATATGCTTTAAACAGCTGATAAATAAAATAACCATTGCAATTATTTAGTCCAATAGGCAACTTACAATTATACCTTTTTGCATTGATCAAATCACTACACGCAGTGTCCCCCTTAGCTAGTAAATTTATTTTGCAAGTGTTGCAATTATCAATAAGGCCTGCTAATTTTCTAAAAATAAAACCGCTTATATATATCCAACAACAATTTTTGAAATGTAATTGTTGGCTCGAGGAGTGATATTATCATAGCACAATTCTTCAACATTTGGCACAGATGCAATCACTGGTTCTAAAAAAAAATTTTGAATACCCAATAGTATGTTTCCCGCATCTTCCCCACAATTGGCAGCAATAGAATGTGTTGTAGCCAAATTGTTAATTAAAATAGGTTTAAAATGTGCCATAAACATAGTTGGCGTGGGATTGATATTTCTCGGCCCTCTTTGACGAATCTGTCCAAAAAATTTTTTAAGGGGATCTTGGTTAAATCTTATAACAGGTAATAAAGGCTTATTTGCTTGACAATGATCTTTATAAATGGCCTCTATTCCGTTAATTGTTATAACCCAATTTCTAAGAGTGGGAGGATATAGTTTCTTGCCATCTTTAAAATAATACATATTTTTTAACGCTTGTTTTGCGTTATTCCAAAAGTTAAAATGTGGAGAACCATAGACAACAGCGCATCTTAAAGGTTTTCCCAAAGTAGGGTATTTTGTGAGTCCATTTAAACTATCAAACATGTCGTCAAACAGTTTTAAAATTTTTGCAGTCCCAACAGCCTCTTTCATAACTTTTGATCCATCTTTACCAACACTGCCTAAAATAATGAAATCATTCAATCAATTATCGAAATTAAGAAGACGCCAGTCTGTGCAAGTAGAGGCATGATTGATGACACAGAATGACTGAAAACTTGAGCGGCATACGATACTTTCATCTTCTTGATTTTATCAGGAACAACATGTTGATCAGTTAATTTATATAACATTCTTAATTCTCCTGAAGAATTGTCAAATTTGTACAAATAAACAATGTCAGACCATCTTGCAACATTGGTTGAATTTGTATCAAGCCAAACTAAATCGTTTGACAATAAATTATTCCTAATCCCTTTAAGAAGATGAGGCGGGTCATAAATATGATAAATATTTTTTTCATTTATGAAAAAATATCTAATAAATTTTTCTACTATTATATTATTTCCCATCAAAGAATTAATAGCCGACGTGTTGTTAGTTCCTTGGTCGCTTACAGTACTCACAACATCAAAATCAGCTTCCTGGCATTTGTTAATAAGATTCTTACATATTTGCAATTTCATTGGGCTTGATTGGGCCGCTAAAAAAACTGTAAGCCTAGGGTTGTTTCCAGCTATAAAAAACACTCTGTAGCATGAAATCTAGGGCATTAGTAGCAATACGAGAAGATTGTCTATATCCAAAATCTTCAAAGCTTTGAGTGTATACATTCAAAGAAATGCGAAGTTCGATGCCGATTTCATCAAACATCAGAATGCATTGTTTTTGTATGGAATTAAAACTTTTTCCAACAGTTGCCAGATTTTCAAAAATAGAATTACAAATACCAAAAGTTACTGGAAATTTTTGCAGTAATGAATTTAAGGTACGCCTAGAAGGCATGTAGAACAGCTTTCGAAACAGCTTATAACCTTTGGAACTTTGTTTATGCAACACAAGCCCTAGTGTTTTGTCCTGATCTGTATATCTCTTCCCTTTTTGCGAATTTTGCGCTGCAACCTATTTGAGACTTCAAAAATTGCAAAATGTGGGGTTTAATATTTTTATTACTAATCATGTCAAGTAAATTTTTCTTTTTCCTTATAGAGCAATGCCTCTTTTTTAATCTTCTCATAGAATAAGTTAATCTTCTGGAAGTTGTGTATAATTTACTCGTCTTAGGTGTAAGCTCAATTGCCCTGGTAACGCACAAAGATTTCAATAACGTTGCATCTGTAACATAAGTCACTACATAAGTATATGAATGTTTTGTTGATTAAGACAAATGCAATGTTGTTGAAACTGCAAATCTTTGTAGTCACACAGTTATTTAAGGTTATAATGAGACAAAACATTTATCTGAACAAACAAATTATCATTAGATTGATTGTCTATCTAGGCTAATATATAAAAAGAATTTAAGTGTCCTATATTTCATCGGGTAATCAACTGTAATCAATCTGGAAGTAAAATTTAACAAACCCACTTTTAATGAAATCTTTTCAGCTACATCACCTTGAAGACAGACACATTTTTCAAATCGTACAAAATGTTGAAAAACTTAAAAATAAAAAATGTTCCGCAACATTTAGTATTTAGAGTTTTTGAGTTATTTGTAATAACTTTTCTTAATACTTTTTCCTCTTTTAATCACTGCAATGACTACTTGAAACGTTACTTTTTATTTTAATCATAGTTGGCTACTTTTCATTTTTACAAAACACAATTCATATTAAAAACATGCAGTCGGTCAAGGCCTATACAACAGAAAAATTATATATCGATTGCTTTCCAAACAAACAAGTTATTTGGGTGACATAAAAAGTGAAACACACTAAGTAATCGAGTAATGCCCTTTTAAAAATAAACTTAATAATACAGTAAAATCTTAGTTCATATAAAGGTTTGTGAATCACGTAACTACAAAGATTCACCATTTGTTTCAATTGTAAGAATGTTACGCAGAATTAATATTTTAATTTTTTGCAGTCTTGTCGGTTTCTTGTTCTTCCAATGGTCTATTATGCTGAATTACCACATCAAAATCGGCAGTCAGTTGTGTTTTCAGGTGTATTGCCTACAACAAATGTTCCTTATTAAAACATCGCTACATGTACTTTAGTATGGGAAGTAAAGCAAATGCACCTTCTTAAAACTAATTAAGGATATGCTGATGTGTTCTAATAAATTGAGTCGGGTTCCGTGCAACAAAGATGTGATGCATGTTACGTGGTCACTAGTATTTGCAAATAATATGAATTTCAGAAATCAATTTGATAATTTAAATTATTATATTTACTTAATTTGCTATTAAGAACCACATTTCAAATAAGTTTATTTTATGTTTCTGGACCTTATCACTGGTTTATCTATGGCTTCATAGAAGAGTTTGATCAAAATCTGTATCTAATAAGCAGCAAGTGACTGTATACTATATACTTACTGCTCGTTGAAGGTTGCGCTTCTATTTCACCATTTTTCGTTGTTGCCTGATTATTCAGAATTAGTGCAAGTCCTGATTTTCAGCTATTGTAAAATGTTTTACCATAAAAATGTTTCCTTTGTGTACTATTAGTTACTTACAATTTTGATTTGGAAGCAAAACATTTAGATATACATTTTTTTTTAATAATGTATTAGAGATGATATCTTTTGCAGTAAAATTTAGATGACAACCCCTTTGTTTTTAAAAATATAAGTTGGTGTTAAATTTAGTAAATTTAAATTTTGACACAATTTCACCCAGTTTTGAAACAGCTGAGGTTTTGCATGGGGATTGGGAAATTTGTTTCTTGGAGATATCCTATCTCTACATCCTGATATCTCACACTTGCGATATTGAACCATTTCTAAAACTAGACAAATCTAAATTAATAGTACATTCATTCTTAGCAATCAAGTTAGATTAAAAGAAAAATTATTTGGACTCACCTGGGTGAAATATTTGCTGTATGTATCTGAGTATTGATATAAATTTATACAAATTGTTATAACCCTAATGGACTAACTGAATGTTAATAATGAGTAACAAAAAATTTACCAGATTCAACACAAAATCAGGAAATACAAGCTTTTTTTAGAATTTATTCTTTTTGTAATTATTGTCAAATGAGCATCAGAGCGTCGTTTAATGAAATACCTTTGTAATATGCATAGAAAACTTTAGAATGAAACCATAGAAATAGAATAAAACAGTATTGCAGCGCCAGTGGTGGGTGACCGCATTACTACTTCGAAAAGCGGGCAATTCAAAAATTGGCGCCCATTAAATTTTAAATTATTGTTACCATAATTTCTAACAGTATATTATATACCCAGGGACTAAATTGAATGATTAGCCTGCAGGTGTAGGTTATTTTCTAAGCACCCCTAATAAACTAAGGGATTAAATAGAATCAGTTTAGTCCTGTGATATATACAGGGTGCCCTATTTCTTACACGTTGTATGGGTAACTCTGTTATTTGTGATATTAGAGAAAAGGTTAAATAGGGCAACTAGTGCAGTTTTTAATGCCGAGTTCAGCCATGAAAAGATAATTAACATACAGGGTGTAGCAAAAGCGTTATACCAAAATAACGAAATTTTCATCTTTTTTGTTTTGCTTCGTGGTTCATTTATTATGATAGATACAGTAAAACGTTGTAAATGTTTTTTACATTATTTTAAAAGGAGAATAAGATAAACTTATTTGTTTTTACATGGCTTTGGTTATGTTCGAGTAAATAAGTGAGGTTATGTTTTTTTAAATGGAAACCATAATTAGCGGTAGTTTTGATAGAAAGGCATTTTTTTTCTCTTTTCAGTGATGTACTACAGTGTACATGTTCAACATAAAAATTTTTGAAAAAAATTTATTTTTATGAAATACAAAACTTTGTATTAAATAATATGTGAATATTTGAGCTGATTTTAAGAATCAAGTAGCCATATGACACATTACAATAGATTTCACTTGTTTGAATAACAGAAATTAGATAGTACTATTATTTTGTGTTTATACGTACATTATTTTCTTCTAATAGTTAGAATGTCCTATACAAATGAAGAAAAAATGGCATGCTCTTTTGCTACTATTCTGCGAATCGTAACTCACGTGCAGCAGCGGATTTGTACTTTGAAAGATACATGGAACGTAAGCAACCACGCTGTCGGATATTTAGCAAACTTGAAAATAATCTTATGGCATGTGGTGCATTTACCAAACCTAAATTCTTACGAAAATATGAAAAAACTGTTGAAACGAATGTGTTGGCATTTGTTAACCATAAACCAGAATCTTCTACTGCCGAAATTGCAAACCACTGTGCAACTTCTAAGGAAACTGTGAGATGTATTTTGAAAAGTCGGAAATATCATCCATATCACTATTCTATTTCGAATACATTGTATCCAGTGGATAATCAAAGACGGATAACATTTTTGTCGTTGGTACCTTAATAAATGTGAAGAGGATTTATATTTTTGGAGAACCATTATGTTTACTGACGAGACTAAATTTACAAATAACGGAATATTTAATCGGCATAACAAAGTATTTTATTCTCAAGAAAATCCTAAACTTGTGTGTGAATCTAGAGATCAACATTAATTTGGTATTAATTGTTGGTGTGGAATATTTTGTGGAAAAATTATTGGACCTTTTCTTTATAACGACAATTTGACCGCTGCAAATTACTTAAATTTCTTAAAACACCAACTGGAAGAATATTTGAATGAATTACCTCTTAACATCCATTACAGACTAAGTATTTCCAACACAATTGTGCCCCTGCACACAGTGGTACATCAGTGAAGCAATATTTAACTGAGCGTTTTGAGCACGTGATTAGTAACAAAATGCAAATTGATTGGCCTGCTCGTTCACCATAACTTACGCCATTAGATTTTTATTTGTGGGATGATTTAAAAAATAAAGTGCATTCTACTACTCCTCAAACGCTTGTAGAAGGCAGTAAAAGATTCTGGTTTATGGTTAACAAACGCCAACACATTCGTTTCAACAGTTTCTTCATATTTTCGTAAAAATATAGGTTTGGTAAATGCACCATATGCCTTAAGATTATTTTCAAGTTTGCTAAATATACGACAGTGTGGTTGCTTATGTTCCATGTATCTTTCAAAGTACAAATCAGCTGCTGCACATGAGTTACGATTCGAAGAATAGTAGCAAAAGAGCATGCCATTTTTTTCTTCCTTTGTATAGGACATTCTAACTATTAGAAGAAAATAATGTACGTATAAACACAAAATAATAGTACTATCTAATTTCTGTTATTCAAACAAGTGAAATCTACTGTAATGTGTCATATGGCTACTTGATTCTTAAAATCAGCTCAAATATTCACATATTATTTAATACAAAGTTTTGTATTTCATAAAAACAAAATTTTTTCAAAAATTTTTATGTTGAACATGTACAATATAATAGTACATCACTGAAAAGAGAAAAAAAAATGCCTTTCTATTAGAACTACCGCCAATTATGGTTTCTATTTAAAAAAACATAACCTCACTTATTTACTCGAACATGACCAAAGTCATGTAAAAACAAATAAGTTTATCTTATTCTCCTTTTAAAATAATGTAAAAAACATCTACAACGTTTTACTGTATCTATCATAATAAATGAACCACAAAGCAAAACAGAAAAGATCAAAATTTCGTTATTTTGGTATAACGCTTTTGCTACACCCTGTATGTTAATTATCTCTTCATGGCTGAACTCGGCATTAAAAACTGCACTACTTTCCTTATTTAACTTTTTCTCTAATGTCACAAATAATAGAGTTACCCATACAACGCGTTAGAAATAGGGCACCCTGTATAGGTTAATATTTTTACTTTCTGGAATGTAGTTGAAAATTAAACTCCAAATTGAAAATGATGCACACAATAAATTTTAGACAAATTAAAACAACATAAATGAAACTAGTCATTACATTTAATCAATAGGAATTGAAAAGACAGTGAATCCATGAAGATTCAATGTGAAACTCATTCCTAAAAAGTACGGAACACTTAGATTTTACATATCAATGGGTATGCATGTATCATAAAGTTTTAGATACTGAGTTTAATTTTAAACTAAATGTTCTTAAAAAACAGAAAACTGTTGTACATATTATAGCACATGACTAAAGTGATTCTAATCCCTATCCCTATGCTGATTACAAAGGGTCACAAGTCACAAACCTTAATTTGCAGGACTAAAACAATCAATTTCAGTCTCTGTGTTTACAATATACTGTTACTGACCAGCAAGGTCTGATATTAAAATATTTGCTAAGCTAATCTCAGCCGTCGAGTATCAACTAGTTGGGATGTTGAGTAGTTAATGAAACCATACTTCAAAGTATCCCTAGCTACGGTGACCATATGTATTCACTTTAGTAAGACAATGCTTACTTTTGGGCAGTGTCCTTACGTCCTTTAGAACCTTTGTTAACTATTTCTAGTAATGATTGTATGAGCGTGTATTATCATCGCATTGATGTGAACAAAAAACATCTATCTACCATGTAATAACTTTATCTGTGCAGACTTCTTAAAGTGTTGATAAATAAAAAACATAAAGGATATTGATAATATATTATAAATATTTACAAACTATAATTATAACACAGCCTGACAAATGGCTAAAATTAATATTTCTAATTCATTGATTCCAAAAATAACTCTTTTTCAATGCAACTCTAATTTTTTAGATATAGCATGACAATATTGTTTACATTAGGAAATCAGTAACCAATTTCAGATTGTGTGTTTTTCCAATGACCGTAAAAACACACATTACTGCTGCATCCACATTGCACAATTTAGTTTGTTCTCAAATCGTGTATCGTGAGTTAGGTTGTGTTTCACAGACAGTATTTAAAATTATTTATTTGGAAATGAACAGAGTTAACTCTGTTACATACGAGGCTTGTTCAATTGAATCCCATCTTTGGTTCAGGAAAAATTTATTGACAACTAAATTTACAAACAATTACCACTACGATTAAGGCACATATCCCATTGTTTAGTCAACATATGTATACCCTGCCTAAAGAAATCTTGTGGTTGTTGCTCGAAGAATTTTTTCATGGCGTTTTGTACTTCTTCGTCTGACTGAAAATGGTTATCTTTTAACGCTTTTTTCAGTGGCCCAAAGATGTGAAAATCGCAAGGCGATAAATCGGGACTATAGGGTGGATGCTCTAATATCCTCCATTTCTTTCGCTGTGGATTTTCTTTCACTATGTTAGCAACATGAGGTCGAGCATTGTCGTGAAGCAGAATGACACCACATGAAAGTTTCCCTGGACGTTTTCGTCTTATTACTTGATGGAGCTTGTTCAAAGTTTCATTATACAGGTTTGCGTTGATATGCACCTGAGGTTCTGTAAATTCTATTAACAAGGGTCCTTTTCACGGTCGAAAAAAAAATGTCAACATGACAGTACCAGCAGAAAGTTGAACTTTAAACTTCTTTGGTGGCGGAGAATTTGCGTGTTTCCATTGCATCGATGACAGCTTACTTGATTCTTCAAAGTAATGACACCAAGATTCGTCGCCAGCAATTATCGACGAGAGAAAGCTATCTTCTAGAGAACCAAACGCAAGCTCGACAGGCTACAATACTGAGATATTAAAGTAGCAATCGGACTCATGAAAACCACCCCAACTAATGCACTGCTAGCAGAGGCCGATGGGCTACCACTGAATGTCAGAAAAATCTGGATATGTGCCAAATATTGTAGTAAGCAAATTGCAAAGCCTTATGAACCAATAAGTGCATGTCTAATAAGACTCTATGCAGAAATAAATGAGGACATTGCATACTTGCAAAATAAAGCAACACCGGCTATCATGGATGGACTAGACATCGCATTGCAACACTACAACATGAAAAAAACCAAAATTTTACCATGCTTTAAAGAGGGTTATGACGAACACGTAAGGGCAGTGGAATGGGCTAAAACCAAAATCGGCAAACAAATCAAGAATTTCTTAAATACATCAGCACTCATTACCAGGATTACATTTGCATTTACACAGATGCATCAGTAGACCAGCACACAGGCAAATGTGGAATAGGAATATTCTGCCCACATATGCAAATAGAAAACATCAGCCGCTTGCAAGACAATACACCGATACCACTGCAGAAGTCATAGCCATCGAAACGGCAGTTACACTGGCACAAACACATACAAACGATGTACTGATCATATCAAATGCTCTGTGCTATACAAAAAATCATAAAAATGAATTCCCAGCTAGAAAGTTACAATATGTACTAAAGATCAGACAAGAGATATTCAAAACACAGCAAATTAATCTTGATTAACGGACTGTATTTTTATTTTATTTACAAATTGGTTTAAACATTAATAAATTCCACTGTTAATGTAAACATTTATTAAGTTATTTCCCGTAACTAATTGTTGATTTCAACTATAAGTACATGTACAAAATTCACTAGCAATACAAGCAGCCTACATGTTTACCGCATCAAGGTTATAATGCTAAAAGCACGTGTTTTCCCTTTATTCTTCAGTGGTTAATAGAGTGACGTATCTATTCAAAAAATAAGGAGTGGGAGAACCAATGCTAAATTGAATATGTTTTAAAGTATTTCTAAACAGCAAAAAAATCATAAAATTGCTGTGGATACCAAGTCATTGTGGAATCAAAGGGAATGAAATGGCTGACATCTTAGCCAAACAAGGAAAGAAGAAAAACCTTCAGGAAAAACAAAAAATGCATTACACCGATATACCAGCAAACGCCAAGCAGGAAGTCTGGAAGCAGTGGATCAGTGCATACAGAAGGGATGGACAAAAGAAAGGCACAAAATATGTAAAGCTAATTACAAATCCCTCTAGAAAACCATGGTTTCAGAAATCCTCCATGAAGAAAAGACGACACATCACAACAATCTGCAGAATGAGAACAACACATTGCCTCACGCCACAACATCTAAATCGCATAGGCATAAAAGACAGCGCCTTATGTGATTGTGGAGAGGTAGGAGACCTAAATCACATATTTCTAAGATTCCCAACAAGAGATACAGACAATCAGATATTGTACAGACAATTAACTACACAAAACCAAACACTCATAAATATACACGTTACTGGCAACACCAGATACTGACACAACACATCTATTAATGAAATACCTGGAAAAAAACCAGATACAAATCTGAACAGAACAACATTCCTGCTTAACGCATGCTTGCATTTTAAGTAGACAGGAAAAAAATATAATAACATAGCTAAACGCAAAACTTTCCTTTTTTCCCTTAGATTAAACAGTTATCCTGGTTCACCTGGCACAATCCCCTTGTGTAAAAAGCTGTGATACGCCACAGAGCGAGAAGATTGTCAGCATCTATAACACACAACTCCCCAAATTCTTACAGGGTCAATATATAAAGCAAGCAGTGAGGGAGATGGGCAAAGTCCCAGACGCAAATAGCATCTCTCGCTACATCACCAACGATAGTCCAAGGTTGGCTGTATGCCTAACGGCAAGAGGCCATAGGTAACTAAAGAAGAAGAAGAAGATTAATTGTGCGAGTCATCCAAACGTGTTTGTGAGAGATCTAATTTTTGCATATTTTGGCGTTAATCAAGGAGACCAAGATAAATCTTATACTCCACAGTTCGTGTAGAAAATTTGCGACAAAGTATAGAAAAATCTCTTAAATTTGGTATATATCAATGGTATGGAAAGAAGATAAATGTTTATCTAGAAAACACTTCAATTTTACAATACATTGATATTACATTACTTTGAAGCGCACACAATATGAAATACAACCCTTAAATAAATACTTCAATTAATGTAGATTGTCCAAAAATTATTTTGAATATGGAATGTTAGTAAGTGTAACAAAGAGGTCGTAATTCAATGGATTGTTAGTTTTTTAAATTAAACAGAAAACAGAGTTCATTTGAAAAACATTCCAATTGGATATAAAAACCATTAAAAAAAGATATTAATAAAAATAATACTCACATAATGGACTATACGCGCAGTAATTAATAGTATTGTACGTTATTAACCAGGTAAGTAGGTTTTACCTAATTGTGTGTTGGTCTATGTAACATGCGTAGTCTTCTCACGAACTTTTTATGTGCAGATAATTTTACTGGATCAATTAAATTTTCATCTGGCTTCGTAGACATGAATTTGATAAATTTAACATCTTTACCTTTAGCAATTAAATTTATCCTTTTTACCCAAAAATATATTATGCATTTTATTATTATTCTAACAATTGCCCTATCTAAACCTTTATGCTGAGAGCAATCTAAGGTTTGCCCAATACTTAATTGCTTAATAATAATTCCCTCCAATATACATCCTAAATCAATTTTGTTGCTTAACCTAGGAATTAAATAAAATAATTTTAGAAACATTCCAGCTACTACATGAAAAACAAAATTTCCAGGTTGCACCAACGACGACTTATTATATTGCCGGGCAATAACAAAATCATTATATTTAACATCATTGTGGCTAAAATGTTAGACCTGCATTCCTCACAGTTTTTAGTCAATAAAAGCAATCTCTTTGCAACATAACCTGCCACATAATAAATAGTGCACTTTCCAACCCTGGAAGTTTTAACCTTGTGAACAATATCTGGAACAAAAATAGTCGATTCCAAACCATTATCTATTGGTTTAATTCCAGCTACAACTTCACCAGTTAAAAAACAACGTAAATCGCATAAAGCACCGGAGGAGTTATCTGCTTCGCAGTTGAAGCCTGGTGAGTGAGTAGACATAAAATTGTTTACTACAAGAGCCTTAAATGAACTAATAAAATTTGCTGCATCAGGAGACACATTTCTGCCTCTATGACTTCGAATGGAGCCAAAGAAGTTTTCAAGTGGATTTTGATTAAATGCTCTCGGTGGTACATATTTTAAATTCTTCTTTAAAAGAATTTCTCTAATATATAGAAAGCTCTGAATGGTAACTTTTAAATTTCTTAATGTAGGGTTATAAACAAATTTTTTCTTTTTTTTTACAGAAGAATTTCATTGTGTTACAGATGCCGATTGCATTTTTCCAAAATACTTCATGTCCAGAAGTGGCGGTGGCTGCTCCTTTTAGAGGTTTACTTTGTGGTGCATTGATTGTGTTGCCGTTCAAACTATCAAACAGCTGATCCATAAATAAAATTAGTTCAGCAGTATCAGCAGCATTCTTCTCCATTTTATAATCACTTGTAATATCTAAAAGTAAAAGTAATTCTTGTACTTTATAAAACAAAAATAGAAATACAAACCCCACATTGAAATACGTTTCATCATAGCTCCAACTTGATGACTGAATACCTGTGTGCAATAAGATACCTTCATCTTATTCATTTTATCTTTAAATACATGTGCATCTGTGAGTTTAGTGCACATTCTTGTATCGTCTGATGTGTCTAAAAGATAAAACTGCTCAATGTACTTCCACATGGCTATTCTATTGGTCCCATTATATGTAAAATGAAGGTCTTTGTTTAATAAATTATTTCTGATGCCCTTTATTAGATGAGGAACATCATAAATCGGAACAATTTGCTTACTATTAATTTCAAATCCTATTGTTGTTTTCTCAACTTCTCTTCTTGCATAGTGTTCTGCAGTTTCTTTACAAAGACTATTAATTGCTGCTTGGTTTGCAGCTCCCTGATCACAAACTGTGGCAATTACATGCAAACCAATCTTTTGCCATTCTTCAATGCAATCTTTAATCTACACAAATACATGTTTTGTGATAAACTACATATATAGCTATAAACATACATACCATTTGTTTTAGAGGTGGAGATTTTATTGGACCACTGGTAAATGTAAATATGACCGGTTGCTTCCAATGCCGATATATTCCTCTAATCATAAAAACATTGGCATGATCAGCCAAAAACGGACTACGCTTATTACCAATATCTTCAATACCTTCAATGCGATCAAATTTTTTATTATAACGTACCAATGGTGCAATTGTCATTTCATCAAAAACTAGAGTGCAGTATTTATCAATAGGCTTCATATTCTGCATGGCATCCTTCAAAGATTCAAAAATGTATTTGTTAAAACCTGGTCGAAATGGTAGCTGATTAAATAAATTTGTTAATGTGCGTCTTGAAGGTAATGTGAATATGTTTGCCAACAAACGATAACCTTTGCCGCTAGATTTCAATATAGTTAAGGCCAGTATTTTTTCGTCTAACGTAAAACGTCTAGCATGTGGTTTTACTTTTTGTAACCTGATTTGGGACATAAACTTATAAGTGGTTTCATTTAGGTGTTTGGTTAATGAAATAAATGAAAGGGACTGTGCCATTTCTTCAGCCTTAGTTAATCTATCTTGATAACTTGAGAGCCTCTTATTTAAATTTCTAGTTTTCTTAATTGAATTTACAACCATTGAATACAAACGTTTGCACTTTGGTGTAAGATGTTTCTCCCGTGTCACATTTACTTTGTTAAGAATGGCATTTCTTTTAGACCCTACAACAATTTTAAATCAGATATGTCAAATTATAGTTACAAATATCTAAAGTTTAAGAATTTTCAAACGTGTTTAGTGATTTGAAATAGAACACTATTCTTTCAATTTTGCTAATCGACTCATGACAAATTAAAGTTGGCACCTGATTTTGTGTGTACCACTATTTTATAAATGACAATAGATACCTATAGAAAACTTATTGCTGATTGTAATTTCTTTTGATGTAGAAGAATTTGGAAAATATTTTCTTGAATAGGCATTGGCGCATGACATACAAACATATTCGGAACATCTTCATTTAAAGTATGTGCCTCTCCAACAATACCCATATGTGTAAATAAACGTTTACAATATGAATGGTCACCAACACCAACTTCCGTAGATGTGACTCCTAACAAAACAAACATTGTTATATAATTTAGTATACTGAATATAAGCCTCTCCTAAACGCAAAACCCTGTATTTGCATAGAAGACATGAAATAATTGCAAACAAATTTTTATATTATTGGGGCACATAAGTACTAATGCTGACGAATTAATAAAACATAATATTAAAAACAGTTTGCTACTATATTTAACCAAAAAAATCACGAAAGATGGCTCTAATAGAAAGTATAATATTACCACGAATGCAATTCTTTAGTTTTTATGGGGTTGTTGTTAATCAACAAATGAGCAAACTTAAAATGTAGTGATTGCATTTATTTATTACCCATAAAGAATGGAAGTTAATAGCAACAAAATCTCATTATTTGCAAATACAAAAGTTTGCATTTAGGGGGCTCAAATAAATATTTCTTGAAAAATAAAATAATCGATTCAAAATCATCAACCCTCATTTAGAACATGGTGTATAAATTATATATTGCACATGGGCATGGCAAACCTTACCTAAAATCCCTACGTTACCATTTTCTTCATTTGTAATATGCTGTTCTACAATCTCTTCCACATCAACTACAATACAATAACATTATTTGCTTTGAACGCATGCAGATTTTACAATCACTTACCATTCATATGCAAAGTAGGTACCGCAATCCTTTGTAAACCTCTCCGGGTTCCTAAAACCTTAAATTCGTCTTTAAAATTTCTATCACACACATAGTATGAATTATAAACTTGTCTGGGGGTTAAGTTTGTTAGATGTGGATTCTTGATGTTCACAATCCACATATTATAAATATCCATTTCCTTGTAAGGAAAGCGATGTCTTTTACTGATTTAATCACTACAGTTTATAACACAACAAGTTCTTTTTCTTCTATATGTGGACATGTTTATCATTATACAATAACTAGACTACTAGAATTTAATACAGATTTTGTGCAACAGTCAATAGTCACTTCACAGAAATTATTGAATAACTAATTACGAACACAAAATAACACTATACTAGAAACTAACACTACCTTACAAACAATATAACAGTAAAAGTCACTTCCGTAGGAAGAAAACACAACGAAGCACTAAACTAATAAATTGGCAATTTATAGCAAAATTGGAGAGCAATTAGTAAGCAAAACCTCATATTGACATAATGGCAACGCAAATGTCAAATAATTTAAAAAGGCAAACATATGTTTATGTTTTTACAGCGCCAATTGTGGGTGACCGCGACACTAAGATTTTTGATTTTTGACATGAACTCAAGATCTTGTTGCAGTTACGTTTCTAAAGGTTTTCCGATGCTAATATGATCAATTGCAAAACACACATCTAATTTACCGGCCAAAAGTTAAATGTGGAAATAAGCGCCATCTAGTGGAGGAATCATTCTTGTTTCTTTTAATTTGCACTTGACACTTTATCCCATTGAAGATACCCACCCCATGTTTAATACTTGCTTATATTTAGAGAAAAAACATTGTAGATACTGGGCTTTATTCATAGGTTAGATAAGTTATTATACATGAGCCACTTCTATACTTAGGTTTGTTTTTTTTATTGATGCGCCATCTTGACTAAGCTTTGCATCAATGCTAACAAAATGGTTAAAACTCTAGTAAATGACTTGGATTCATGTAATATTGAATTTTGTAGAAGCTCAAACTAAAGAAAAGAAATCGTTATAATTGCTTGTATTCTTATATAGTGGTATCTATGCTTAAAAAGTTTAGAGTAATTTTTTAAACATGGATACAACAATATAAAAATACAAGCAATTACAAGAATTTCCTTTCTTCATTTTAAGCTACTTCAAAATTCAATACATATGACTTGTACAGTTTACCTCTGAGGTATTGATATAGGTTTAGCTGTGAAGAACGAAGCAAAATTTCAGGTGTTATTTCTTCTTTTCTTTGGGAATAAAACCACACAATTTTACACACAAATACAGTTGAAATAATTACGAAAGCGCAAAAAAAAACGGACCAATTAGAGAAATTTTTAACAAATATATATAAAATATGTAGCATAGGTTAGATACCTGTAACCTGACGTGGAGTATAAATTTAAATCTAGGGTCCCTAAAATTACTTAGGGACCCTAGATTTCAAACAGCGCCACCTGAACGGAGAGTATTACCATTAAAATCATAATAACAATGCGGTACATAAAAGTGACTATACCCTGACTTTAATCACATGATGATTGAGGGGACGTTCATCGCAGTCCTGTCCATGACGTCACAGGATACCAAAATAGGTAGAATACTTAAATTCTGAATTCTATAATCCCCACCAAACTGAAGTGATTTCCATAATTTTGAATCTATATTTAAATTATTCCATAGTTAAAATAAAAACTGCTTCAAACAAAATGTATAATTATACAATTGAAGCATCACTCTTAATTATAAACACGCAACAGCCGATATTGATAATTGGTGACGTCATGCACGGGACTGCTGTAAACAGCTCCTTTAGGAGTTGTTCGCCGCAGTCTAGTCCAGACGTCATAAAATATCAATCTCGGCTGTTGCGTGCTTATAATTAAGAGTCATGCCTCAATTGTATAATTATACATTTTGTTTGAACCAGTTTTCATTTCAACTATGGAATAATTTAAATATAATATCAAAATTATGAAAATATGGAAACCACTTCAGTTTGGTGAGGGTTATAAAATTCAGAATTTAAGCATTCTACCTATTTTGGTAGGTTAGAGAAAGATAAATAAAAACTATCCATATTCACATTTACTTTTTATGTAAATAAAAGCTTGGTATATATTATCTGATTTCCCATAAATATTTATTTTGTGACGTCATGGACGGGACTGCGGCGAAGATCTCCTTCAGGAACTGTTCACTGCAGTCCCGTCCATGACGTCACCAATTATCGATCTCGGCTGTTACGTGCTTAAAATTAAGAATGATGCCTCGGTTTTATACTTACAAATTTTATTTGAAACAATTTTTATTTTAACTATGGAATAATTTAAATATAATATCAAAACTATTTAAATATGGAAACCAGTTCAGTTTGGTGTGGGCTATAACATTCAGAATTTAAGCATTCTACCTACTTTGTTAGGTTTGAAAATGATAAATAAAAACTATCTATATCCACATTTACACTTTATCTGATTTCCTATAAATATCTATTTTGTGACGTCAAGGACGGGACTGCGGTGAATGTCTTCTGATGAATTGCCATACATTTATGACGTACACCCTATTCACGTTAAATATGGGATGACGTCATAATTCAAATACACGCTACGTTGTCATGGTTGAGTTATTTTATGTGTATTTCCTGATCAAAGTAACCATTTCTTGTGCGCGCGAATCCAAATGTTAGGCATTCTAAATGTTAAATACTCGAAACTTGCAATGTATAAAGTGGCTCTGAAAAAAATTGTTTTATTTAGCAAATATAAAGCACAAACGATTACTACAAAACTAAACCATGACAATAAAATAAGAAATGTCAAAGTAATAGAAGTAAAAAATGTTGCAACACCGAACAGAACTGCAAACTGCTACACACTAAATCCTAATATCATTAAACCTACGTTCATAGTTACGTTCACATTTTACAATCGCTAGCACTTCATTACTGTTTATGACGTCATCCCATATTTAACATGAATAGAGTATAGAACCTTCCATTCTCTGTTATATTCCAGTGTCTCAACTACAGCTAACTTAAAACTAGTAACTTCTTATTAACTAATACTAAACATACACCATGTATTTACTTCGTATGTATCACGAATATGTTTATATTGGGAATTTAAATTGGTTCAAACTACTAATTTAATTATGTCAATATATTCATATTTTACAAATTAATATTCAACTAAGTTCTTAATTTTTTCCACCGGTTGAATTTTAGTTGGGCGTCCATCCATAAGAGGGCGCTAATTTATAGTTATTTTTTCAGAAGGAGAGTTCCAAACCGTTTGTTCTTCAACATTCAGAGAGCGTTTGAATAGTGGCGTATTCATTTAATTTTTCGCTACGGTAGAATATGCGCGAGTGGCTTGCATTATTGATTTTTAGAATATAAAGGGGTGACTACCGAAACCCAGAATCGAATCGATCTGTCTACCTCGCGTCTGAGAACTCTAATCGTATTTTTAATATATTGTAAATTCCTAATTGTGTGCCGAAATTTTAAACTATTAGAGACTTTGAGTGATATAGCATCTAAAGTAATTGTTTAACAATGACCGACTCACCAGATTTCACATCCACGCCCCTACACAGAGGTGAATTAGGTATTTTAATGTTAGTTTGTATAATAGTGTTTTTAGTATATCTGGATCAATGTATTGGTTCAAGAATACGCATCCAAATGAGGAACTCTAAGCAAGTTGTTGGAACACTACTAGATTTTGACGATTTCGTGAATATACAGCTTGCTGAAGTTATAGAATTTCAATCCATTGATGGAGTCTCGAAGTTAAAGGAGTTTGATCGAGTTTCAGTGAGTGGAAAGAACATAATATACATTGCCGAAATGGAATGATTAAATAATGCTGCACATATATATTCTTTTTATCCTATTAGTTAGTAGTTGAAAGCTCATAGTTGTAGAAGGTAGCCTAAGTTGTAGATTTTCGCTAATACTGAGGAACATTCTTGATGGAGTCATAAATATATTTTGTTGTAATAAGTAGATATAATGAAAAGCTTCATTAATTTTTGGTTAATTTAAGATATCTAAAAGAATAATAGCTATATGAGTTGTAATTTGAGCAATCAGTTGCTTAAATTGCTCCATTTGCTGTCGTATTGTATTATACAGTGTCATTTTAGACAAAACACAGCGTTAAATTTATTTGGAGATATTGTGTCCAAGTACTTGGAACTAAAGTTATATTTTACTATTACAAAATGGATACATTAAGTCTGATAACTTTTAAAAATTAAACAATTCAAACTCGCACAAAACAGCAACTTAAAACTGTTATATAAAACAGCAAGATTGGGCAGTTACTTTTGAGTAGTTTTGAAACATTGATTAATAATAGCAATTACGTTTAGTGTATACAGCCGAGTAGCAGCATGTTAACTATTTGACAGTTTTTGCTTATTACGCAATTGTAATCTTTGTTTCTATCCTGCCATTATTTTGTGGCGGGCGTACTAAGTCATTGATTTGGAGTTACGAGTGGAACATTATTCTTTTCTTTGATACCAGAGGTAGATTCTAGAACATTTTGAAAGTTTTCATGGACAGGATATTTTTATTTTCTTAGCAAGTGTATATGATCCCACAAAATCTACATTGCTAAAAACAGTTCAGTCTACAGGTCAGAGTTCATATGATTTAATACCATGGGTGGTATTTGGCTTAGTAGCTGTTCTTCCCTAAATGTCACATAGCAGACTCGTTACCTGGAACTGTGTCTCTTAAATCTGCAGGCTCTCACATCCATATTTCCATGATTAATTGTACTGTAACAGCCAAAAAATACCCCTGGTTGTATCATAATCATTAATTGTTGGAAGTTTTGCAAAGCGTTGCGTACCAATCTAACCTAAGAAAGTTTTAGATATTTTGGAGTATTTAAGTGTGTTTACATAATGCTGAAGCAGGTCTGAATTTATTTTCTTTGAATAAGAGATCTCGCCAAACATTCATCATAGTCATCTTGCCCAGTTCGGATATCTTTCTACTGAAAATTATCGTGGGTGCAATGTTGGTCCATGCAGTGGTAGTACCTACCTTTGTCATAGTCACTGTGTGTTCACCATTGGTGTTGCATCCTTTTTTTAACGAAGATTTTTACCACTGTATGGTGACGATCCAGATCTGTCTGTATTAAAAATTTTAGATGCATCCAGATTACGTTCACCCACTATTTTTTCCAATGAGTCATAGAACAGTCTCCAATTTAAACCTCAATACCTAAAGATGTGAACTGGTGGCTTTAGTGAAATTTCTAGGTAGCATCTTATGAAACCATAGAACCACTTCTTATTACTTATTTTTTTCTTCAAACATCTATAATACATAAAAATGACTGCAATAATATTTATAACCCTGTTAATGTTATCACTGAATGTTTGAAATTTTCCAGTGCTTTGAATATCTTGATTTACAACTAAATTTTTTGGAAATATGCTTTTGTGAAAATCAGTTTAGAAATGTAGTACGCAAACTTTATACTCTAATGCTGTTGTGTATGTTTGTATGGCTTATCTCGTCATCGTGGGATATTTCAAATACTTAGTTTTAGAAAGCATTCTATAAGAAAAGAAAAATTATTAATACTGTAAATATACTGCTACAATTTATTGAGCCAGGGGTACAGTTTAGGACAATGACATTATAGCGCAAAGTGTAAACAATATTTTTGGAACTAAACTAAATCGCTGCAATAAATCGGCTAATAATATGCAATTACATCAATTAATGTTATTCCCTAAAATCTCGTATGAAAAATCCTCTGTATTACACTAAAACCACCAAGTCACACATACATTTTATCGTACTGCTAAGGCTACTGTATGTCAGTGTTTTCTATAATAGCTAGGGCTCACTGAAACACCTGCACTTTGAAATATTGTCATGGTACAATTAAGCTTCGGTTCTAATCAGGCTACCTTTCTACATAGTACATTTTGATTTTATAATATAGTGCGTATTTTAGCAATTTAAGCGAAAAATTCTGTAGACTTTTAGTTAATATTTTTACTTATTACCTAGTAGAATTGTAATTTGCATTATCAATGTTTATTAAAAATTATAACTGCTTTTTAAAAATTACAGTATTGTAGATTAACGTTTCGTTTAATCGTTTACGAAGTGAGGAAGCTGCCCCAGTTAGTCGCCTTTTACGATAGGTAGGATAATCTATTTGACTATTGTAACCAGGTTCCTACGGGTGCATGCATTATACTATACGATGAAATTTTTATATACGTTTGCTGTATCAAATGCAAAGAGTAATTATATCATAAAGTGTAGGGTCTCAGCTTTGTGAGAGAAAAGATTAGTAAGTAAAGTGACTAAAAAAAATTATTAGCAATATTTTTAAGTTTCAGTTTTGTCCATGAGAGCACAATCGCTATGTTCAATTACGAAATTCAATATTTCTCCTGAAATTTCAACGAAAAATATAACTTTCAAAACACAATGAACTAGTTACTGAGCTTTACACAGCTTTGATTTTTAACTTTTGTTTTAGATTATGCAATAACGGTTGTCGTGGAACCTGATCAAATGGTTAATGTAAATGGGATTATCGGACATTTCCTAGTTAAAATTTACTAGTTTTAGAATACTTTCAAGTATCATTACTCTATGATTAACTCCGATCGAAGTAGCCGACATTAAGTTACTAAAGTAGTTATTTCTAACCGGCGTTGAATGAAAGTGCATTTATTCTGTATTGGCATTGTCCACAAGTATTGTACGAAGATTTTTATAGGGTTGGTTTTTAGATATTGAATTGTAGTGTTTTGTAGTAGGTGTTTTTTGTGTGTGCGTTAAATTAACCTTCAAACGAACAATAGTCTTATTTTTTAATATTTTTGTGGTAGTTTTGTTGTTTAACAATTGTTTGTGACTTTCTTTTAAATGAATACAGACGATAAAGCAGGACCGTCGCAGCTAAAAGAGGCACGCACTAAAGCGACTCAAAAATCTGAATGGACAAGGCCATTTACTGACAAGTAACTTGAAACAGAAGCAAATCGTAGTGATGAGATTTACTTCTCGAGTGAATCGGAATATTTGCTCTCTAACTCTGATTCCAATTCAGAATCTGAAAGCGAAACAGAAAAATGCATAGAATATCCAGGAACTTCGAAGCAAATTTCAGGTACTGTAGATTCGAATTGGCAATATAGTTCGCAATCGCCAAACAATTTAAAAAATGTTGTTTTCACAAAAAAGCGAGGTTTATTGGTAGAACATTCAGATGGCAGTCCTATGGATTTTTTCGTTATTGTTTGACGATGATTTTAAGGCTTTCATAGTGGATGAAACGAATAAAAATTCTGCTAGTGTGTTATTGACTACAGTTTCTGAGAAAGCAAGAATTACGTCATGGAAAGACACAACTGTGGGCAAATTTAGGATTTTTCTCGATTTATTGTTTCATATAGGAATAATTGCATTATCCAGAATCCAAGATTACTGGAAAACGGATAGATTATTTAACTTGCCTATATTTTGGGAGTATATGAACCGAAATCGATTCCTCCTAATTTTGAGGTGAGTTTCTGAGAAAGCAAGAATTACGTCATGGAAAGACACAACTGTGGACGAATTTAGGATTTTTCTCGGTTTATTGTTTCATATAGGAATAATTGCATTATCCGGAATCCAAGATTACCGGAAAACGGATAGGTTATTTAACTTGCCTATAGTTCGAGAGTATATGAACCGAAATCAATTCCTCCTAATTTTGAGGTGCTTGCACTTTTTTTCTGAAGATGAGGAGGCTGAAGATTCTAACACTGACTCTCTACGAAGAATAAGAAAGGCGATCAATTATTTTAACGAAAAGATGGAAACCATATATCAGCCAGGTAAAGAGCTTTCACTCGATGAAAGCATGATGCAGTGGCAAGGGCGGCTAGGTTTTCGGCAGTATATTAAAAAGAAACGACATAAATATGGCATAAAATTATATATGATAGTAGAGCCGGATAGAACTATTCTTCGTTTCCGTGTTTATACTGGTGCAAATGATAGCGAATTGAGTGGTGTAGGTCATGCACCAAAGGTAGTTATAAAATTAATGGAAGAGTTGTTAGATCAGGGCCATGCTTTATATATGGACAATTATTATAATAATTTTGCTCTCTCCCAAACTCTTATTGACAGAAGTACGTATTATACGGGAACATTACGACCAAATCTTCAAGAGAATCCTCACGAAGTAATAAAAACAAAATTGAAGAATGGCGAAAATATTTCCGCATTTAAAAATGGAACACACGTGGGAAAATGGAAAGACAAACGTGATGTTGTGTACATAACCAGACAATATGAAAGGGACTTTGAAATATCTTTCAAGAAAAACGGTTACCATATGTACAAACCCCTGGCTATAATGGAGTACAATAAGTACATGTCAGGGATAGACCATCAAGATCAACTGCTCTCGTACTATCCCTGCGAACGAAAAACCATAAGATGGTACAAAAAGTTATTTATCCATACGACGCAGTTGCTTATGATAAATTCTCTAAAGCTGTATACTAGATTTTCCAGAAACCGAAGAATGACTATGTACGACTTCAGAATATCCATTATAAAAGGCCTTCTTCCAATAAAACCAGCAACTGAAATTGGTTATAAACAGTCAAACGAGAAGCACATTATTGCCCCAATCTCCGAAAAATGTAAAGACCGGGGAGATACTCAGCGGATCAAAAGAAAAAGATGTCGTGAGCAACTCAAGGAATAAAAAACAAACACTATTTCTGTAATCAGTGTAAAGATAAACCAGGTTTTTGTGTACAGTACTTTGACAAATACCATTCGTCACTGTAATTGTATTTTATTAATTTTGTTTTTACTTTTTCAATTATATATGATATACTTTTTGTAATTTTATAAATATATATATATATATATATATATATATATATATATATATATATTATTTTTAACCTTATTTGATGTTCAAGCAATATATGACTAATATGAATATGTCAATTTTTTATGACTCCGATCAGTCATTGGCATCTGTGAACATCGTAACTAGAAAAAATTGTTTTTCTGTTAGGTCCTTTTTGAACACATATTACAATAGATTGACGAAATATGTACCCTAATAGCAAAAATTTGCAATTTTAGCGAAAAAGTATAATTTGGCTCCTGAATAGTGTGCAACAATTAAAGGCAGCAGCGGAAGTGTTAAGGATAAGTATGAAGTTGCTTTTTTTAATGTTTTTATTTTACCAGAGACTTTTCAATGATATCATTTTTTGTTCACTTATTTAGAAAACATAATGGAAAGGCATATTTATCCCTAGGAAATTGCATACACATGAAGTAGAAAATCAATATTTTGAATGGTTTGTAAGTTCTGGCAAAAAATGTGTACATAATGAAAAGATCGAGGGAATAGTGCAGAATATATTAGAAGCAGAGATATGAAAAAATAGAAGAAGAGGCAGACCTAGGTTAGACTACTGCACACAGATAGTAAAAGATCTTGGTAGCCACAGGTTGCTTAACCCCCTTCACTGAATCTCGGTGAAATAGGGCATAAAATTAACAATAGAAGGGGAACGAGCTGTATACACATGCTGTGTGAGAATTTCAGGGAACTATGTAGGCTAGCTCAGAATATAAATAAGTGCAGGTACGTGTCCAACCAGTTTTGAGATGGAAAATCTAATGACGAAAAAATAAGCGCAGATAAATCTGATGATTAGTATAAACAACTAGTTGTTGGTTGCGAAATATCTGCAACTAATGATGACTGTGCGAAAAGATATATTGGAAAATATATTAAATTGGTAAATGGTTAAGTGTTGGGGTAACTTGGCAGCCACAGGCTGCTTACCTCCCTTTACAACCACTGACGGTCGGAGAAATAGGGTATATAATTGTAAAACAATAGAAGGTGACCGAACTGCATATAACAAGAAAGAACAGCGCCTATGAGGAAAGACAACAAACATAGAACAAGAAGAAAATTGTTGAAAGCATATGTGTGGAGCACAGCACAGTATGCCTATGAAATACGGGTAGTCTGAAACACAGATTGAAAAACGGTAGCAGCATTTTGAAATGCGGTGCTTCAGATGTATGAGGACGATAGCATGGACAGACAAAGATAATAACAAATAGGTTATAGAAATAGTAGGGGAACAAGGATATCTGGGGAAAAAGTTAAGAGAAATATTCCTTAGCGAGGAAAGAATCTAAAATCGATGTTTGTTACTTAAGACTTGTCAGCAATAGTGAGATTATGATACTGGAAAACACCAAATATTTTTGATCTTTCAAGGCATTGAAGAGAAACAGGTGTACCAAAACAAATGACATACAGCAACAAAACACTAATTGACAATCAAAGTTCAGCTAACGGATTTGCCACATCGTTTGAATCTTTTGCGATCATTTGAAAATATTATCATCTATTAAGGTAAAGGCACTAGTAGTTGACATACTAAAGAAAATATTATGGATTTTTATAAAAAAACAACACATTTTTATTAAGTAAATCAAAACAAAATTATTTCAGTCACTGTATATGTATATTACCAAAGATATAACATAAAAACATTTTCAAAATATTTAATATAGTAGTTAAAAAAGTAAAGTTTAAGATTTACATAATTAACCACTAAGGATTGACATGGGACGAAACAAAAATGCCTAAAGTATGACACTATAAAAACCAATAGTTGACAGCAACATAAAAAGCTTTAACCGTCAACGGTAATCGGTTCTGGGAATTGATATTTTACTCTTTCCTCACTTAAAGTTAATTTTGGCATTGGGAGGTTATCAATTATTTGGTTTTGGTTAATAATACTAACATCAGTCTCATTTTGTCTAAATATAGTTTTGTTCACATCACACACATATTTATAGTTCTTCTTTTTTCCTGGAAAACTAACCAACAAAAAATCACCTTTAAGGTTTTCCGTACTGATTTCTTTAACTTTACTATTTTCACTTTCTTCTTTTTCAGAATCAATATCATCTAAACTATCCCCAGACACTGTTGAAAATGGACGTTGATATTTAATATACAGCTTGCTTGTATGCTTCTACATAAAAAACGTAGAAAGCGTCTGTCAAAGCAGAATGCACTTTTACTAAACAATTCCATGTAATCTGACTTTTAATTTTGCTCTTACAATATAACCAGTTTTCAAGCTTTCTTATTATTTTATGCTATCGCAATTCCAAAACACCATCAGGTTATGGGCCCAGGTGCGTTTGCGTGCGTAAAATAAGTAAAAGTAATATATTTGACGTTTAAAATATATATATAGTGACGTTTGTTGATATTTCCGAATCGATTTTGGTGAAAAACAAATTGGCTTGTTTTTCTAGACAAAATGAGTGTTCCGATGTCTGATATTAAATTGCACATTGACAAATTGGAAGATGTCTCTGGATGGCCTAAATGGAAGTGGCAAATGCAAATGTTGTTTGTGCAAAACAAATTGATGAGCATCGTGGACGGATCGGAAGAATGTCCAACTTTAGAAGCTGGAAATGACGTCAAAAAAGCTAAATATGAAAGCTGGGTTACAAGCAATGCTGCTGCCTGTAACAATATAATGGGTACTCTGGGCAACAACTTTGTAGATTTGGTTCTATCAACAACCACAGCATCAGTGATGTGGACCAAATTATGTGCTCGGTTTGAACGCACAAGCACCCAAAGGCGTGACAGATTATTTCAAGAGTTATTTAACATGGCGCCAACCTCTGTAGAAGATGTGGCTCAATTCATTGCACGTGTGACAAACACTTTTCAAAATCTAAATGCAGAATTAAAACGTGGTAAGCGGAATGAGCTAGATGAATCCGTTTTAATCGCACGTGTTTTAACAGCTTTAGAAAAGGATTCGTGTTTTATAGATTTTTGGAATATTTGGGAGGTTGTTCCAGAAGATAAACAAAAATTAGATCTATTGACTGAAAAACTGTGCACAATAGAGCTGCAAAAGATTGAATCATATGATTCAGGGTCTGCATTTACGATTAAGGCTAAATCAGCAAATACGTCTAATAGCAAATTAGACAAATCTGTTTCCTCGAATCATAAGAAACTGCAGGAGAAATTTATTGCAGAACAAAAGAAAAAGCGTCCGTGCAATAAATGTGGTAAGCTCGGTCATTGGGCAGCTGAATGCACTGTAACTGAGTGCAGAAAAGCTAACCAAATTAGTGCAAAATTTGGTAAATCTGACGAGTCCGGTTTTACTGCCCAAGACGCAATATCACTAAAAGAGTGTGATGTTTGGATTTGTGACTCAGGCGCGTCGCAACATATTACCCCATACAAAGAATTTTTCGCGACGTATGAAAAATTTGTACCGCCAAAGATAATTCATATTGCAAAATCTAAGAGCTTTATGCTGGCCTATGGTTGTGGGCACATCAACGTAGAAATTTGGGTACATAATAAATGGCAATGCAGTCATTTAAATAATGTGTGGTTTGTACCAGACACAGAAAAAAGTCTTCTTTCTGTAACTCGTTCAACGGATTTAGGACATGCTGTAACTTTTGATAAAACATCAGTTATTTTTCGTCGTGAAAAGGTAACTACCCTTACTGGCTACAAACTTGGGCGAGAATATGTATTAAAATTACGTATGATTAAACCACAGGTTGAAGCGATTGTTAATTTGGCAGCTAATGAAGAAAGTATACAAGTCTGGCATGAAAGGATGGCGCATATTAACAGGCACCAAGTAAAGACCGTGTTAAAGCGCAAGGGTATCGATATTCCTGTTGTCGATGGAGAATTTTGCGACGGTTGTGTATTTGGAAAAGCGCATCGGCTCCCTTTTCGAACTCGCACTCATTTAGCTACATCAGTTGGTGAAAAGATACACGCTGACGTAATGGGACCTACAGAAAATTTATCATTTACCAATAAACGCTATTATGTTTGTTTTAAAGACGAATTTTCAAAATATAGGGTACTGTATTTTATGAAACAGAAAAATGAGGTTGCTAGTTGTCTAAATGCCTATATAAATGAGTCAAAGACGTATGGGCACACCATTAAAGTGCTCCGCATGGATGGTGGTGGTGAATTCGACAATCAAGAGGTTCGTAATATTCTTACTGCAAATGGTATTTTATCTGAAATTACACCTCCTTATACACCTCAATTGAACGGTGTTGCAGAACGAGAAAACAGAACAATTGTTGAGCTTGCTCGTTCGATGTTGTCTTCGTCACGAATGCCAAAAGTTTGTTGGGCTGAAGCATGTGCAACTGCTGTCCACGTATTAAATCGGGTAGGAAAATCTACTTTTGCACAGAAATCTCCGATTGAGATATGGCGAGGTAAAGAATATGGTAGTCTAGAATATCTACGCATTTTTGGAACTGAATGTTTCGTACATGTACCGAAACAAAAGCGGCGTAAATTTGACAATAAAGCTATCGGTGGTCGAGTAGTTGGCTACGTTAATGATCGTGATGGTTATCGCGTGTATGTACCTTCCAAAAATCAAGTTGTTTGCAATCAATTCAACTGCATCTGAATCAGTATCAGATTCACAAGAAAAACGCTATGAGACAAGCAAAATTGAAGAACGTCAAAAGCCTAAGAAACTTGATGACTATTATGTTTATTCAGATTATGATGATTTTGTTTTCTCCGCTGAGGAATTTGTTGATACTATTCACCCTCGTTCTTATCGAGAAGCAGTATCTTCAGTTCATTCTGATAAATGGCAGGAAGCCATGGAAGAGGAATTACAATCGCAATATAAAAATGAAACGTGGGAACTAGTAGAAAAACCCCCAGAAGCAAAATTGTTAAACAGTCGATGGGTCTATCGTATTAAAGTCGATTCAAATGGTCAAACGCGTTTTAAAGCACGTTTTGTAGTCAAAGGATGTGGTCAAACCTGCGGCTTTGACTACGATGAAACGTTTAGCCCGGTAGCGCGTTATGAAACCATTCGAAGCGTGCTGGCTATCTCTGCATGCGATAGACTACAGTTGCGACAATTTGATGTAAAAACTGCTTTTCTCTATGGTGAACTTCATGAAGAAGTTTATGTCAAGCAACCAGAAGGTTTTGATGATAACACAGGCCGTGTTTGTTTTTTAAAGAAAAGCGTATATGGACTGAAACAAGCGCCACGTTGTTGGAATGAAAAATTTGTTGGGTTTATGCAATCAAGTGGAATGCAACAGAGCAAAGCTGACCCTTGTCTGTTTACTCGTGAACAAAATGGCAAAAAGCTGCTTGTGGCCATTTACGTTGATGATGGTCTTGTAGCAGGGAGCGATCTTGATGAAATTACTGTTTTCACAAACGATCTTAGAAAAGCTTCAAGATCACCTTGGGCGAACTGAACAATTTTCTGGGCATTCAAATTCTGCAGAACTCTGATGGTTCCATCATTATAAGCCAGTATGCATATACAAAAAAAAATTGTTAAATCGTTTTAATATGGTTAACTGCAAAAAGGTTGCTACACCATGTGAACGCAATGGATCTGCAGATTCAAATCCTATTCAAGATCAGGTACCATATCGGGAAGCGATAGGTTGTTTAATGTATCTGACAGTAGGAAGTCGTCCCGATATAGCTTTTGCAGTAAGCAAAGCTGCACGCTACATAGAAAGTCCAACTGAAAATGATTGGATGCCGTTCAGCGTATGTTTAAGTACTTGCAAGGTACTAGTGATTATGGCATAGTCTATAAACCTCAAGACCTTGAACTTCTAGTATACAGTGATGCGGATTTTGGAGGTTGCTCAACGACACGCCGATCAACAACGGGTGTTATTTCAATTATATCCGGTGGAGCAGTTTCCTGGACCAGTCAACTTCAGCGCTCAGTAGCGCTTAGCACTACTGAAGCAGAATTTGTGGCAAGTAGTGAAGGTGCCAAGGAACTTATTTGGCTTCAGCGTCTTTTAATTGAACTTGGTCATCGCATTTGCAAACCAAAATTGTTTGTCGATTCAGCAAGCGCTCTGAAACTGACTAAGAATCCCGAATTTCACAAGAGGACCAAACACATTGAAGTGCGATATTTTTTCATTAGGGAAAGATATTTGAATGGTGACATCGACTTAGAGTACATCAGCAGCGATATGAATCTAGCCGATATCTTAACAAAACCACTAGAACGTCAAAAGTTTACACAAATGCGCCGTGGAATATCTATAACGGCGCTAAGTGATTATAATTTTTAAAGTAGACGCTTTTGTGAATTTAGTTTTTAGATTAAATACTCCACGTTGGAGGAAGTGTTGAAAATGGACATTGATATTTAATACACAGCTTGCTTGTATGCTTCTACATAAAAAACGTAGAAAGCGTCTGTCAAAGCAGAATGCACTTTTACTAAACAATTCCATGTAATCTGACTTTTAATTTTGCTCTTACAATATAACCAGTTTTCAAGCTTTCTTATTATTTTATGCTATCGCAATTCCAAAACACCATCAGACACTACCCACTCTTCACTACTCTCTGAACTTGTATCATTAAAATAGACTTTTCTCTTAACTTTTTTTTTCTGTGCAGCATCTCATTCATTATTTTGTTTATTCAACAGTTTTTGTTTTTTCATTTTCTCATTAAATTCCTTTCGTAGTTTACGTTTTCAGCTTTTCTATTCTTTTCTTTAATAATTGCTGCCTTTTTATTTTCTTTATTTTCGTAATATTTTTGCCAGTTAATCGAAGAAACAACAGCTGGAATTTTCTGTTTTTCTTTTTTTGAGATTTTGTTTGGGTCCCGGCCAAAATAAAACTCTCTTAAAAGGACTGGGAATTAAAATATTGGATTTTGAACATGCAATTTCATTACCAGAATCCTGGGCTTTAAAATTCTGTCTCTTTTAATGGTGACAGCAATGCTCTTTCAGGTTCAGGAGTTTTACATCCTAAGTGTAGTTGATCGCCAGCAATCGTTTCTGACAGACTATTTTTGGAAGGGCTTACTGCTTCTGGATATAAACTTGAAGCTACACCAGTAGTAAGAATATTACAGTCTAGGTTTATTTTTGGCATATGGATTTCGCTTGGTGGTATTACAAACACTTCTACCACCTGCTCATTGTGTTGGCTATCATGTACAGATAATGTAAGATTTTGTTCGTTTTGTATTAAAATTTGTTAAACCTGTTAAATTATTTTCATTTTGACTTATTTCAAGTTTTGATGGCTCCTCAATTTCCATTCTTGTTTGATTTAGCAAAGAAAATGTTTTTTTATAGAACTCGTACAAAGATTTGTCTTCTGTACTACCGGACCATTCATCGCTGGTTTTGAAAAGTGAAATCTTATCCTTATCTATATATTTTTCCATAAAAAGAATCCCTGATTCCAACTCTTGAACAAATTTCAAATTTTTAGCATATTCTGTTTTTAAAAATGTTTCACTACCACATACAGCTTTTGGATTCCAAGGAAGCAAGCCACATTTTCGAAATCCATTTTGCAAAATTGTCGGCACTAATTTTTCCTGGGTTACCTTGTTTAATAAAGGACAAAAATGGCCCTTCTTTAATGTAGGAAAATCAATATTCTCAAAACGCCATTGATGTACAGCATTTTTCCAAGCGCCCTTTAATGATCGGAATACCGCAACATCCATGGGTTGTAGTAGATGAGTTGCATTGGGATACAATGCAACTAAAATAATGTCGTTCTCGGAGCAGAACTTACTTACTTGATAAGTCAAGTGAGATGTATGCCCATCGATGAAAAGAATAACTGGCTTGTGGACTTTGTTTTCGTGTAACCATGTATTAAATATGTTTGAAATATACTCAAAAAATGTCTCGCTGGTCATCCAGCCATTTTCTGAACGTCCAATACCCCAAGACCTAGGAACAGTTAGACATAGTTCTCTAGGTACCCTTTCGTACTTAAAAACTACCATCGGATGTACAACACTACCAGCAGCATTTCCAGCAATCATTACAGTAAGGCATTCTTTTTCATCCGCATTAACCTGCTGATATATAGATTTGTCACCTTTAGCTGCCAAAACTTTATTACCCTTTGGATTTAAAAAAAAAGCTGTTTCATCTGAATTGAAAACACGAGAAGGGTTTAATAAAATTTCAAAAAATTATGTTCTTTCAGATAAGCAGCTACTTCTTGGAACCAATTACTTATCTGTTGTTTTGTAACAGATCTCTAGTTGAAGTAGGATTTTGAGCTACTCTAGTTAATAGGTCTGGATGGCGTTTTAAAAAACTTTGGTACCAGCGTTTACCAGGGCGTATCAATTTTTAATTCATCAACCAACTTTTTCACGCTGTCTAAGAGTTTGTCTTTTGTTACAGGAAATCCTGCCTTTGCAACCTTTTTTACCCAGGTGACTAATATTTCTTCTTGAGTTTCTGATAAATATGAACTCCTGCCCATTTTTCTTTTCACGGGAGTTTTACCTCTAACTTTATAAAGAAGTGTAATTCTAGGAATACTGTACAATCTTGCAGCTGTTGCAACTGGAACTCCACGTTGAACATCTTGAATTGCCGCTTCCATATTGGCTTCAGTATATTGAAACATGTGTCCCTTTCTTGGAGGCATTTTGAAAACTTGAGTATGACTATATTCTGGAACCAAAAATTGACACCTATAATCTAGCTAGTGGTTGACAGGTGTCAACTATTGGACATAATGTAAAGAAAAAGTTGATTCCCATAGCGAAAGGTCGTTCATAGAATCAACATGCTACAACGAGCAAAAATGACCCAATTTGTAAGTTTAGGTTTAAGTAATTACCAATAGTTGACACACATGTCAATTACTGGATAGCACTTATTTTTAGGAACCAATAGTTGACATCATATGTTTCAAGAAAACTGAAAGTTATATTAACAGACAATCAATTGAAAATAACTCTTTAATCTAGTCATCCTCGTTTGCAAGAATCGATATTTTAAAAACAGAAATAGAAATTACAGTACTTACTTGTAAAGATTGTCACCTCCTTAACAGATTCAGTAACAAATAATGTAAAATGAGGTAAGAGTAGCAACAAGCTTCACTTTAATATCACCATTTTGAAAACTGTGGCTTACCTGCTGTGGAGTTTATACAGTATATACCTAGATGGCGCAATATGTTTTTAGTGGCAATTTTAATAGAGTTTGAGAAAAACTGAGCTTATTTGAACAGAAATCTTTTGTATGTGTCAACTATTAGTGCAGTGTCAATAATTGGTGCTGTTACCTTACCAGTAATCTATCTTACACCAACACCAATCTTGCTTCACATATCTTTACAGAATAGAAAGTAAAAAGAAAAATTCTTACTTTGAATACTTCTACAAATGCAGGAACTGATGGCATTCCTCCACTATTCCTTTGCCAGTGTTGTGATAGTCTCTCTCCTGCTTTAGTGCTTTCTTTTTAATAAAGGCCTGGACAGTGCAACATTTCCTTCAACATGGAAAAAGTCGTTCTTAATCCCTGTGTTTAAATCGGGTGACCATACCAAGGTAGAAAATTATTGCAGAATATCAATCTTACCATCAATTTCTAAGCTGTTTGAATACATTATATGTGATGAGATGTTCAATGTTCTTAAAACTGTATAGTTTTGGAACAACATGGCTTTTTCAAAGGGCATTTGACTACTACGAACCTAGCCATTTTTCATGATTTTCTGATAAATAGCTTGGAATGTGGCTTACAAGTAGATGCCATTTACACAGATGTATCTAAGGTCTTTCATTGTGTCTCATTACTCATAGAAAAACTTCGAACACTTGGCATTACAGGACCATATTCGAAATCGATTTCTTCATGTTTAGAGAAACACACCATGTCAAAATAGCACACACACATCTAGAGTTATAATGGTATTATGTCAGGTGTGCCTCAGGGATTGGACTTCGACCCAATTATTTTCATTCTTTTTATTAATCATGTTGTTTCTGTGTTCAACAATTCTAGGTGTCTACCTACGAGCGTCTCACGGCAGTAATTCCGTGGCTGCAATGATAAGTTAAGGTTACTATTAGAAATAGATATTATTATTAAACAAGTTGAAAATGCAAGGCATTGTCGCAACGAACTTCCAAATGTAGACTTACTCTAAAACAAATTAAAGAAATTAAAATTATTATGTTGTAATAATTATAAGTATTCAGTAAAAAAAACAAAAATTTTTAAACAACAAAAGAGACATTTAAATATATTTTATTTTATTGAATAAATATTTTAAAAGCTATATATTAGTTCTCATCTTGGCATGAAATGCCATAAATTGTTCAAATATGTGTCGCATATTGATTTTAAACTTATTTAAAATTTTAATTATTCCTGTGGATTTTCCCGGGGGCTCGGCGTCCCCGTGGCCCGATTTTAACTGACATCAAAACTTAAGCTCTGGACACCGAGCTGAATCGATTGATGTATCACACATTGATGTCCGACCATTAAAAAGGCCTCGGACACACAGACAGACAGACACACAGACAAATAGATTTCATAAACGAACGAAGTTTGTTGAAAACACAAATCACTTAACACGCATATCCGAACAGTTGTTGCTAAAACTATTGCAGACTGTTCTGATATGCGTGATTTGTATTTTAAATAATAATATCTAATTTGTGTTTTTTAACAATAATATTTATTTCTAACAGTAACCCAACCTGTCATTGCAGCCACGACATTACTGTTGTGAGACGCTCGTGTCTACCTTACGCTGATGACTTAGCGATCTTTAGTCATGTCAGCAATTTTCATGACTATTAAGGTTCAAAGGGATCTTGATAGTCTGATTACTTATATGGACCAATATATACTCAAATTAAATATTGGGAAATGTAAAGTTCTGTATTTTACGAAATGTACAGATTTAACTCTGATTATCCATTAATCACACAAAATTAGAAACTGTGGTTACTATGTTTGATTTATGTGTTATTTTTGGTATGGGTTTAAATTGTATTATTCACATTAATTTAATTGTTGCAAGATAATTTAAGATGTTGGGTTTTATTAAAACAAATTAACTACATAATGAGGTCAAGACTTTGAAATCACTGTACAATTTTTAGTTTGCAGTATTCTAGAGTTTAGTGCCATCATTTGGAATCCTTATTATGCCATGTACATCTACCAGATTGAACAGGTGCAAAATAAGTTTAAATTTATCCTTTGGAAACTTAAAATTTCACAATGCTGAAATTTCTCACGATTTCATGTCAGTTGGTTGGATACTAATCATTACAAGCTCGACGCACAGCAGATACATGATATTTCTGCACAAACTGCTTCACAATACGGTTGACTGCACTTTAGCTAGATGGGATTTCAAATATCAAGTAAATATACCTAGTACAATCATTTATTTTATATCGGTAGACACTACCAACTACGGAGCTAGTGCATTCTGTGACAAGATGATCAGGGTCTACAATGATACCTTTCTTGCCGATGCTGATCTTTTCAATGTTTCACTAAAAACAACTTTATTATTTATGTATAGTATTTTTAATACTAGTCAAGAGAGACGGTACACATGAATTTACTATTTGGGTTCTCTTTTGTAAACTACAGTGTGGAACAGCCAAATGGAATAAATTTATAATTTCGGTAACTGTACATATTTAATGAAAATGCCAAAACATATCAATTTTAGATTATGAATTGACATCCTGCAACAAAAAAATTTGATCCTTACATTGAACCCCCCTTTGAGTGGCAGTTACAACTCCCAATTTTTTAAATTGGAAATATGGGCTTGTGAAATATCGTTTGAAAGGTCTCTTCATTCTTTATTCAAAAATGTTATTGTTTTCACACGTGTTCTTGTTAGATGGTATTCATTAAAAAGATACAAATTTACCATGGCAATGGTAGTTTTGTTTAAAACGCCTTAGAAAGTTGTGTGAGTATAATTGCATAACAGTAGTTGTCAGTGTTATACTTGTCGTTTGAATTTTGTTAACTACAATTCAGAAACATGGTTAGATTAACAGAAATACCCAAATAACACAGATGATTGGTTAAGGAGATAACACACGAACACAAATGGAAGTTGCTTGTCTATTTCATGAAAAATTTCCAGATTTTCCGCCTATATCCCAAGGGTCAATTAGTAAAATAGAAAAGCAATTTTGTAAGTTTTGACAGATAAAGACAGCATCTTCCAATGCAATAAATGATGATACCAAATTGGATGTGATGTTTGTGTTTGAGTTTGAGGAAAACCCACATACATCAAGTAGACAAGCAGCCGCAACATTGAATATTAGCCATACATCGATTCTAAGAATATTAAAAGAAAATAAAGTGCATTCCTATAACATAATTCCAACTCAGGAGCTCATGGAAGATGACTTTGATAGGAGAACTTATTTTTGTGAACAAATGATGGAAATGTTGGATATTACAATGTTGTCCAATTATGTTTTCTGATGAGTGTACTTTTACACTTAACGGTTATGCTAATCGTCAAAATTGTTGCTACTGGTCAACTGAAAATTCTCACTGGATGAGAGAAGAACGTGTGCAATACCCTCGAAAGGTTAATCTTTGGGCCCGGATTGTTGGAAACCATATTCATTGGTCCCTTGTTCATTAAGGGCAATTTGAATGGCAATAATTATTTAGCACTACTCCAAAATAATGTTATGCCCACTTTGGCAAACTATATCCTGATTCAGGGAACCCTCAAATTCCAACGAATACGATATGGTTCCAGCAACATGGAGCACCGCCACATTATCTACGCGATGTCTGGCAGTACCTCCGTAATATTTCCAAATCGGTGGATAGGGAGGCAAGGATCGATAGAATGGCGAACACGATCACCTGATCTTAAGTTATTAGACTTTTTTATGGGAATATGTGAAAAGTATTGTGTGCAAAACTAAACCCCTTGATTTAGATGACTTAGAAGATGAATAACGCTTGCGATTAGGAGATGTTAAATAAAGTTAGAAGACATTTTTATTTAAGATTAAGATGTTGGCATGATGAAGAGCATTTTGAACACCTACTTTATTGAGATTCAGGTTTTTTTTGTTTTTTAAAATTATGAACACAAACAGTATTACTTAATAGTTTTTGAGAGTGTTGTAGCGAATTTTGGTAATCAGATAATTTTATTTTTTATGTTAATTTTTGCAATAAATGTGAAAACAATAACATTTTTAAATAGAGAATGAAGAGACCTTTCAACCGATATATCACAAGCCTATATTTCCCATTTGAAAATTGGGATTGTAGCTGTCACTCAAAGAGGGTTCAATGTAGGGATCAAATTTTTTAGTTGTAGGATGCCAATTCATAATCTAAAATTGACGTGTTTCGGGATTTTCTATAAATATGTACAGTTGCCCAAATAATGAATTTATTCCATTTGGCTGTTCCACACTGTATAAGTTAATCTGTATAAATAAATAAATAAATTAACAAACGAGAAAAATAAACTATAAACAATTTAAGATTATTATGGACACATACAGAGCACCTTCCATGATAGAAAATACATTTATTCAATCTACAATGGGTGCTTCAATTTCAACTTTGTAATAATGGATAGTCAAAACCATTTAAGCTGACTGATGACACATCTTGTTAAAGCATATGCATCAATGCAATCAGAACGTATGTCTAGAATTCGGATTAGTTCAGTTGTTTATACAAAATGGCGCATGAAGTTTATATTGTGACAAATGAGCTGAGATGTCCCATCCCAAGGCTTTTATAAATGATCTTTTAATTTTTACGAATTATAAAAAATGTTTGTTGGATGTGCAGTTGACAATGGCGTTAACATAAATATAAAATACATTTTTTTTTTATAAAAATTAAACCAAAAAATTTAAGGTAAATTGGAAGTTTGGAACGGATTTTGGTTCGGAGCATGGTGTCGCAAATATTGTTGGTTTTTGAAAACAAAGTGAATTTTGAAGATATTATATCGACATTAAGTATAAAGACGCTTGTGTTCTAACTGATTCGATAATATCTGAAGACTAATGATTACTGTTGGAATTGAGACTGTTATTCACACGATTATCAGGAAATTGTAGTTTCGGGATTTTATATTATTCCTGTTTTAAATGGTTAACAAGTATGGTTGTACATATAAAAGTGTATTTGTAAATATTTAATTTGTATTTAATCAAATTTAGTATTAAACAAACAAAACGGTATTGTATTATTTTATTGTACTATTGCTCTACTCCATTTCGAATGGACCTGCACCTTGCCGAAGTTCTAAATTACTAGAACAGGTGAAATAGCTTGCGTCTTCTAATGAGCTAAAGAGCCAAACTACAGGTCCAACCAAAGTAGTAGGGTCGTTAGTGAGGAACCAGACTAAGACAGGTCCCCGAAAGAGGGCAGCGGCTCTTTCGGTACTTAGATTGGCAGAGACCATAGGGGTCGGTATGGCAGTCTAAGACACACTACCGCGATGTGGAAGGCAACGGGAAACCACCACATTATCTCCCAAGTACACAGCGTACCTAAATTAAAACAAACATGATGGCATTCTCTGGGGTAAAAGATTCCGGAGTTAAAATAGTCCCCCATTCGGATCTCCGGGAGGGACTACTTCGGAGGATGCGATCGGAAAGTTAAAAATAAGAGTCAGGAACATTCAGCGAGTCGGAGCGTGGAATGTTAGAAGTATGATGCAAGTAGGTAAGCTAGAGAACCTAAAAATCGAAATGAATAGGTTAGCACTAGACATAGTAGGGATTAGCTAAGTTCGGTGGCCAGAGGCGGGGGATTTTTGGAGTGGAGACTTCAGGGTAATTCATACAGGAACAGAGAAAGGAAATTTGGGTGTGGGGATAGTTATACGGAAAAAGATAGGATACTGTGTAGAAAATTACTTACAAAAGAACGAAAGAGTACTCATGGTTAGATTAGAATCTAAACCGGTAAACACAGTAATAATACAAGTATACATGCCCACCTCTAGCTATAGTGACGAAGAGGTAGAAGCCATCTACAAAGATATCAAAAACATATTAAGATACGTAAAAGGACATGAAAATTTAATAATTACGGGGGATTTTAATGCCGTGGTAGGTGAGGGTAGGGAAGGAGCAGTAGTAGGTTTATTTGGTTTAGGCACAAGAAACGACAGGGGAAATAGGCTGGTAGAATTTTGCGACAAAAACAATTTAATCATCACAAACACATTATTTCAACATCATGCTAGAAGACGATATACTTGGAAGATGCCAGGAGATATAGGAAGATATCAAATAGATTACATTCTTGTTAGACAATGGTTTAGGAATCAAGTAAAAGACTGTAGAAGCTACCCAGAAGCAGATATAGATACTGACCACAACATCGTAATTATGAAGGCTGCACTTAAATTTAAGAATGTGAAAAAAAAGAAACGGAAAAAGGCAATTGGACTTAGAGAAACTAAAAGATAAAGATATTCAAGAAAGATTCAAAAAAATCAAATGAATTGCTCAAAGATATCTGATACTAAGGAAGTAGAAACAGAATGGAATAACATTAAATCCAGCTTAGACATGGCGGCCAGAGATATTCTGGGGTATACACAAAAAGAAAATAAGAAACCATGGATAACAAAGGATATCCTGAATTTAATAGAAGAAAGACGAAAATACAAAAATAAATCAGACAAAACAGGAAAACAGAGATACAAAGCTATAAAATGGGAAATTATTCGAAAATGCAGGAAAGCTAAAGAACAATGAATTGATGAAAAGTGCAAAGAGGTACAAACGAAGATAGAAATAGGAAAGACAGACGAAGCATACAAATTAATTAGAATGAATTTTAGGGACATAAAACCGTATAGCAAAAATATAAGGGACGCACAAGGAAACGTCATCATAGAAAATGTAGAGAAAGTGGGTAGATGACAAGAATATATAGGGAATTTATATGCAGGAGAGGAGCTAACTGCATTAGAACAGGAATCAGACATTGAAAATTATGACTTGGGATATCCTATACTTAGAGAGGAGTTTGAATTAGCATTAAAGAGTCTGAAAAATGGTAAGGCGCCGGGTACAGATAAGGTGCAAGCAGAAACTCTAAAAGCCACTGGACAAGCAGTAACAGAATGTCTCTTCCAACTTGTAAGCTATATGTATGAGACAGGCGAGATACCTAAAGATTTCAAACGTAGCATCATAGTAACTATACCAAAAAAGAAAGGTGCGGATATAAGTTTGACAGCACACGTGTCAAAAATATTAACTAGAATTGTACAAAGACGAATGGAAAAACGGGCGGAAGAAATACTAGGAGAAGACCAATTTGGGTTTAGGCGAAACAGGGGAACATGGGAGGCTATTTTAGCTCTGAGAGTGATAATGGACAAAACAATAGAAAAAGGGGAAAGCGTGTATATAGGGTTTGTAGATCTGGAAAAAGCATTCGACAATGTAAAATGCAAAAAAATGTTTGAAATACTCAAAAAGATTGGAATGAGCTATAGGGATAGACGAATAGTACATAGCTTATACAAAGAGCAAACAGCAGTAATAGAATTAGAGCAGGAACGTAGAGAAGTAAACATTAGGAAAGGGGTGAGACAGGGATGTACCCTATCCCCATTGATTTTTAACTTGTACATAGAAGACGCAATGAATACTGTCAAATGCAGGAAGACATTTGGAATTACTATGCAGGTACAAAAAATTGATATGCTTAGATTTGCAGATGATATAGCGGTATTAGCGTCTAGCAAGGAAGAGTTAGAAGCTGCTCTTAATGAAATGGAAACGGTTCTAACAGAGACATACGGTATGAAAATTAACAAAACTAAAACTAAAGTTCTAGTATGCAAAGGTGGGGAAAATAAATCAAAAACAAGAATACAAGTATGTAACACGAACTTACAAGAGGTTGAGGATTTCTGCTACCTAGGAAGCCAAATAACGCAAGATGGGAAAAGCACAAAAGATATAAAACAAAGATTAGCACAAGGTCGTGCTACATTTAACAAGAAAAAGCAACTACTGTGCTCAAAGACCACAAACATAGAAATAAGGAAAAGATTGCTTAAAACATATGTGTGGAGCACAGCACTGTACGGCTGTGAAGCCTGGACAGTAGGAGAATCGGATAAGAAAAAGGTAGCCTTTGAAATGTGGTGCTACAGACGTATGGTGAAGATATCATGGACAGAAAAAGTTAAGAACGAAGAGGTGCTAAAAATGGTAAGGGAAGAAAAAAATATGTGGAAAACGGTAAAAAAGAGGAGAGATAAGATGATACGCCACATACTACGGCATGAGGGAATAGTGCGGAATATATTAGAAGCAGAGATAGGAAAAAAGAGAAAAAGAGGCAGACCTAGGTTAGACTACTGCACACAGATAGTAAAAGATGTAGGCTGTAGGGGTTTCAGGGAGATGTGTAGGCTAGCCCAGAATAGAAATCAATGGAGGTACGCATCCAACCAATCCCAAGATGGATAAACTAATGACGAAAAAATAACTGTGATGAGTATTATAATTAACTACAAGAATTGGCTGAGCAATATTCTCGAATAATGTTAAGTGTGTGAAAGGATTTACTGGAAAACCATTACTTTGGCAAATATCTAAGTGTTGGGGATCTTGGTAGCCACAGGTTGCTTAACCCCCTTCACTGAATCTTACTGAAATTGGGCATAAAATTAGAAAACAATAGAAGGGGAACGAGCTGTATACACATGCTGTGTGAGAATTTCAGGGAACTATGTAGTCTAGCTCAGAATATAAATAAGTACAGGTACGAGTCCAACCAGTTTTGAGACAGAAAACTTAATGACGAAAAAATAAGCGCATAAATCTGATAATTAGTATAAACAACTAGTTGTTGGTTGCGAAATATCTTCAACTAATGAGGACTGTGCGAAAAGATATATTGGAAAATATATTAAATCGATAAATGGTTTAGTGTTGGGGGAACTTGGCAGCCACAGGCTGCTTACCTCCCTTCATAACCACTGAAGGTCGGAGAAATAGGGTATATAATTGTAAAACAATAGAAGGTGACTGAACTGCATCTAACAAGAAAGAACAGTGCTTATGAGAAAAGACAACAAACATAAAACAAGAAAATTGTTGAAAGCATGTGTGGAGCACAGCACAGTATGCCTATGAAATACGGGCAGTCTGAAACGCAGACAGAAAAACGGTAGCAGCCTTTTGAAATGCTGTGCTTCAGATGTATGAGGACGATAGCATGGACAGACAAATATAATAACAATTAGGTTATAGAAATAGTAAGGGAACAAGGATATCTGGGGAAAAAGATAAGAGAAATAGAAGGGCAGAATACGTTCTAAGGCATTTTTGGGGAATAGTATGGGATATATTACAAGCAGAGATAGGAAAAAAGAGGTAGATGTAGACCTAGATCAGATAGTTATAGATGTAGACTGTGCAAATTTCAGGGAAACGTGTAGGTTAGTTCAGAATAGGAAACGATGATGGTACGCGTCTAACCAGTTCCAGGACTGAAGACCTAATGATGATGATGATTGCTCTACTACATTAAGGTAGGTAAAAGTCTTCTTAAGCTAGTTAATTTAAAATCATATATGCCGGCAGTAGCAAGCTCTTTTTGGAGTGTTTTGCAGTTACATGCAATCCTAAAAATATAAAAATCAGTTACTATTTACGATTAATTTTTGTATTTACTTTTCGAGTGCATCTCATAAATTTTATGTTTAATTGCATCTGTATTTACCTTTTACAATGTGTAAGAAATCCTTTTAGTTTTGAAAAACTTATATATTTGCAATTTGAGCTAAATGTAAAAACGTAAATACAACAAAAAATCAAAAACTACGTGAAAAGACAACAAAAAGTGACAGGAAACTAAAATTATTTATAGGTTATAATAATACATAAATATTAGTTATAACAGACATACGTTTTGATGCTGCCATACTAATCTTTAAAAGACGTACTTCTTTCCTGTCCATCCTTTTTAGCACAGAGTAGTTACATATACTGACAAAGACAATACAGTTTACATTATCATTTCTAATAATGTACCGCGGTGAGTCATAGGTCAGCTTAAATGGTTTTGACTATATCTCATTTTGAATATGAGCAATCAAGTCTTCATGTCTTGTAAAATGGTGTTCTCTCTACCTACACTTATGTTTGGAGATGTAGCCTATCATGGAAATGAACTTCCCCCCATCCAACAATTTGGTGAGGTAACTTCTAATGAATAGTTGCTGAACATTTATCTTGTCCAGTTGCTAGTAAAGCATTTTTAAGAAACTTGTGGGTTGCTGACCAAAAAATATGGATGTTCATCCATCCATATTTTCATTAAATTGCCTAACAAATCTGCATCAAACTCTTATATTTCACCTGGGTTGGTCGTTGACTTGTATCCATTCAGGATTACTTTTTCATTGGTAACATATTAAGTAAATTTACATCTCCATCGCTGTTGGAAGCAGATTCAGCTGCTCATAATATGTAGGATAAAAATAGGGACATATGGCACACATTTCTCTTAAGTGACAATTGTCTAATTTTCTGCTAGTTCGATATGGAGAATGGTATTGTGCAAAACTGCTTGATATGGATGTAATTCGTTGTTTTTTAGAACGCTATTCGCCAATGTCGAAGTTATCACCAATATTGCAGAAATGTGTCTACTACCTACGTGCAGATCTGCTTCAACTGATTCAAGCATATTCACAACATTGTTGTTGTTTCTACCAGTAAACTGGATGCCTATGACTTGTTTCTTTAGATGTTTTGCCAGTCTTGTAAAACGTCCTCTTCCAGATTGTGAGATTAAGTTTTCAAAACATCAAAAATGCATAGCATTATGCAACTCGCTTTATTGCTGTTTAAAATAATCCCCATTCATGGCTATATACTGTTGTATTCAATGAAACCGGTCTTTGAAACATTTCCTCTTCACTAAATGAAGTACTTCCGAAACAAGTGAATTAATTGCTTCAACAGCTTTTTCAAGTAACGATAATGCTCCACATACATTTTATTTTTGATATATCAAAATAAATGACAAGGCGATAAATCTGGCGAATATGAGAAATGAGTATTATTTTGATATTATTACTGGTCAAAATCTCAACAGTTTATTTTACTGCATGCTGCATTGTCATGATAAACAATAATTTATCAATTTACTTTTTTTTTTATTTCAGAGATAACTTCTGACAAATAGATTGTAGTATACCATTCTGCATTACCCATCCTTCAATCTTCTAATGCAATAGTTGTGAAATAACTAGTTTTCCAAAGAAACTGTAACCCTTTATTTTTCGAAATGCTTCGTGAACGCTCTACTTTTGTTGAAACACCCATACAGTTGATTGGTGTTTAACTTCGGGCTCATATGAATAAACCTATAATTCATTATCTGTTATGATATTATATACAGAATTTGAATCACCACCATTGAATTTTATTATTTCCTTGCACCACTTGATATGTTCTTGTGAGGGATCCATTAACTGCAAAGCTTCTTGACGTGCAATTGATCGTGCAAAGTCAAATACGTTTATTTTTTTTTTCTGAAATGCCTAAGTGTGCCTCTATCTCCCTATATGTCACATATATTGTTCTGTCGATATTCTTTGTGACAACAGTAGTGTATGGATTACTTTTGCAAACAGTCTCATTAAATTTTTTTTTCACACTTGAATTCTGCAAACCATTTGGATAGTGCTTATCTCCAAATAATGAACTAAGTTTTTCCACACATTGCTTAAAATATTATCACGTGTCAAAATTTCGGCTTATATATTCAAATATTGCTTTGTTAAGTTTTATTGAAACGAAACTGCTAAGTTTAAAAAGTTGTCACCTGATTCATAGGTTAAAAATGTTAAATTTTAAGAATATGAAAATTGCAGAATGCTGGCAATACAAAGAATTTTATCTGCAAATTTTAGCAGTGATCCTCATATTAATGTGCCAGATGGTAGTACAAAAGTCCATAAAAAATTACATGTTTAAATGTTTGAGTTAACCATGTCTGGCTATAGATGACTGTGTACCAGTCAACCTGTATATACCGGCTGAGTCAAGAAACGTGTTTTTGTGTTAGTTTTTAAAAAAATAATAAAAAGTATTTGCAGTGTCACAAATTGAATAAAAATTAATGGCGAGCCTGTAGTTTATTTAGCTTATAATGGATCTACACAATTGCTGCTACAAACAAGAACCTTCCCTGTTCATGGTATCCGTCTCCAGGCATTGTTATATTTCTTTTACATATCTCTTATGAAAATAAATGAGTTTCTAATTGACTTTTTTATGTTTGACAAAATACTATTGTACACTGAATCTTTTTAGAAATGGATCGATGTAAATTTTACAATCCCTGTCTGATGTCCCAAGATAAAATTTTCAAGTTATTAGATTCAACAGTCTCAGATGAGTTATGAACTGATTTTGAAGACTTTTTGATAATGATCCTCATCAAGTTTCCTTTGTCCATAGCTATGAACCGGGTAATTTAAATTTCGAAAGATAACTTGAAGAAGTTGAATCTGAGAAAGTCGAAGCAGGACTATTTCAATCTATAAAACAGTATTTTGATCAAGTTGAACTTGGTAACTTTATAAACACATTCTATTGGATCCTCAAGCGAAATAGACCCCAAAAATGCAGCATTCGGCATTCATAAAAATGAACACCTATCTGTAGTTACATACTACAGAGTTACAAAAATATGTGAGAAGCCTTTTTATAAGTCAATGTACAATACTTGAATACCCAGGAATATTGGGGAGAAGATGCATTTGAACCAATATGGAGAACTATGACGAAAAACCGATTTGAAGAAATATTATCTTCTTTTCTTTATGTTTTATACAATTCTCTTGGGATAAATAGGCCTTTCCATTTGATTTTCTTAAATAAATGCTCTGATTTTGAAATAGTGCATTCTAGCAAATTGAAAAAACTTTCTGTACTCAGCTAAACACTTGGGGTAAGATATTATATTATCTACCACCTAAATATTTCTGTGTTATGGTAAACCGTGCAGACAAGAGAAAAATAAAGTACAGCAAGCAAAGTAACAGTAGTCCGCACTGAGTACTGTAACAAAAAGGAGAGTCGAAAGAATTAATGCCATGCCTCTTAAAGTAGGGTGGGTCACACAAAGAAAAATTGGAAACCAATGAATAAATTTTATTTACTAACCTCTAGTTAGAGAAACATATTATAAAAGGACAACCAACACTGGTGTAGAACAAAACATTTTTTACAAAATATCCTAAAGGATTTACACACTACCAAAGATCAAAGCAAAAACAATTAATACATTCCTGACTTATCTTACACTAATTTTTATCCTCAATAATGATATTTACATAGAACAGTAATTAAAAGAAATAATATAGCGGGTTGCTTTCGTTACCTTCAATCTTACTACTTACACACCTATAGCAATCAATTAGATCCAGCAACAGGTAAAAGTGCTCCTCTCTCCGCCACTGAAACAAATATTATTAGAAAAAACCCGATACACCTAATTAATGGTGTCTCCTGAAATTTATATTGTTGCGATCCACTATTAGGCAACCCGTCAAACATACAAACGCCCGGGGCACAGCGTATTCTTCAGCATTCGAGAATCCTTCTACAAAGTTCTAGATAATGAGTCATATCTTAATGCAGGGTATATATAAGGCCGCTTATGAATGTAAGAGTTAGTCTATTCTTGAATGTCTAATATAAATTATATCGTTGTAAAGTAAACGTAGTTGAGTTTTAGAATATATACATAAATGATATGCTGTGTCTAATGTGCACACAACTTGCAGTATACATAAATAAATAGAAGTGTATAAACAAATAGTTGTGTTAGTGTTGTTAATGAACTTATGGTAAAGGAGTTAATTTAAGAAGATATTAGTGCTTGTAAATTCATTAGTGTAATAGTGCTTCATTGTTAAGTGGACTGAAAACATCTATAAATAAGGTATATACTGTAAATTAGACTTGTGAACAGTGAGTAATAAAGACCATTATTATTACTTGTTTTAAATTAAAGAAACGCGGAAGTAGTAGCCCGTTACACTGGTGTCAGGCATTTGTGGGGTATATAGTGATTAATTTAAAACACAAGTCTAAAGACATTTAAGTAGTTTATATATGCCAGTTACAAAATAAGTCAAAATAAGATGGAGGCAGAAAGTTTAATGAATTTCCTTAAGGATTTTAAATCCGAAATGCAAGTGACACTTAGTGAAAATGCTGAGAAAATGGAGGAGAGGTCGGCTAAACTGGAAGTGACACTAAATAAAAAGTTTACTGAAAATGCTGCAAAAATAGATGAAAAGTTTACTGAAAACGCTGAGAAAATGGAAAGGTTAAGTGAAAATGCTGCCAAAATGGAAGAAAAGTTGAATGAAAGTACAGCCACGTTAGAACAAAGATTAATAGCAAGCTCCATTGCATTGAAAGAAGATGTCACTGAACAGGTAAAAACAGTTGAGCAAAAGTTGGACAGTAAATTGGTAAAAATGGAAGAAAATATGATGAGGCTGCAAGAACAAGTGATTTCACTAACAACACAGCCACTTGAAATACCAAGCCAAGTTGTTAATCAGAACATTCCAGAAATAAGAACCATGGAAAGAAGCGAGTCAATTCCGTCTAAATTTAAAGTAAAACCACCTACATTCGATGGTAAAACACCTTGGCCCACATATTTGAAACAATTTGAAGCTGCTGCAATAGCCAACGGTTGGTGCAACAAAGAGAAGGCTACTCTCTAATAGTGGCCCTACGGGGAAGCTCTTAACATCTTACAAACGATTCCCGATCACCAGCAGAATGATTACGGCCTCTTAACATCAAAGCTTGAGATGAGATATGGAGATGCTCACCTTCAACAGGTTTACCACGCACAAGTTAAGAACCGCTCGCAAAAGACAAGTGAAAGCCTGCAAGAATTCGAAGCTGACATCGCCAGATTAGTTAGATTGGCATATCCAACGGCACCAGATAGCTTCCTCGAACAACTTGCTGTACAAACATTTGTGGATGGCGTTAAAGATGGCGAAATACAGCAAGCGCTAAGATTAGCACGGCCAAAAATGTTGGATGACGCACTGGCCCATGCGCTTGAATTTGAAGCAGCTAAGCAGACATCACACAGGATGGGTCACAAAGTTCGGTCTGCCTTAGAGGAACCTGGTCAAGCTCAGAACAGCATAGATGAAATAGTAAACCGTGTGTTTGAAAAGCGAAAAGCGGAAAGGCTGAAAAGATTACGACCGCGGAGATGGCGTCTGCGATGCTGGAGCTGCGGTGAAGTTGGTCATATGCAGAGACGCTGTACTCAACCAAAGAAAGAACCGGTTGAGTTAAAGCAGGTCAATGTAAGGGGGCGAACGTCGACAGCACAGCGTAGTGCCCCGGAGATTATCATCCGTGCTGCATCGTCGATGGGGAGTCTGGACAGCATTTATATCGATGGAAGAATTAATGGTAGGGTGTCCGATTACTCGTGGATACAGGAGCGACAAGGACTATTGTGAGACCAGATTTAGTTGGTCGTGGAAAAGTGCTACCTGTATCGGTGTGTCTTCGAACGGCAAGTGGTGAGAAAATTTGTACTCACGGAGAGACTGCCGTTATGTTGACAATTGGGGACAAATTAATTAATCATCGAGTGTTGGTAGCTGAAATTACAGAAGAAGTGATCTTGGGAATGGATCTCATGAGAGAATATGGGTTTCATGTAAACATGAAAGAAAATGTGCTTCGGATAGATGATGATGAGATTCCATTTCAAGGTAGGAGTAACCAGACGATGCAAGTTCGAATGATTTGCGATATGAAAATACCGGAGAAGGCGGAAATGATAGTAATGGGACGCCCGGATGGTACGCTCCGGGAAGGACAAGTATGCATGATGGAAGCAACTGAATCGGGAATGGGTCAGGAGGGACTTCTGATTGGAAGAACGCTGGTAAAGTCTCGAAATATGGTACCAGTAATGGTGCTGAACATTAATCCCCATACAGTGACCCTGAAGAAAGGCATGATTGTGGGAAGTTGCATTCCAGTATGTCATATTAAACGTTGTGTGGACGACACGAAAATAAACCAACCAACGGTTGCTCACAGAAATTGCTGGATATGTTGATACCCTCGTGTCAAGGATTAAATGGCGATCAACTGGGCAAGGTAAAAGAACTGGTCGGACGATATCGAGGTGTGTTTGCACTGGATGATAGTGAGAAGGAAGGACGAATGTTGTGCAACACAAGATCAATACTGGAGATGCGCAACCGATAAGACAACACCCAGGCGGCTTCCTTTGGCAAAACGTAAGGAAGCCGAGCAAATTATCACCGATATGGAAGAACAGGGAGTGATTGAACCCTCGAATAGTCCATGGGCATCCCCGGTAGTGCTTGTCAAGAAAAGGACGGGTCGACAAGGTTTTGTGTAGACTACCGGCGGCTTAATAATGTGACAAAGAAAGACAGCTATCCTTTGCCCAGAATTGATGACACCTTAGATACTCTATCCGGATCTAAATGGTTTTCGACCTTGGACTTGAAAAGCGGATACTGGCAGGTAGGCTTGGAGCCAAACGATAAAGAAAAGACTGCGTTTACAATTGGAACTGGATTATGGCAGTTCAAGGTCATGCCATTTGGATTATGCAATGCTCCTGCTACTTTTGAACGATTGATGGAGTCGGTACTGCGTGGACTGTCCTGGAAGACATGTCTGGTGTACCTGGACGACGTGATAGTGTTAGGCCGGTCTTTTGAAGAACATCTTAAGAACCTAGAGGAGATATTCCAAAGATTACGCGGGCAAACCTTACATTAAGCCCCAAGAAGTGCCACCTATTTGGAAAAGAGGTGAAATACCTAGGACATGTCGTCTCAGAGACCGGAATAAGAGCTGACCCTGACAAAATAAAAACGGTACAAGAGTGGCCTACACCAGCAGATATACACCAACTACGCAGTTTTCTAGGATTGTGCACATATTACCGACGTTTTATACTTGGGTTTGCGAACATTGCCAAACCGTTAACAAAATTAACCGAAGATGGACAAGAATATGATTGGAATGACGACTGCCACAGAGCATTTGAACAACTGAAACGGCTACTAGTTACAGCACCAATTTTGAGTTATCCGCGGATGGAGGGAAAGTTTGTGTTGGATACCGATGCCAGTAACACAGCTATAGGAGGCGTTCTTTCTCAAGTGCAGGACGGACAAGAAAAAGTTATTGGGTATTTCAGCAAGGTCTTGTCGCGGCCAGAAAGGAACTATTGTGTGACAAGAAGGGAGCTGTTGGCCGTCGTCAAATCCGTAGAGCACTTTTATAAGTACTTATACGGCCGTAAATTCCTGTTGAGAACAGACCATGCCGCACTGAAATGGTTACTGCAGTTTCGAAATCCTGAAGGGCAAGTGGCAAGGTGGATAGAGCGGCTGCAGGAATATGACTTTGATACGGAACATCGTGTAGGAACTAGCCATCGGAATGCAGACGCTCTATCAAGGAGACCTTGTCCGATGGACTGCAATCATTGCTCCAAGATGGAAGAGAAAATAAGTGTCATCCATAGAATGACGGTAACCGATGATACTTGGCAACTCGAAAGAATACGAGAAGACCAGGAGAATGACGCCGAATTGGGACGTATTATTGAGTGGAAAATAGAGGACAACGACCAGCTTGGGAAGAAATTAGTATTTCAAGTAGGAGCCTGAAGGCATACTGGTCACAGTGGGACTCCTTGATGATGGAAAATAGAATCTTGAAACGACGCCTGGAATTTGAAGATGGCACTGAGAGACTTCAAGTGATAGTGCCGAGAAGCAGAGTGCCGGAAGTGTTGCAGCACTTGCACGATGGTATTTCCGGAGGGCACTTTGGCGTGAAAAGAACTCTCGAAAGAGTGAGAGAAAGATTCTATTGGGTGAACTGCAAAGAAGATGTGAAGGAGTGGTGCCGGAAATGTGAATTGTGTGCCTCTGCAAATGGCCCGGTCTCAAAACGGAAAGCCCCAATGAGACAGTATAACGTGGGGAATCCTTTTGAAAGGGTAGCCATTGATATAGCTGGTCCGTTTCCTGAATCAGAGAAAGGGAATAAATACATCTTGGTTGCAATGGATTATTTTACCAAATGGCCGGAGGCATATGCTATACCTAACCAAGAAGCCGAGACGGTTGCAGATGTACTAGTGAGGAGTTGTTTTGTCGCTTTGGAGTTCCGTTGGAATTACACTCCGATCAAGGTCGGAACTTCGAATCAGCGTTGTTTCAAAACGTCTGCAAGCATCTTGGAATCAGGAAAACTAGAACCACGCCACTTCATCCTCAATCGGATGGAATGGTTGAAAGAATGAACAGAACGTTAGGAAAGTACCTGGCCAAAGTTGTCTCTGAACATCAACGGACTGGGACCAATATCTACATTTGTTCCTACTGGCGTACCGATCTTCGGTACATGACAGCACAGGATACTCGCCCGCTTGCGTAATGCTAGGACGTGAATTGCGGCTACCATGTGATCTTCAGTTTGGATTTAAACCTGGAGAAGAGATCGCCGGTGAAGATTACGTTAGTAAGCTTCGTGAAAGATCAAATAGTATTCACGAAAACGTCCGAAAGAATATACAGGCAGCAAGCGATCGAATGAAATCACAATATGACACGAGAGCACAAGAAGGTGGTTATCAACCTGGAGATTTAGTGTGGTTGTACAATCCACAAAGAAAACGTGGATTGTCGCCAAAACTACAAAGACAATGGGAAGGGCCGTACGAAGTGTTAAAAGGATTAATGATGTAGTGTACCGGATCAGAAGATCCCTCGTGGTAAACCGAAAGTGGTACACTTTGACCGTTTAACACCCTACACTGGCAACAACCAGGAAGACTCAAATAATGATAATGGTGTTCGGCAAGTTATTAATCATGAGCCAAATGCAGATTTTGAGAGCTTTATGGCGGCGTATGGTGGTTCCGCTAAAGCGAGATTTGGCGTTGTTGTTGAAAAACAGCAAGATCTGTTTAGAGCACCAGAAGAGTATTCCCTTGCACATTGCGTAGCTCAAGATTTGGCAATGTCAAGGGAATAGCTGTTGTTTTCAAGAAAAAGTTTGGATGTGTGGATGAATTAGTACAACAGCAGCCAACTGTAGGAAAATCTTTGGTTCTTCAAGATAAAAATCGTTATGTTTACTATCTGGTCACCAAAAATTCTTCATGGCAGAGACCTAGTTATGGACATCTATGGGAGGCTTTGCTAAATCTTAAGGCGCAGATGATGGAAAATGGAGTAACGAGACTAGCGGTGCCCAAGCTGGGCTGTGGACTGGATCGCTTGGATTGGAGGATAGTCCGAAATATGCTAGAAGTAGTTTTCCAGGAACCAACGTCCAGGTTTTTGTTTGTTGTTATCAACCGGTTGCCTACCAAGACCATGAAAAGAGTGTTGACTGTTACTTCCAACGACGCGGTGGATGCACCAGAGGAGATAGCTGCCGATACCGTCACCAGTCATCGAATTGGCGTCAAGATGGATTTACAGTTACGAGACGTAACGGTTTTAAAGAGGGGGCAGTGTTGCGATCCACTATTAGGCAACCCGTCAAACATACAAACGCCCGGGGCACAGCGTATTCTTCAGCATTCGAGAATCCTTCTACAAAGTTCTAGATAATGAGTCATATCTTAATGCAGGGTATATATAAGGCCGCTTATGAATGTAAGAGTTAGTCTATTCTTGAATGTCTAATATAAATTATATCGTTGTAAAGTAAACGTAGTTGAGTTTTTAGAATATATACATAAATGATATGCTGTGTCTAATGTGCATGCAGCTTGCAGTATACATAAATAAATAGAAGTGTATAAACAAATAGTTGTGTTAGTGTTGTTAATGAACTTATGGTAAAGGAGTTAATTTAAGAAGATATTAGTGCTTGTAAATTCATTAGTGTAATAGTGCTTCATTGTTAAGTGGACTGAAAACATCTATAAATAAGGCATATACTGTAAATTAGACTTGTGAACAGTGAGTAATAAAGACCATTATTATTACTTGTTTTAAATTAAAGAAACGCGGAAGTAGTAGCCCGTTACAATATATACAAATTCAGAAGAAACAACAGTGCATGAAGCAACTCTTCACTTCCCCCTTCTAGTAGTCAGGAGCACAGGATTACCTGACCTCGGCCAAATGAATCAGTCGAAAATAAATTATCACCAATTGCAGTAAATAATTTAGTTGCTGGAAAACTGCATCTCTCAAAGAACAACTTCTAATAAAGAATCAGTCGAAAGCAAATTAGCATCAGTTGCTGTATATGATTTAGTTGCGGGAAAACTCTATCTCTCAAAGAACAACTAGTAAAGAATCAGCTGAAATAAATTAGCACCAATTGCAGTAAATAATTTAGTTGGGGGGAACTCCATCTCTCAAAGAACAACTTCATACAAACTAATTTCAGAGTTCCTAGCTATATATCCATCAGTGCAGTAACATAGCAATAGTTTTTAATTTCGGATCGTTATATAATTTGATCAAGCTGAAATAATCATTGAACAACGAATGCCTTTAATTAAAGTACATTAGAAACTTGTAAAGTCAATAACTCTTGATATCTGAAAGCCCAATTGATAATTTATATTCCATCGCAATATGTTATTTTCAAGATACATACATTGTTAAGTACTTTAATCTAATACTTTTATATTTAATACGTTTCATTAATCGCGTCAATAATAAGGACTTATACTACACGCTCCTGAAAGTTGTTTGTTCTAACGCACCCTTCAAGGTGTAAATGGAATTATATTTAGCATTCACTGACGAACCGTCATTCTGTGAAGATGCAATGTTTTATTAATGTTCTCTCTACTCATTGTACTTTCTCAATAAACCTCTTTAAAAGTGTGCAGTCCTACTTGCTCTAATTAATCTCAGAAACATTTTGGCCTTCTTGCAGATTTTTGAATTAGCATTGATTACTTGGATTACTTGAAATCTAACTAGAAAAGTATCGATTAAGGAAAGAATGGTTTCATCTTTATAAGTATTTAGTTGTGTGGTCTATTGCTGTATGGTTTCTACAGGTAAACAAGGCACAAAAACTGGTTTTGAAAGTGGTATTTCAGCCGTGTGCATCATTGCCAGATGAAGTTTCCATAAATTTCTTACTAGCTTTATATTGTGTTAAAAGAAAGGGTATAAAGGTTAAATTAATTGATTTTATAGCCTCGTCATTTTTTCACTAGTTATGAGAAAAATATTTGCATATCTTCGGTGATGCTTCATTAATTTGATTTATTTGTTTGTTAAATAAATAAGTATTTGATATTTACATATTTAGGTGTTGTGTTTATATAAATGTACTCAATATAAATTTCTCTCAATTCGAATGGACCTGCATCGTGCCGAAGTTCTAGATTACTAGAACAGGTGAAATGGCTTCCGTGTTCTAATGAGCTAAAGAGCCAAACTACAGGTCCAACCAAAATAGTAGGGTCGTTAGTGAGGAACCAGACTAAGACAGGTCCCCGAAAGAGAGTAGCGGTTCTTTAGGTACTTAGATTAGTGGAGACCAAAGGGGTCGGTATGACAGTCTAAGACACACTACTGCAATGTGGAAGGCAACAGGAAACCACTACATTATCTCCCAAGAACACAGAGTACTTAAATTGTAATAAACATAATGGCATTCTCTGGGGTAAAAGTTTCCGGAGTTAAAATAGTCCCCCATTCGGATCTCCGGGAGGGGACTACTTCAGAGGCTGTGATCCAAAAGTTCAGAATAAGAGTCCGGAACATTTTGAGAGTCGGAGCGTGGAATGTTAGAAGTATGATGCAAGTCGGTAAGTTAGAGAACCTGAAAATTGAAATGAATAGGTTAGCACTAGACATAGACGGGATCGGCGAAGTTCGGTGGCCAGAGGCAGGGGATTTTTGGAGTGGAGACATCAGGGTAATTCATTCAGGAGCAGAAGAGGGAAATTTGGGTGTGGGGATAGTTATGCGAAAAAAGACAGAAACTGTGTAGAAAATTACTTGCAAAAGAACGAAAGAGTGCTCATGGTTAGAATAGAATCTAAACCAGTAAACAGTAATAATACAAATATACATACCCACCTCTAGCTACGGTGACAAAGAGGCAGATGCGATCTACAAAGATATCGAAAACATCTTAAGAGAGTAAAAGGACATTAAAATTTAATAATTACAGGGGATTTTAATGCAGTGGTAGGTGAGGGTAGGGAAGGAGCGGTTGTAGGTTTATTTGGTTTAGGTACGAGAAACGACAGGAGAAATAGGCTGGTAGCATTTTGCGACAAGAACAATTTAATCATCACAAACACATTATTCCAACATCATGCCAGAAGACGATATACGAGGAAGATGCCAGTAGATATAGGAAGATATCAAATAAATTACATTCTTGTTAGACACCGGTTTAGAAATCAAGTAAAAGACTGTAGAGGCTACCCAGAAGCAGATATAGACACGGTCCACAACATTGTAATTATGAAGGCCCTACTTAAATTTAAAAATTCGAAAAAAGAAACGGAAATGGAACTTTGATATTGAGAAACTAAAAGGTAAATATTCAAGAAGATTCGAAAAAAAGTCAAATTGCTGAAAGATATCGGGAAATTTTTGATACTAAGGAAGTAGAAACACAATGGAATAACATTAAATCCAGCTTAGACATGGCGGCCAAAGATATTCTGGAGTATACACAAAAAGAATATAAGAATTTAATAAACGAAATACGAAAATACAAAAATAAATCAGACAAAACAGGAAAACAGGTACAAAGCCATAAAATGGATTGATGAAAAGTGCAAAGAGGTACAAACTAAGATGGAAATAGGAAAGACAGATGAAGCATACAAACTAATTAGAATCAATTTTAGGGATATTAAACCATATACCAAAAATATAAAGGACACGGGAGGAAACGTCATTATAGAAAATGTAGAGAACGTGGGTAGATGAAGGGAATTTATATGCAGTAGAGGAACTAACAACATTAGAACAGGAATCAGACATTGAAAGTGATAACTTGGGATATCCTATAGTTAGAGATGAGTTTGAATTAGCATTAAAAGGTATGAAAAATGGTAAGGCGCCGGGTACAGATAAGGTGCAAGCAGAAACTCTAAAAGCCTCTGGACAAGCAGTAACCGAACGTCTCTTCCAAATTGTAAACTATATGTATGAGACAAGCGAGATATCCAAAGATTTCAAACGTAACATAATAGTAACTATATCAAAAAAGAAAGGCATGGACAGATGTGAAAATTTTCGAACAATAAGTTTGACAGCACACGTGTCTTAAATATTAACTAGAATTGTGCAAAGACGAATGGAAAAACGGGCTGAAGAAATACTAGGAGAAGATCAATTTGGGTTTAGGCGAAACAGGGGAACACGTGAGGCTATTTTAGCTCTGAGAGTGATAATGGAGAAAACAATAGAAAAAGGGGAAAGCGTGTATATAGGGTTTGTAGATCTGGAAAAGCATTCGACAATGTAAAATGGAAAAATTGTTCAAAATACTCAAAAAGATTGGAATGAGTTATAGGGATAGACGAATAGTACATAGCTTATACAAAGTGCAAACAGCAGTAATAGAATTAGAGCAGGAAGATAGAGAGGTAAACATTAGAAAAGGGGTGAGACAGGGATGTACCCTATCCTCATTAATTTTTAACTTGTACATTGAAGAGGCAATGAATACTGTCAAATGCAGGAAGACATTTGGAATTACTATGCAGGGACAACAAATTTATATGCTTCGATTTGCAGATGATATAGCGGTATTAGCGTCTAGCAAGGAAGAGTTAGAAGCTGCTCTTAATGAAATGGAAACGGTTCTAACAGAGAGATACGGTATGAAAATTAACAAAAATTAAGCTAAACTACTAGTATGTAAAGGAGGGAAAAATATAACAAGAATACAAATAGGTAACAAGAACTTACAAGAGATTAAGGATTTTTGCTACCTAGGAAGCCAAATAACGCAAGATGGGAAATGCGCAAAAGATATAAAACAAAGATTAGCACAAGGTCGAGCTACATTTAACACGAAAAGGCAACTACTGTGATCAAAGACCACAAACATAGAAACAAGGAAAAGAATGCATAAAACATATGTGTGGAGCACAGCACTGTACAGCTGTGAAGCCTGGAGAGTAGGAGAAGCGGACAAGAAAAAGGTAGAAGCCTTTGAAATGAGGTGCTACAGACGAATGATGAAGATATCATGGACAGACAATGTTAAGAACAAAGAGGTACTAAATGGTTAGGGAAGAAAGAAATATGTGGAAAACGATAAAAAATAGGAAAGATAGGATGATGGGCCACATACTACGGCATGAGGGAATAGTGCGGAATATATTAGAAGCAGAGATAGGGAAAAAAAGAAGTAGAGGTAGACCTAGGTTAGACTATTGCACACAGATAGTGAAAGATGTAGGCTGTAGGAATTTCAGGGAAATGTGTAGGCTAGCTCAGAATAGAAATCAATGGAGGTACGCATCCAACCAGTCCCAAAATGGATAAGCTATTGAAAAAAATAATAACTGTACTTAAACATGATGATTATTAGAGCAACCACAGGTATTGGTTGTGCAACATTCTCGAATAATGTTAATTGTGTGAAAGGATTTACTGGAAAACTATTAATTCGGCAAATGTTTAAGTGTTGGGGGATCTTGGCAGCCACAGGCTGCTTAACCCTTTTCACATACCACTGAATCTCAGTGAAATAGGGCATATAATTAGAAAACAATAAAAGTTTTGAGACAAAAAGCCTAATGATGAAAAGGAAGCGCAGATAAATCTGATGATTAATATAAACAACCACAGGTGTTGATTGTGAAATATCTGCAACTAATGTTGACTGTGCAAAAAGATATATTGGAAAAAATATTAAATCGGCAAATATTCAGCTGCTGGGAGAACTTGACAGCCACAGGCTGTTTACCCCCCTTGACAACCACTTAATGTTGGAGAAATAGGGTATATAATTGTAAAACAATAAAAGGGAACTGAACTGCATCTAACAAGAAAGAACAGCAGCTATGTTCAAAGACAACGAACATAGATACATGAAGGAAACTGTTCAAAGCATAGTGTGGAGCACAGCACAGTAGGCACATCTATGAAATAGGGGCAGTAGGAAAAGCAGACCGAAAGAGATAGGAGCCTTCTGGAATGTTGTGCTTTAGATGTATGAAGATGCTAGCTATTGGAAAGCGTGCCATACTTGAGCGAATAGTTACTAATTATCAAACTTTTGTGCAAAATTTGCAAATTCAAGAAACACTCCCTACTACTCAACCGAATTGTGTAATTGCTTGGAAGATTTTGCTTAGTACGTTTGATGAAATTCAAACTCAATTGAAAATTTAGCTCTGGATAATTTTGACAGTGAACTAACGCAATGGGATGAATCTCACCGATTCTGAAATTTTGTTAGCTATGGGAAAAAAGTCTGAACCCTCAAGCTCGAGTCACTCAAATTCTCATAAGCATTCTCCCTGTGCTTTTGTACGTCTTCCTGTCATTCAATTGCCAAAATACAATAGATCAGCTCAAACCTGGATTGAATTCCGCAACCCTTTCAAAAGTCTTATTAATAGTAATAGCTATTTAAGCAACATTTAAAAATATCACTACTTGAAGTCCCGGATGGTCGATAAAGCAGTCGATATGCTCAGAACTCAAGCATTTACTGCTCACCATTATTAGACATCCTGGTAAACGATTTGTAGGAGATACAATGATAAATGTGGGCTTATCAGAAATCATCTTGATACTCTTTTTTCTCTACAAAGTACTCACAAAAAGTCGTCTGCGCACATAAGGCGAATCATTGCTAATACTCTAGAGCATTCCAAATTTCTAGATTGGCTAGTTCTCAAAAATAAACTTGGAGAAGTCATTATTGCTCATAACTTAGTTTCATTTTTGTATCCCGTCACAAAAAGTGATTGAGAAATTCTTCAAAATGACGAAATTCCATCTTTGTCAGAATTCATTGGATTTTCGGAACAAAGGGCTAGCATATTGGAAGCTTTGGAATGCGAAAATAATACTAAAAAAAGAGCTATTCCAACTCACAGAAATAAAAATTCTCTTATACATAGAAGCTCACGCAGATCCAAATTTCTTCTGATAAAAGTATTGCAATTTTGGTAAGGCCTCGCACTCAATTTATGTTTGTGAAAAGTTCAAGGCGCTACGTGTGCAGGATCGTATTTCGTAAACAAAAGCTCTCAAACTTTGTTTAAATTGTTTTGCTGAGGACTATATAGCTCGAAAATGTAAATCTCAATATACTTGTCGCACGTGCAAAGCTAGGCACAATTCTCTGCTTCACATTGAAGTAACTCACATAGGCAATTTAGAAGAAAAAACCTCTGCAAATACTACTCAGCCATTTACATCAACTCTACCCGATGAAAATATCTCTCTCATCATTTGAATCAAATAATACTAATGCATTATTATCACCTGGTCTTGTATGTATTTTGGATGCTTGATTCTGGTAGTCAAAGTAATTTTATTACCAACGATTTATGTGAAAAACTAAAACTCAAACGCTAACACATTCAAATGAGTGTCACAGGTTTAGCAAACCCAAATGCCAATATAATCTCTAAGTGCAATGTTATTCTCAAAGCTAAGCACAACTCCTACACTCCAAAAAACCTCATATTTAGTGATACCTACAATCACAGGTAGTATTCGTAATACATCCATTGACACAAGTCATCTTTTGGTACCCCAAAATATTACTCTAACCGATCCACTCTTTAACCCTCCTGGTAGTCTTGATTTACTCTTAGGCACAAATTGCTTCTACGACTTTTTATGTATTGGACAATCTCTCATGGCGAAGGTCAGCCAAAATTACAAAAAACTCTGTTTGGATATGTTGTAAGTGGTCCTATCTCTTTACCAAATGCGATCTAATGTCATTAATTGTAACTTGTCATCAACAGTAATAGATATTCAGGATCAATTCGCAAAGTTTTGGGAGACTGAAGAATGTTCTCTCAAAAAGCCTCTCCCTGTGGAAGAAATTGAATGTGAAAATCACTTTCTGGCCAACACTACGAGACTCCAATGGCAGATTTATCATAACAATTCTTTTAAAGGAACTTCCATCAGTTAGGTGATTTGTATAATTATGCAAAGCATGCATTTCTGTGGTTAGAAAATAGATTCAACTCTAAGGACTTTCTACATCAACAGTATTCTGATTTTATTCACGAATACCAAACTTTGTTTCACACGTCTTTAGTGCCTCCCGGTGATTCACAGAATTCTTACTATTTACCGCATCATGCTGTTATAAAGAAAGGAAGTTGTAGTGCTAAACTGCGTGTTGTCTGCAATGGTTCTGCTGCTACAACTATAGGATATTTTTGTAATGATTTGGAAATGGTGGGTCCCGTAATACAGTGTGACATTCTCAATACTTCTTGGTTTTCGTTCTCATAGATTTGCTATATCAAGTGACATACGAAAGATATATGGTCAGGTTTTGATCAACCCCTCTCAGCGTCATCTTTAAAGAATATTATGGAGAGATAGTCCAGCGGACGAAATTCGCACTTATAATTTAAATACTGTGACGTCAATAATAAGGACTTGCTCCTGAAGGTTATTTGTTCTAACCCACCCTTCAAAGTGTAAATGGAATTATATTTAGCATTCACTGACGAACTGTCGTTCTGTGAAGACGCGATGTTTCATTATTTTTCTACATGTGTATTAAACTCTACTCGTAATTTTTCAATAAAACTCTTAAAAAGTGTATAGTCCTACTTGCTCTAATTAATCTCATAAACATCCATATATAAATAAAGAAACCAGCAAATTCGAATTGAATTGCCCTCGCTAATCACATGTAGAAAATCTATTTTATATAAATAATACTTTTAATAATGCGAGCATATTCTTTCAGAAAGCAAAGGTTGCTGATAACCGAACACATTTTCGATGCTATATCAAACAATAGAGATATATTAAGATACTTTAACGTATACTGAATACACTAATAAAATTTTATAGGGCGATGAGTAAGCAATTATTTTAATTGATTAAAGCTGACGGATTCGCTAATACATGCAAATAACCTTAATTACAGTACGGACTGAGATTTTAAAATAGATCAAGCCAAATTATTTAGGTACAGGGATGGAATATAACAACCATGCTGTATATTCTAGAAATATTTTTTAACATCATGCTCAAAATCTAAATAGCATTTAATGTAAAACTAACTAACAAGGATACCCTTACATTCAATTTTCCAATGCTCCATCCGAACATACTATATTGGCTAGAAAGCGAGTTTTTTACCTGGTCTACAAAGATACCATGGCATTTCTGTTTGTTAATGATATTAACGAATGTAACAAGTTGTCAGGGAAAATTAAAGATAATGATACAATTGAAATATTTCGGACATTTAAATAACTGTATAATGGAACAACTGCATTGTCTAAAAAGTAAACAATCTTGTTCCTATCAAAGTGCAGTATATTACACCAATGTAGAAAAGTATCAAATTTAATTCAGATTGAGATATTTACATAATACCTAACCAGAAGTATTGGCTGCCTGCTGCTACATTTAAATGCAGGACATCAACAAATTATCAGTGTCAAAGTTTATACAAAGAAAAAATTGTTGCAAGCATATGTGTGGAGCACAGTACTGTACGGTTATGAAATAGGAACAGTAGGACCAGCAGACGGGAAAAAGGTAGAAGCTTTTTGAAAGGTTGTCCTTCAGATGCAAGATGATGATAGCATGGACAAACAAGTTAGCAACAAAGAGGTTATAGAAATAGTAGGGGAATAAAAATATCTGAGGAAAACAAACGAGATTTTGAAATATAGGAATAAAACCGAGGGTGGTGCGTCTTCGTAAAAAATATCGATTTTTCAAGAAAAGATGACAGATTTATTGGGGGCAGTACCTATTCAAGGACAACCACAGTCTCGCGAATCATTCGTAAAGAACTTTCTAGAAGCTGATGAAATGGAGATTATTGAAATAAATACTTTACCGGATGAGATTAGTTTGGCTACCGACACTTTACTTGAACATTCTTATTCTATTTCCACAACAGAAGAGCAACAAGCTGCTGAAATAAAACATGCCCTGTCCTGTAATCCAAAACCCCAAATAGGAAAAGGCTAGTTGCGGCAAGACGTCTACAAAATTCTATTAATGCGTCCGAATAGATAGTTGAACAATTAAATGAAAAAATCAAATAAAAGCAGAATATTATGAAAAGAAGTTAATTTTATTAGAACGAGAAGTATTAGCTAAAGAGAGGTATTACAAATGGAAAAAAATTTTGTTACAAATAAGTAATATCGATTTATTTTGTTAGAATTACTTTAATAAAAGGGGGAAAAGCTTGTTTCTACTTTAGATATTTACAAATTATTTTCTAAGAACAATTTATGTCATCATCCTTGTTGGAAAGCTGTACTACACTAATTATATTTACAATTTTCAAAATTTTATTATTTATATCTAAATCTCAAAATGGCTCCTTATTAAAGCGTTTCGTTGTGCTTGCTCCTGATTTAACTGAAACAGGTATGGATTCCTGTTAACCCCATTGTTTTCTTCTACTTGAATAAACATCCCATAATCAATATCCATTTCATCTTCTTCTGGAAGTACATGCAGGATGTTATTACGAATGCAAATGTTATGTAACACTGTGCATGCATTAATCATTTTGGATGCTCGTTCAGGAGAGTAATGAAGTACTCTATGCTTCAACAAACACCAAAACCTCAACTTCAAAACACCGTTACACTGCTCTATATATGATTTTGTACTACGGTATCGATCATTGTATAGGGCATCAGGAGTATTAGGTTCGGCATTTTGAATAGGTGTCATTAGGTACGGTCGTAATGACTATCCAGAATCACCTGCAAAACGGTTTTATGTTATTTGAATGAAAACATACCAAACCTTACCTAATAAATAAAACGATCTATGGCCATGTAGATGTAAGTGTTCCATAAACGGTAATACACTGCTATTTCTCCATATGTACTACCACCAGGGAGTCTTGCATTCACATTTAAAATTACTAAATCGGAATCACAAATCCGAAAATTATTGATTTCTTGCAAAAAGTAATAAATACTTGCTAGTTGAGTATTTATTAAATAATACCCTTTTCTATTTACAAAAATGTTCCGGGAAAGTTGGATTATTTTTTAGTGGCGGCTAAATAGCAACATAGGTGCAATCAATGCAACCAGCAACTCTAGGAAATTGTCGTCGATTGTAAAATCTGAAAAAGTGTCACCTTCAGTTGTAATTTATTTCCGTAAACTGCTTAACTTGCCTTGTGCGAGTTTCTTGTAATTCTTTTAAGTTTCTGGGAAAATAAACGTTACTATTCATAATTTGAGGCATGGCCAAGGTGTCAGTCACTTCGCATACTGCTCTAATTACTGATGATTGGTTATAGCAGCGTTAATGTTCTGCGCTATATTAAATCAGTAGCTCCCATATTCCAGGAAGTTAAAGGCCGCCAGAACCTACAACACCACACTATTAACTTGTTTACATACTATGTATAGTGACTTTTGGTAGTTAAATAGGCCCAACCTTTGTTTGTACATCAAGAGCAGATTTTCTTGAAGGCTCAGGCAGATAGGGCTCCACTGTAGTAATCAACACCTCTACTAAGTTTTTGGTCAAACGATAGGTGTGTCGAAATTGCTTATTCGGCAATGTTTCGAATGGATCATCCCTTGAGTGAAATATTCTTGGAGGAGCGTTATTTCTAATTTCTGCCATTTCAACGGCGTTTATGGCAATAAGGGCTCCAATTTCATCCATCTGAAAACCACATTCTTATACATTTCATCTCGGGGGGGCGTTTGTTTTGTATTGTTTTTACATAAACTTGGATATAAAAAGATAGTTAGTGTTCAACTTACCATTCAATTATTAGTGTTCGCAGTTAGGTTTATAAACATATGTATTTATATTATTTATTATAGACTAAAAGTTTTCAAAACTATGACACCTGTCATTACTTACTTTGACAGGTAAATAATTTAAAATTTACAACTTAAACTACACCATTTCGATTCGTAAAAGCAGTTGCGCATAGTACTTGCCATTCGTATATCCTTATTCGCATTCTTCATACACAAATGCTTCGTTGTTTTCAAGAATACGAAACACGATTGCATATGTGCATTTATGTTGTATGTATATATGTATAAATTCAAGAATCGCAGCCTAGTACTGTATATTTTGGTTCATACTGTATTATTAACTTCATAACGTCATCACACAATGCTGAATAAGACAAAGTCTAGGTCGTCTACAAGTAGTTTTTTCAATTTTTATATTAATGAATCTTTTATTACTATAGTGTCAGAATTAAGCAATTACCATCTTAAATGTAAAGAACACTAACAAACCTAATTATAAAACACTGAAATTTTAAGGACCTTATAGTTTAAAATTTAAAATAAGCATCAGCAATGCAAATTAAAATGTTACAACTTAATAATTGAAGATATATATGTAACAGTTTATTAAATTATAACTTAAATATTGTTAATATAATCAGAATATCGAAGAAATCTAAAATATAGACTACTCTGGCATCTCCCCTCCTGGCACCAACTACAACAAAAAACAAACAATCTGCATTGTAGAATTTGTAAATATTTAAAAATATAACCATTGTTATATTGTTTCCATTCAATAAAATCTGATCCAATTTTGTAATTCTGCGGCCTTCTGGAGTAGATTCATATTCTGTAACATCCTCAAGCAGCATATTCACAAAATCATCAAATCCTAATAGCGTGCCAACAATTTCTTTATCATTCTTCATAATAATATGTATTCTTGAACCAATACATTTATCCACCAGTTCTATAAAAAAAACTTATAGACTGCCTATACAATTATAACTGACTTACCCAAAGGTAAAAGTGTAGACGAGGATACAGGCATGGTGGACATTTTGGTAAATTATTTTGTATTACTAATGAAAATACAACAAACTTGAAAATGTAAATATTCAGTATAGGATTATCGATCACAAAATATTTAAAAAAAGTAGGGTTAGAATCTTAGACAACTTAGACACAGATATTTTAAAGGTTCATTTACATTCAGTTCCAAGTCAAATTTGAAATATAATTGGCGTGCTTGTCCAATCGTAATGTACAGTATCATTTACATTGAAATAAATTCGAAGTTGACTTTGAAATACACTGGAAAATGGTCAAGCGCCTATTACCTGTTTTCCTTTTAAGTGCGTATAGCACCAAGGTGTGAAACTCCGGAACAGTTCGGAGTTATTCCTGAAAGGAACTGGTATTTTTTTCGTTTAAGGACAGTTGCACAGCTTCGGAAATGCTTGACAGTAAAGTGTCACTTCAGTTTTAAATTTAAATAATTGGAAAAAATTGATGCCATTTGATGCTCTTAGTGTGTAGCATTTATAGAGATAAACACAACATGGCTAACCTTACGTTTAAAGAAAAACAAATTATACAGGTCAATCGCTACAATAAAACATGAGAACGATTAATAATTGTAAATGTTTTTATTCTTAGACTTTAATGGACACTGCTGGTACCGTAAACGAGGGTAACTTTGTGCCGGATTTTGAGGGTTTTTATAACTAAAACTTGTTTTACCGCAGTTAGGCAAAACGTAAAATTAATTTTGAAATGTCGATATACCGACCATTAAATTCAAAATTTGCAAACTTGGATAGCTTTCATACTTTTTGAGATAAGTACCTCTAAAGTTTGGTACAAAGTTACCTTGCATTTGGGGCAACTTTGCGCTAAGAACTAAATTGTGATAGTTCTAGTTAAAATCAAGTAATTGAAACAAAGATACCCCATAGAAATCACAGTCAGACACATAAATAGAAAAATATGCAAAAACAAATTATGTACCATCCAGATATAATAAAATAAAAAATGTACAAGTAATGCTTATTTTATTTAAAAACTTAATTAGCTATTTCTGGCACACTATACTTTTTGACATCATTTTTGGTTCACAAATAATCTTTAAAACGTTTTCCACATTGTACCATATTTCATCGTGCACATTAGGCTATTTCCACAACTAACCACTTCTCTTCATGACGCTAACCAAAAAGGTGTCATTGTCAACGTCTATTAGTTTACCAGCATATTCTTGTGCATCATAGCTTACTACTACGTATTCACTTTCCTTAAAGATTTTAGTGTTAGACTCACTACTACCAAAGAATATTAACTATAATTCTATAGTTAATATTCTTTGCTACTACTGCTTAGTTTTAAACTATTCACAAGATGTTCTTTTAAAACACTTGAATCACGGGATGTAGCATGATTTATTTTTGCATCAAGATAGTGTTTAGTTTGCCTGTCAGATGTTCCTGGCTGTTCATAATCAGACTTTTCTTCAAAAGGACTACAGTCACTTTCCTGAACAGAATAACCATCTGAATATTCATCCTCTGTTACGCTTTCTTATTTGTCTTGGCTTCGTGGTATCATTTCGTTACGTTTCCAAAAACTCAATAAAGGAATCACTTATTTTTCCCACTACTTCCGCATCCTCATTTAAAATGTTTTTAGGTGGTCTTTCGAGCACAATTATTCAGATTAGCGGAAAAATACCATATTTGCGAAAGCCAGATTTTAAAGTATCTGAACCATTGTGATGGACCTTTTCAAAAATTTTCTTTAATAGACCAAGAAAGCTGTCTCTAGGAACACCGCTAACCATAACCTGTATCTTTCCATTCGGTTATGATTTTACGCCATTCTATTTTCACAGGTCTAAAGTATGCTACATCCAAGGGCTGAAGCAAAAGGGTCGCGTTTGGCGGTAAAGTAATGAAGGAAATATTGTTTGTTTCACAGGCTGTAACAACTTCAAAATTCAAATGAGGGCTTAAGTTGTTGCCTAGTAATATTTTTATTCTCTTGTTTTTAAAATAGGAAACATAAGCATCATAAACCGATCTTCAAAGCTTTGACTGTCAAACCAGCCCGATTTTCTACAGTTTTAGCGTGCTTTATCGGGACCTCCTTCCACCCATGTGTGCCATAGTTTCTGAGATCTATAATTCACATACAGCGGAGCGATTTCACCAGCTGCGTTTCCACAGAGCATTGTAGATGTATTAGCTTTTGTGGAATTTCTGATAATTTCAGGATACTTAGTTCGTCTTCTTACTAAAACTTTTTTAGATCCTGCATCATCTACAAGATTTGTTTCATCATAAATTCCATAGGTTGGTAGGTGGAACTCCCTGTAATTTTATTTCTAAGTTGCCAAAATATTCATTTATAATTAGTTCATCAACAGCTGCACGCGGACGTGATATATTTTTTGCAACCCGTTGTGCCAGGACATTTTTATGACGCTTTATAAAGGATTGCGCCCAATCTACACCTGGCATGTTATTCTTGAAGCGATTTTCCTTTTCGCCCGTTTTGTCTAAATACATTTTCACAATGACTCTTAAATCAAAAGGAGTCATTGGGAATCCTTATGCAGACATTGCAATAATATGCCTAACAAATTCCGATTCTTCTGCATCTGTAAAAACTTTTTGACGACCTGGCACGCCCGTATGAAGCAATTTTAATTTGTTCATTAGTGTATACCTATGTATGCTGTATTTTTCGGCGGCTTGTCGTATGGAAATATTTTTGATCGAAATCTCATTCAATGCCTGTTGTAACCTTTCAAGTGTATAGTTTATGTATAAACGTCTTCCTAGTCTTGTCACGGGATTTCGTGACATGGTAGTTCATTTATGTATCTATAAAGGAAAAATAAATACAACATTGTACCACGTACTATCAGTACGAAAAAGTAAAATGTGATGGGGAAACTTTGTGCCAGAAAATGTCAACACCGCGTTGGCATAAAGTAACCCCTCAAAGTTTCAATTTTTTAAATAACAAGGTGCAAGCGTTTCATATTTACGCAAGTAGTTTAATATATTTATAGTCTACAAATAACAATCAACAATAACAACAAACCTCCACTTTTAAAAATTTCATAGACTACGTTTATTTCGGTTATTTCGATCCCGATTGAAGTCGAGCGGCTTTAATTGTCAATCCCAATCCCAAGCGTTTATATGTAAAGGGTTTGAAAAAGAAGAAGGAGTTATTAAATTACTTTCTCGGTTATGTTGATAAAAATAAAGACCGGAAAATGACATGATGCGAAGTTAGGTACGAATATGCACTTGAAGTGTCATTTCAGGTAAATTCAAGTGCTTACCCGTTTATATGGGTAGTTTGAAGCCGCTTCAGTCAAGTCAAGCTGTAAATTTTTGGGATTGACTTGAACTGTTCAAGCCGCTTGAAATCATATTCTTGCGTGTTTAAATCCAAGCTTGAAAGTGGATTACTCGAGCAGCTTGATTTCAAACCGGATTGAAGTAACCGAAATAAACGTAGTCATAGTTTTTAAGCTTCAGATGAAATTATACAGAAAAGGGGTTTATCTGCCAAAAATCAACTGACATTTACAAGGTTATAATCTTTGGACATCGTTGAGTAGAAACACAGATTAAGCAAGAAATAGATACGCATGAGACTAGTTGCGGTTACTCATCACAGATCCAAATGTAGTTTTGAGCTGTAGTTGGAAAATGCCAAGTAAACTGACAAATAATAAGGGTGGCTCAAAGTTATGCTGCTGGTATAAAGCTACCGGCGGCTCCGCGGCGCAGTTGGTATGTGTGTGACTACTACGCCCAAGGTCCCTGGTTCGAATTCCGACACGGTCCGCTTGAAAAATGTTAGGCGAACATTTTTCACAAAAATACACCCTCATTCGGATGAGAGGTAAAATAGAGGTCACGTGTGTGAGTGTTGTGACGCACGTTAAAGATCCCTACCTTGTTTGGAACAGCAAGGGTTCGGCAAAATTCCAAATTTTCCAGGTAAAGAAATTCGCTTTCTGGCCAATGTAATCACATGTAAGGTATAAAGTTACTCCCGCTTACGGTATATTAAGATCAACCTCAGAAAGTACATCTGACAATGAGGAATCGTTTCTGAATTTAGAAGCCTCCACCACAGAAACGCCGAAAATTGATAAGAATTGAGTTGTTGTGGAGAATACCGTTAACAAGTATTATGAAAAAGAATTCAAAGCTGATTTTAGGATGAGTCGACAAACAGCATATAAAGTGATTGGTTAGTTGTTTATAAATTGTTGCCCTATTTAATAATATTACATGTTAAAGGGTTACTAGAGGAGTCTCCATATATACCATATCATATTGTTGCGAGCTACTATTAGGCAACCCGTCAAACACACAATCGCCGCAGGCACTATATATATTCTCCATAGACCGAGAAGCTTCTGGAGGATGAGTCATCCTTTTTAATTCGCGGTATAAATAAGATCGATGATGAAGTACACAGTTAGTCTATATCACAATGTCGAATATAAATTATGTCATGTAGAGTTAAATAGTTGAGCTTTTGGAAATCCGAGAGTAAACATAAATACTATATGAGCTGAACGTGTCTAATGTACATGCAGCTTGTAGAATACATAAATAGACAAAAGTGTAATAAGTGAATAGTTGTGTTAGTGTTGTTAATAAACCTATGGTTAAGAACTTAGTTTAAGTAGATATTAGTGCTTGTAAATTCATTAGTGTGATAGTGCTTCATTGTTAATTGGACTGAAAACATCTATAAATAAGGCATATACTGTTAATTAGGCTTGTGAACAGTGAGTAATAAAGACTCTTGTTATCACTTGTTTTAAATTAGTGAAACGCGGTAATAGTAGCCCGCTACAATATGTTTGGAAGAAAAAAAAATTACTTGCGAAAAAGCATTTCTAATTAAACTGTGGTGTATGAGTAATCAGGAAGCATTTAGACAAATTTCCAGTAGATTCAATGTCACATATAGTTCAGCTCATCACGGTTTACAACGAGTTATAGCTTTCCAATTAACCTTAAATCTACGATCATAAAATGGCCCCAAGGAGATGAAATAGTTTCCAATACCAATGGATTTCGGCAGCTTCAAAACATACCCAATGTATTAGCGTTAAAGATGGCAGTCATATTGAAATCAATAAACCACAACTCCATCAAGAAGTATACGTCAATAGGAAGGGATATCATAGTTTGTTGTTGCAGGACATTGTAGCATATAATAAACAATTTATAGATGTTTTTTTTTTGTGGCGAGCCTGGATCTCTACATGACGCTCGTTTACTACGAAAGTCTGCAATATATAATGAAAATCTCGAATTTATGGGCAACAATTTCTTGCTAGGAGACTCTGCATACCCAAATGTACATTGGTTGGTTACTCCTTTTAAGGACATTGGTCACCTGACACGAGAATATAAAATTTTTAACCGGAAAGTATCTTCAACCAGAGTTATAGTTGAAAACAGTTTGGGCCTATTAAAGGTCAGATTTCGACGGTTCAGACGTTTGGGCAATCTGGAAATTAAATTATGTTTAAAGCTGATAATGGCCGCATGTATTCTACGTAACATTTGTTTGGACGCAAATGATTTAGTAGAAGCAGACGATGGAGATTATAATCAACCCGAATGCACCTCATTTTAAGATCACGAGGATCCATTTATCATTCAGAATCTTAATAGAAGGCAGCAAGTTTTCACTGATATGTTTCCTCAAATCATGTAGGTTGTAAATATTGAATAAATGTAGAATAATTTATTTCACAATCTTAAAAATTATAAAATACATTTATTTTGCACTTGTTTGTACATATTATAATACTAAGACAATGCTTATGATACTAACTATTACCATAGTATACAAGTTACACTATACTATCACCTATGATTTTTATATTCTAATATAAGATTAAGATTAATTAAATATATTACAAGATATTCGCAACTTCATTAATTTTTAAAAATTCCTGTAGCAACTTTAGTTTCTTTTTTCGATATCTAGTCGACCCCTTTCTATTGCCATTCTCTCTTCATTCTTTGTTGCTTTCTGTGGTATTCTTCCGCTTTCATTTGCAGATACTCTTTCTTTAATTTTTTCCGTTGTTTTAGCTGCAGAAGATTGTGGCTTTGGCTTTAATTCCACAGGAGTCGCATCCTCATCGGTAGCACTTGTTGTTCGTAACCTTAATGGATCTGCAGCCTCTCTATCAAGCGAATTCAAAGAATAAGTACATTGATTGGATGACTTATTGCCTAGCACATTCTCCATCATTTCAAAGAAAAGAAAACGCGAGGGACCTCGGCCCGTTTGAGTTTTAGTGTCTTTGGTCTTTGTATAACTGCGAACTAAACTTTTCCACTTCATTTTTATAGCTGTTGCCGTTATGTTCTCGAAGTGTTCACTTAGGAGATCATTCAAAATATTTTCGTATATACTACATCACTCAATAAGTCCGTAGGATGATACATAGATGGCGTTGCTATGTAATAATCCATATGATTTGTAGGAAGTACTAACCTTAAAAAGATATCTGTCAAAATTTCATGACAATCCGACGATTAGTTTACAAGTTACAGAGGTTCAAGTGACGATGCTCTTGAGTTTTTCAAAAAAATGAATTCCAAGCAATTTCGCGTGTTGATTTATCATTGCTTTTGATGGGTAAAATACCATCGCAGCCAAAGCATGGCTTGATAAGTGTTATCCGGGCTCTGCTCCATCGAGGCAAACGGTGGAGAAGTGGTTTGCTGATTTTAAACGTGGTCGTACAGACACTGACGATGCTGAACGCTCTGGAAGGCCAATTGAGGTGGTTACACCGGAAAACATCAAAAAGTCCACCGAATCGTTTTGAAAACAGAAAAGTGAAATTGCGTGAGATAGCTGACACCTTGAAGATATCAGAAGGCAGTGTGCACACTATTTTGCATGAACATTTGTCCATGAAAAAGCTGTTCTCAAAGTGGGTGCCGCGTTTGCTCACAGTGGACCAAAAACAACAACGTGTCGATGATTCTGAGAGCTGTTTGGAGCTGTTCAACCGGAATAAAAGGACTTTTGCGTCGGTATGTGACAATGGATGAAACATGGATCCACCACCACACTCCAGAGTCTAATCGGCAGTCAGCTGAGTGGACTGCAGCCGGAGAACGACGTCCAAAGCGGCCAAAACCGCAAAAGTCGGCTGGTAAGGTTTTGGCGTCTGTATTTTGGGATGCGCACGGAATTTTGTACATCGACTATCTTGAGAAAGGAAGAAGAATCAACAGCGAATACTACATGGCATTATTAGTGCGTTTGAAGGAAGAAATTGCCAAAAACGGCCACACATGAAGAAGAAAAAATTCTCTTTCACCAAGACAATGCACAGTGTCACAAGTCGATCGCAACGATGGCCAAATTGCACCAATTGGGCTTCGAATTGCTTCCGCACCCACCGTATTCTCCAGATTTGGCCCCCAGCGACTACTACCTGTTCGCAGACCTGAAAAAAATGCTCGCCGGAAAAAAATTTGGCTCGGATGAAGAGGTGATCGCTGAAACTGAAGCTTATTTTGAGGCCAAAGACGAATTGTTTTACAAAAAAGGTATCGAAATGCTAGAACGGCGTTGGACTGATTGTATCACTCTTGAAGGAATGTATGTTGATGAATAAAATCGAATTTCGCCAAAAAAATGTGTTTTTCTTAGTTATCCTACGGACTTATTGAGTGATGTGTTATGTTTACGTTTTTGGGGATTATGCAATTCTTCTTCGAGCGTTTCCATTGACTGTATTAACGCTGTTGTTTGTCGATAGGACCATGTGTTAATGCTCTTATTTGAGCTTGGTGCATATGTTTCCAGTTCTACATCCTCTTCACCTGCGTATGTTGCAGTTGTATCGTGATTATTTTCACTGGTTACATGTGCCAACAGACTGCTTAAAAAGGCTTCATCTAAAATCGAATAGATTATTCCTTGATATTCTAAAGTATAAATCGAATACAAAACCTGTTTGCGCGTTTGCCTCCGCAACAGTTAATGTCTAGCAAATATTCGATCTGGAGTCCACTATTTGCAACTGACGATTATTTTGTTCCATTTCATTTACTTTTACTTTCCCCGTTCGTGATGAATTTATAACCTCAAACGTCAAACAAATTTCTTTGAGCTTGAAGCACGAACAAAATTGTTGGTGTTGGATAGGACAGGGGGAAAGTAAATTAGCAGCTCCTGAGTTTGAAACACTTTGTAAAAGGAACGCAAAGCCTAATGCACCGGAGCTGTTCCGAGTTGCTCATTCACGTAAAAGAAAAGTGCTTAAATATTTAGGTTAAGAATATAAATTTTAAGGTTATGCTTGTTAGTTTATTGAATTGAACTAGAACCAATTGTTAATAAGAGTATTTATTTAAGAAAATACAATGAATTTTGAGTCTGATAGTAAACAAAACTATTGATTGTTGGCTAGAATTTGATGAAGAATTGTTGTTGAAGGATATTTGTAACTTACCAATCCATTGAGAAATTTATCAATGTAATTGGTGAATTTTTAACTATCAGTTTTCACTTTAACGTGGAGGTGAATGTAAGTGTACCATAAGAGTCAATGTAGACCATAGAGCGCCTAATTCTACGAGTGTCTCCAAGCAGGAACAAATTACCTTGACAAAGATCGCACGAGAATCCAAGATAATGTGCTCATGTGCAAGATAGCAGTAGCGGTTAATTTAAAAGTACAAATAAATAGTTATAAGATTTAGCTTCATCTTTGGAAACACCGTGTCTCGTGATTCTAGCGGTCGTTTTTATAGTTACCTTACCGTTCAACGATCTGTTACCTATTTTTGATGATCCTTTCGGTGTTGCCAAAAGGAGATTATTTTCATTGGGGCATAAATTGGATGCTCAGATAGAGCTACGCTCACAATATAACCGCTTCATGCAAGATTATCTTGATGCGGGTCATATGACATTACGTGTCTCTCCGCTCGTCGGGAACGATAAATATTTCATATCTCATCATCCTGTCTTTAAGGACGATGGTAACACTTCAAAATCCCGTGTTGTTTTTGACTCTTCTGCTAAAACTAAAAACAACATTTCACTTAACGACACACAATTAGCGAGCCCTATTCTCCAAAATAACAATTTGTCTATTTTACTTAAATTTCGAACTCATAATTTCGTTTTTATTTGTGATGTTCGCCAAATGTAGAGGCAAATTTTGGTTACTGAAGAAATCGAAAATTTCATTTGATTCTTTGGCGCTTTTCTTGTACAACGCTCATTCAATCTTAATTAAATACTGTAACCTGTGGGGCCTAGTCAGCACCTTAGCACTTAAAACCCTTCAACAATTAGTTATGAATGAAGGTAAAAGGTTCTCGTTAGTTGCGAATACCATACAGTCAAATTTATACATAGATGATTTTGCTGGCGGTTCAGATTCTATACAATCCCTCCGGGAAATCAGAAATGAACTTATTGAGTTTTTGAAATTAACCGGATTCGAACTTCGCAAATGAAGTTCTAATTCAGTCACTCTCCCCCATAGACCTTTGCCAATTCAATTTATTCAATTTCGATTCTAACGAATCAATAAAAATATTAGGTCTTCAATGGTCTCCCGTAGAAGACGTTTTCTCTTGTCGGGTTAAGCCATTCAATTCAATTTGTACTAAGCGCAACACACTATGACAAGTTGTCAGAATTTATGATCCCTTAGGGTTCCTAGCCCCATTAACCCTTTTTGCAAAATTGGGATGATACTCCACCAGCAGACATCTCGTCTCAGTGGCAACAATATCAGGAAGAATTACCATTATGATCGTCACTAAAAATACTACGTTGTTTCTCTCCTTGCGATCCTTATACTTGTCATTTGCATGGTTTTGCGACTCTAGCGAGGTTGGGTATGCAGCGATAGTTTACTTTCAATTTATTAATCAATCTACTGGAGAAATAAATGTGCAATTTGTAATAGTCAAAACTAAAATGGCTCCAATTAAGCGGTTCTCAATTCCACGCTTGGAATTGTGTGTCGCCGTTCTATTAGCAGAGTTACTTTCCCTGGTAAGGACTTGATTAAAATCTCTGACGTTTTTGCATGGAGTGATTCTACTGTCGTTCTTACTTGGATATGTTCTCTACACTTTTGGTGGAAGACCTTTGTGGCAAATCGTGTCAGTCATACTCAAGAAATCATTGCACGTAACCGATGGTTTTATATTAAATCGTCTCATAATCCGGTTGATCCTACTGCGAGGGAATTAATGCCGAACGAGGTTCTTTCATGCTCGCTTTAGTGTGGTTAACAGAGCCAGAATGGCTTCTTCAACCTTGTGATTCGTGGCCGCTTCAACCAACTTTATCGATCTCAATTGCTGAGGTCACCACAAAAAAGAAGGTCTTAGCATTTACAACTCACATCGAACCAAACATACGTGATATTTTAGTTAATCGCTTTTCTTCATTACACAAAATTCAGAGCATCTTAGCATATATTGATAGATATTTTATATATAAAACTCGACGCCCAACAGGTTTTTTAACGGAAGGTGAATTACACAATGCACTTATGATTGTGGTACGGCAAGTCCAAACTACCACATTTTCTAAAGAACTAGATTCAGTTAAGGCCAGAGGTAAATTACTTAAAACTTTCTGAAAGCTATCACTGTTGACTCACAAAATATCTTAAGAGTAGGTGGGCGCTTGAAACATTCTTCGCTTCCTCTCTGAAAAATGTCCTGCCTTATTGCCCCAACGGCATCGATTAACTGAACTCATCATTCGTTCCACTCACGAAAGGTATCAACACCACTACAGCATACCTCGCACAACAAATTTTTTGGATTTTTTCTATCAAAACTTCAATTCAAAATTATTTGGCATCCTGTTATACATGTTTTCGGGTTAAACCAGTTCCAGTAACGCTCCCTGTGGTTGAATTATCGGCATCTCGGATTACTCAAATCAAACCTTTTAGTATTGTTGGCGTTGACTTTACTTGTTAATTTTTTTATAAAAGCTAACCGTATCAGAAGTTCTACAATCCTTAAGACATATATTTGTATTTTTATTTGTTTTGCCACTAAGGCAACTCATATTGAATTGGTTTCGGATTTATCGACAGACGAGTTCCTCGTTGGTTTACGACAATTCATAGCACGCAAAGGACGTTGCTCTCAAATATTTAGCGGCCTTTGTAGGGGCAAATCGTAAGCTTCTGAGTTACTTGCATAGCGCAGTAGCCTCAGAATGAATAAAGTGATCTTTCAACCAACCTGACATCCCCACTTCGGAGGCTTGTGGGAAAGCGGTGTTAAGTCGGTATAGACGCACTTAGCTAAAGTAATTGGTGATCAGAAACTTACCTTTGAAGAACTCTATACAGTTCTTACTCATGTTGAGGCTTTGTGCAACTTAATCTCAATTTGAGCCCTAAGCTCCGATCCTAACGATTTTCAATGCCTAACACCAGGCTACTTTTTAACAATGGAATCTCTCACCACACCATCGGACGAAGAGCATATTGATAAAAAATTGACGTTGATAAATCGGTAAAAGCTTCTTCAAAGGCTTTACCAAGACTTTTGGGCTCGCTAGAGCCACAACCATATACCCTTAATCAGTGGGCCAAATGGATATATATTGTTGTGATATCCTCCTGTAAATGCGGGAACTGGGTCCTTTCAATAAAAAAATTCTAGTCCCACAGATTGGGCGTCATAAACTGCTGTGATCCTCTTTCCGCCTCGGCTGCTCACCTAATTTTATAAACCTCCTCATTCATAAAATTAAACAACACATTCCTACCACAAACATCAACGTTAACTCTATTTACATCAATATTCAGAATACATTAAATTTTCAAATTAAATTTCAGCATAAAATTCAGTTTTAAAAGAATTTCAAGATTAATTTTATTATCACTTTAACGTGCATCCAGAATTAAAGTCCTTGTTGGATGCCTACTAATTAATATAACAATATAAGCAGACCGGAGTCTGAGTATAAAGGGAGCATCTACCACCCCTTTACGTTAATTAACCAGGTTCGTCTAATTGAGCTCAAAGACATCCCCATATTTTCATCATAATTCAGAACATCAATACTAAATACCCCTTTCTACTTAAACAAGCAAATTTCATCTTAAAATTAAAATTTTATTGTTAGTACAATTTCACTAATGTCCATTTAAAGTAAATCAATTATAAAGTTATTCAACACACACCAAAATGTCAAACAAAATAGTATAATTTACCTGAAGGTTACTGTCCTCGTAGCTTCAATGTACATCGTCCCTTTAGTTAATCACACCATTCCAACAGGATTATATTTACGGCTTCTAATTCTCAACGCTTTTAAAATTTTCTCCATCACCATTTATTTAAAGTTGTTTCTGGGCTTTTCCGGAACTCATCTGTGTATATCTGACCCTTGTTTCGTGGATCGAGACACGTATTTGAACCATTTACTTATTAACACCCCGAAAAATAGCAAAGAAATTCATGCGTCTTTCACCAATATACGCCAAAACTGCCTACTTTTGTGTATACATTTGTCGTTGTAAATTTTGCTAATTGGTACAGTGATACTAAATTTTATTACCTTGTATCTAAGTGCACTGAAGTACCTTCATGTTAGCACGTAAATAACAAACTATTTTGAATCACTAAAATATACGAGCAAAATTTTAAATTATTTTATCAAACTAAAATGCACTGTTTAACATCTTGAATCAAGTCGCGGATGTAAGAGCTTTTAACGCATCGAATAGTCAAAAGTCTAAGAGGCCGAAATTCATATTACCACCTGTATATATAGCGAATAGCCGGCACGTCGCTTTTGTCCTCAAAACAGACAACTCTTAAGAATTTCTCATTCTATGTTCCCAGTCCGTCGCTCGCGCGTCGGTTTTACGAATTTTCACTCGCCCCATTTAAAACTCAGAAATTCTCACACGGCACGCAAACATGTCCGAGAAAAACTAATTAATTTTGTACAAAATTGTTGTTTCTACCTCTGATATTTGCATCCTATTTTCAACCAATTGTGACCCTCGTGACGTTGCTTAAATCACGCCTTTTACTATATGTGTCTTTGCTTGACGCATTTTCTCTTTCCTTTTCTAACCTATTCGTATTGGTGCAAATTGATATTCTTTATTATCGATTATATTTTAGTCCATGTGGACTATCTGGGTTAAATAACCCCGTATCGCACATTCTCGTGAATATTAAGCCCCGGTTTCTCCAAGATTCTTTGAAACCATTTGTTATCTACACAATTTTCGCCGTACGTGATATTTAAACTACGCAGGTGTTCAAAATAATATTAATTCTCAGAGCTTTTAAATAAACCCTGTTTTGTATTTCGTGCTAAAGCATCTGACCGTTTCCAATATCCTTAGAATCGACATGTTTATCTAAACAAATTAAACTGAAATTGCCTTTTAAAATACGCAGGTGTGTTCAAACATCCTACTTCTAACTAACACTTCTAGGATTTGCTTTTTATTGGGTTTTAGAAGTTTCTATAGATATTATCTGTTACTAACGATTCAATTACCTTCAATTAAAATTGACTTCTATCCTTTCATTTTAGCGAATACAAGTTAAATATTAATTATTATGTGTACACTTTGTTTTACTACCGGTTACTTAAAATAGGGTTAATTAATATAAATTTTGCACGTAATTTCCATTTGTTTAGGAATAATTACATTACACGCAGAGCTTTTTAATACTGCTTCTTTTGATATAAAGCGTCTTGTACATGATTTAAATCTCTTATGTTTAATGAAACTAATAAATTTTTATGCTTCACGGTTTTAATAACGCGTATTATCTAATAATATTCATTATACACGGTGATTAAAATTATTTGATGTGATTATTTAATTTTCTACCCTGGTCTAAATATAAGTATTTTCCCCCTATTTGAATACAATAATCCCACTTATTTGAATGCAAATATAAAGCATTTAGACAAAAAAAATTACAAAAAAAAATTGCCTATCTCTCTCTACCCTTATCTATCTAACTTACCTACTTTGTCTCCAATCCAAAAAAAAATATGTACACCTATCCTATATCCCTATCCTATTCCTAACTCTCACTTAATTTTATAAACTGAAATTATCCCTAACTTCATCCTACTTATCCATCTAATCCTATATACATCCTATATACCTATCCTATTCCTAACTTTTAACTAATCTTCACTATACTTTACTTCCCCCTACCTAATCCTATATGCCTATCCTACTCTTACTCTATTCCTAACTTTTAACTCATCTTCACTATACTTTACTTCATCCTACCTAATCCTATATACCTATCCTATTCCTAACTTTATTCCTAACTCTCCACTAATCTTATATGAAATATCTATACTTAACCTATCTTATTTTCTTCCTACATTTACTCTTTATTCTCATCCTAAACCTATTTCTAATTATCTCCCATATTTATCCTATACCTAGCTTTATTTTCTATAAACACCTACTTCTATCCCTATCCTATTTCTATTCCTATCCTACTTAAATCTAACTCTCTTCTTGACCCTCCAAGTCTTTCTTCTCACCATCCTAATACTCTTCATCCCTCTTTCTCCCCTTTCTATATCTACACTTATCCTCCCTATTATCTCACATAAAATAAACTTATCATCCCTATTATCCTGACTCTTAAATATTACTTCTTCTTTAGTCCCTACACATGTCTGTTTCTCATTTACTATTTTTTTTCTTTCTGCTGACAAACCAAACGATACTACTTTACAATTATCGATTTTTTCCTCTATGGAAAATCCTATGTACCTTCTAGAATTCTTATGTAATGGAATCCGCCAGAATGAATTCCTTAAATCTACTTTATTAAAAACAACTTTGCCACTTAACCTCATCAAAAATAATTCTGCCTTAACCTGCTCCCGATATGCTGCTGTTGCTTCTACCCCCACTAATTCTGCATGTTTTTGTACTAAAGCTTGAACCTCTACTATCTTTTCCTCTGGACATCTTATTGTGTTGATCTGTTTACCTTCATCATCCTCTACCTCTACTACATTAATACTAAACCCCGTGTCATCTTCTGTGACTTCATAACTGCCCTTCCATGGCACTACCCTATCCTTAATCCTTATTACCTTCCTTTCCATATCTATCAAAACCCCTAACTTCATCATACAGTCAACACCTAAAATGCTCTGAAACTTCAGTCCAGGTACAATTACAAACTCTTGTTCACAGCTTAAATCTCCTATATCTATCCTAAGCACCACAACACTATTTACTACAGCAAACTTCTTTTTATTTGGAGCTACTAAATGGCTACGCTTTATAGGCATAATTCTATCACAAACCTTATCCCTAATTTTGCTGACGAATTCCTCCGATATTAAACTCGCCTCTGCCCCTGTATCAACTAATACTTCTACATTATTCTCAAAATTTCTAAATTAATAATTGGCAAACATAATTTTCCTCAGTTTCTGGCTCTACTTCCTCCTCAATTTTGAAAAATTCACGTGGATGTTCATATACATTTACACTGAAATCTAGTGGTCTGTCGCGTTCTAAAAATCCTGTCCAGGTCTGTTTTCCCTACTCGGTCCTGGTCTAGCCGTCACCTCAGCGTATGTCCTAGGCGTTTCCACTCGTTCCGTGTCTGTATTAGCAGTCCCGCTCATGTCTGGTGAACTATTCATTCTGGTAGGTCCCGGTCTCGGTGCAGGTCCCTTCCTAAACTATTACTCTAACGTATGGTCGTCTCTGTTCCCAATTCTGTCGCTGGTATCCGTAACTATTCCCCTTCTAGCATAGTTGTCCCGTCTATTGTCAAACCTAACTGTGTTGATCTGTCTTTCCCTATTATCCCGAGGTCGTACACTACTTACGTCGTCGTACCTCTGCAGGTATTAAAAACATTTCTCTGTCCACTATGTTCTGTAGTGCTACGTGCTGTCTTATGTCTACCTCGAAGTGTCGTGATAAATACTTAATAATTTGTCGGTCCGTCAGTGGTGGGTTCAGTTGCTTTGCTATGCTATACTTGCGTATAGCATATTGCTCCTACTTCCTGAAAATTCTCCTTAAATTTCCTGTGATTAAGTCGTCTCGTACCTGATCTTGTCTGTGGTCACTCCAGTAGTGCTTTAGAAATTTGTTTTCAAAGTCCTGATACGTGTCTATGTCCTGTCCTACTAAATTGTACCACGCTTCCGCATTGTCTTTTAATAAAGCCTTTATCGTATTTAGTTTAGTCTGTTCGTCAAATAAATTTCCCACTAGATTTCTTACACTATTAATAAAAATTTGTGGATTTACCCTGTTATCGCCATCAAATTTCATGTGTTGGTCCAATGATACTCCACCTGTAGAAAATCTGGGACCATCCCCCGTTAAATTTGACATGTTGTATTTGATACTACTAACTTCGCGTTCTACCCTGCCTAACTGATCCCTACATGAGTCCGTCAATTCAGTCATTTTACATTAATCTCTTCTTCACAAAAAATGCGTACTTCGGACCTTAAATGTCCCATTTCCTGTCGAATACCTGTAATATCACGCTCATTTTTTTCAACCCTATTTTCAACTTCCCCCATCTTTACGGTAAGACTGTTTTTAAATTCTGTAAATTCTTTAGTCGATTGCTCAATTTTCCCGCTTATCTGCTCTAATTTTCGGTTGGACTCTTCCCTTGCTCTATTCGATTCTTCATTCATTCTCTCTAGCATTCTCATTATCATCTCGTTTCCTTGATCCCCTGATTCCGTCCTCGACTGATCTCTACTGCCTCCAGCTTCTTCCATTTTCGAATTTTTCTCACACAATGCACTATCGTCACTTCCAATTTCCACTCCTTGACTCCTTAACCACTCTTTTCTCTGCATACGTTCTAATCACTCACACACACTCTAAAATACTCTTAAATTTATACACACACAGAAACTCTCTCTCTCAGATCGCCAGTTTCCTGGAATAAAATCACAAAAATTTTATTTGGAACTCGAGCCTCACTTTTGGGTCGCCAAAGAATGTTGTGATATCCTCCTGTGAATGCGGGAACTGGGTCCTTTCAACAAAAAAATTCTAGTCCCACAGATTGGGCGTCATAAGCTGCTGTGATCCTCTTTTCGCCTCGGCTGCTCACCTAATTTTATAAACCTCCTCATTCATAAAATTAAACAACACATTCCTACCACAAACATCAACGTTAACTCTATTTACATCAATATTCAGAATACATTAAATTTTCAAATTAAATTTCAGCATAAAATTCAGTTTTAAAAGAATTTCAAGATTAATTTTATTATCACTTTAACGTGCATCCAGAATTAAAGTCCTTGTTGGATGCCTACTAATTAATATAACAATATAAGCAGACCGAGTCTGAGTATAAAGGAGCATCTACCACCCCTTTACGTTAATTAACCAGGTTCGTCTAATTGAGCTAAAAGACATCCCCATATTTTCATCATAATTCAGAACATCAATACTAAATACCCCTTTCTACTTAAACAAGCAAATTTCATCTTAAAATTAAAATTTTATTGTTAGTACAATTTCACTAATGTCCATTTAAAGTAAATCAATTATAAAGTTATTCAACACACACCAAAATGTCAAACAAAATAGTATAATTTACCTGAAGGTTACTGTCCTCGTAGCTTCAATGTACATCGTCCCTTTAGTTAATCACACCATTCCAACAGGATTATATTTACGGCTTCTAATTCTCAACGCTTTTAAAATTTTCTCCATCACCATTTATTTAAAGTTGTTTCTGGGCTTTTCCGGAACTCATCTGTGTATATCTGACCCTTGTTTCGTGGATCGAGACACGTATTTAAACCATTTACTTATTAACACCCCGAAAAATAGCAAAGAAATTCATGCGTCTTTCACCAATATACGCCAAAACTGCCTACTTTTGTGTATACATTTGTCGTTGTAAATTTTGCTAATTGGTACAGTGATACTAAATTTTATTACCTTGTATCTAAGTGCACTGAAGTACCTTCATGTTAGCACGTAAATAACAAACTATTTTGAATCACTAAAATATACGAGCAAAATTTTAAATTATTTTATCAAACTAAAATGCACTGTTTAACATCTTGAATCAAGTCGCGGATGTAAGAGCTTTTAACGCATCGAATAGTCAAAAGTCTAAGAGGCCGAAATTCATATTACCACCTGTATATATAGCGAATAGCCGGCACGTCGCTTTTGTCCTCAAAACAGACAATTCTTAAGAATTTCTCATTCTATGTTCCCAGTCCGTCGCTCGCGCGTCGGTTTTACGAATTTTCACTCGCCCCATTTAAAACTCAGAAATTCTCACACGGCACGCAAACATGTCCGAGAAAAACTAATTAATTTTGTACAGAAATTGTTGTTTCTACCTCTGATATTTGCATCCTATTTTCAACCAATTGTGACCCTCGTGACGTTGCTTAAATCACGCCTTTTACTATATGTGTCTTTGCTTGACGCATTTTCTCTTTCCTTTTCTAACCTATTCGTATTGGTGCAAATTGATATTCTTTATTATCGATTATATTTTAGTCCATGTGGACTATCTGGGTTAAATAACCCCGTATCGCACATTCTCGTGAATATTAAGCCCCGGTTTCTCCAAGATTCTTTGAAACCATTTGTTATCTACACAATTTTCGCCGTACGTGATATTTAAACTACGCAGGTGTTCAAAATAATATTAATTCTCAGAGCTTTTTAAATAAACCCTGTTTTGTATTTCGTGCTAAAGCATCTGACCGTTTCCAATATCCTTAGAATCGACATGTTTATCTAAACAAATTAAACTGAAATTGCCTTTTAAAATACGCAGGTGTGTTCAAACATCCTACTTCTAACTAACACTTCTAGGATTTGCTTTTTATTGGGTTTTTACAAGTTTCTATAGATATTATCTGTTACTAACGATTCAATTACCTTCAATTAAAATTGACTTCTATCCTTTCATTTTAGCGAATACAAGTTAAATATTAATTATTATGTGTACACTTTGTTTTACTACCGGTTACTTAAAATAGGGTTAATTAATATAAATTTTGCACGTAATTTCCATTTGTTTAGGAATAATTACATTACACGCAGAGCTTTTTAATACTGCTTCTTTTGATATAAAGCGTCTTGTACATGATTTAAATCTCTTATGTTTAATGAAACTAATAAATTTTTATGCTTCACGGTTTTAATAACGCGTATTATCTAATAATATTCATTATACACGGTGATTAAAATTATTTGATGTGATTATTTAATTTTCTACCCTGGTCTAAATATGAGTAATATATATATATATATATATATATATATATATATATATATATATAATTGGAAAATTTACAAATCTAAATCGTGTACAAGTTAGGTTTATATATATATATATATATATATATATATATATATATATATATATACATATGTTGCAGTACAACATAAATAATAGTAAACTTTGGATTTGTTTTAAATTTATGAAAGTTTAAGAAGGCATATGTTGATTCCATGGTTATTATATTTAAATTTGTCATATATAGTTGTCATTAGTTTTTGAAAAGGGAAAACATATCAGAAATAAACCTTACCCTAAACTACAAGATTTATAGTTTTATTGTGTGTACCTTGCCTGTCTACATCTTCCGCCTAATCTTGTAGAGGTTCTATTTCTTTGCATCTCGATTGCCAATTTGCGGATTAGCCAACCGCAACAACATATATATTTTGACATTTTGTGTATGTAGTTAGTAGTTATTATTATGATTTACTTATTATACTTAGTAAATTCGCTCTCTGTATTTTACCCGCACCTTCCTTATATTCCCTAGCAAGGTCAACTCCCATGTGATTGCTCTTCATATAATTTGCTTCCTCCACTTTAAATTCTACGAATTTGGTGGTGGGATGTTTCGTCACCATTTAACTTTATCTAGTGGTGACAGTGTGTAACAGGTAATAGTGCGGGTAGTCTAGCAGCTCCTAACGCTGCCCTAGTTTATTGTACTTTAAACCGTACGCGTGCGTGATCATGGACTGGTTTCGTACCCGCGAGATGGCTTACAGTCAGTGCAACACGATCAACAAGCACCCTGGAAAGCGGACTACCCGCGCGCCTTGTCCGCGTTATTAAAAAACACAAAGCACTTAACACGCATATTAGAACAGTGCAATATTTTTAGCAACAAAAAAAAACTTGACTATTCTGATATGCGTGTTAAGAGATTTGTGTTTCTTAATAATAATATATATCTCTAACAGTAATCTAACCTCAAAAAGTCTATCGTGGGACTCGTTCGAGCGTAAAGACTTCGAAGGATGGTTAAGAAAAAATTTTTTGCGTGCCCACCAGTGTTGCCTTGTGAACAGAAACTACCATAGCGATGTGTTCGCAGCAGCACATTCTTCCAGGTATTATACATTTGTTGCTTACATGTAATGAACCTATGTTATTGGGTAATTCCCACGCAAACTAACTTTGTTTTCTTGTATTACTGCTTTTGGCAGTTGGTCCTTCCTATTGTTTTTTTTACATATATTTTTCCTTTAATTCACCTTTATCCCATGCCCTTTGGCGCATCCAAAAGTTATTTGTTTTAGCGAGTCGCTTCAGCATTAAATATTAGTATAGGCACTGTAAACACCATTGGAACTAGGTCCAATAAGGGTGAAACACTAACAGGCCCAAGAAGAAAATACGTCCACACAAGAAACCTGTCCTTGATATAGATGGTTTCGATAAAGATGCAATTAGAATTGTGATCTACCAGATCTATAAAAACGGCGAATTTGTAAATATACAGAGCAGGCAAAATAGCTGGATTCACTATTAAAATATTTGGCGAATGCTTAGAAATTTGAATCCATTTTTAATTACTTAGCTAGCTTTCGATTGTTTTAAGTCGACCCTTCAGGTCGCACCGGTAAGCAGAGCTGGCGACTGCTCTCCGGTATTACGGATCCCTCCTCTTTCACTTTCGCGCGTGTCTTGTTGATCGGACACACTCTAAAATCAACGCTAGGGATACCTTTATTCAAACCCTATTTTTAGTTTTTGTTTCAGGTTGTTAGATTTTTATTTATGATGGATTAATTTTGAAGTTAGATTTAATTTGAAGCACGTTATATTTTCGCGTTTAAACCCAACGTAGTACTTACGGGTGGAGCATTGGGGACGTGGCCGCAAATATAGCGGCCCTTATTCAAATTATAATGTATAAAAACGGTTAGTAATTATCAAACATCTTGAAATGCGAATAATTTTTTGTATTTCATAGGAGCACATTACTGTAATAATGCTACAAGAATACCTGTGTGTATAAATATTTATGGTTCCGGGTTGGGACCGTGTCATTTTATAAACTAAGGTCGACGTTTCGCCCACTTTTGTAAGGGACTTCATCAGGACAAAAAAGCAAATGAAATATAAAATAATCATAATAAAAATAAGAATGATAAAATTTTAATTAAACAAGTATAAAAAAAATTTGCGCCGCATGTACGGTTCACAACCAAATTTACGAATATTCTTTTATTAAATATAGTTCACATTTACATTAAAAATTGAATTTAAATTATAATTATTTTTATTAACAAAAACTTTCATTGGTTGTAAAATTTTGATTTTAAAGTCGAATAACTTGAAAAGTAAACGATATGTCGAATAATCAGCGTAAAAAATTGAATATGATTCATACATTATAAAATCACGAGAACCCTGCGACGGACAACGACGGCGGCGAACTGACATTGAGTTCCCATTAACCAAACTAAGTTTGGTTGAAAATATGAAAAGTTACTTCTGAACTAGCAGACTCACCAGCCCATTTAAGCTAAAAGGTGTCTTGTGGCAAAGTGACTGGTGAAAGTAGCGAAAGTGGTGGTTTATATAGGGCGAGAACTTGATAGTTGCGTGATCATGAATAGAGAGGAGTGTGTAACGGATCAGTGAACGTTACGGTTCTGTTTTTGAGAATATAGGCTCGTTTTCCAAATGGGAGAAAGGTAGTAGCCATCGTCTTTATTTAAATTGTTAGAATTTTTAATGATTTCTATGGATTCACTGATTTTTCTATTGTAGAAAAATGAAATTCTGACAATTAGATTAGTCTTGTCAAAGTTAATGGTATGGCCTGTTTCATGTTGGTTTTCGGCCACTGCTGATCGATTGTACTGACTTGTTCTTAAGCATCGCTTATGCTCGTTTAGTCTAGTCTGCACTGACCGTCCTGTTTCTCCTATGTACACTAAACCACAGCTGCAATGTATACTATATACGCCTTGGGCTTTAAGACTGTTTTCTCGATGTTTTGGAGTTGGTAATATTTGTGAAATTTTATTTGCGGGCTTATAAATTGTTTTGATGGTGTGTTTTCGTAGAATTTTGCCAATTCGGTCTGTTATTCTGTGTATATATGGAAAAATTACTAAAGATCGTGTGTCTGAATTACAGCGTGGTTTGGGGGTTCGTGTTGGATGCAGATGTCGGATTATTACTCTGCCGATATCTGTTTGACCCAATTTCATACTTACAAGCCCAAAAGACAACCGAACTCACCACAAAAAAACTCATTTACGCAAATTTTTACAACTTTCCAAAAACCTTCCACACCCTGAAAAAGCATCTTACAAGAAAACTTTGTCCTCAAACACCGTCATAAACCGATCACAACATATCCTATCCGAAAACGAACTGTATATCCTTACCAAAGGACTAAACTTCTCAATTGCACCCAGAAAAATTTCCGCAGGGGAAATTATTAGCTGTGTAGAATCAGCGATCCAATCTCTACCCCAAGACGATGCCAACCTAATTCGCTTTGAAACAACTAAATGTCTCCAACATGCTAAAATTCCTAACAAAAACGTGACAAAGCAAGAAATAACGGCCTTAAAACATCTACGAACTAAACTTCCTACAGACAAAGGTAATGCGACTGTAATTCTAAACCGTACAGAATACAAAGAAAAGATTAACCAATTATTACAAGACGGTTTTTACACTCCTCTAACCAAAGACATATCCAAAAACGCATAATACCTCGCGAATCTAAACCACCTCGCTTGTACGGCCTTCCTAAAGTCCATAAACCTGATGTCCCCCTCCGTCCGATAGTGAGCACAAATGATTCACCAACATACCATCTAGCAAAATACCTAACAAATTTCTTAAAACCGTATTCCGGCAACAACCCTACTAATGTTTTAAACTCCACTCATTTTATAGGACTAATTGCAAATATTGAACTAGGCCGTAATAATATACTAGTCAGTTTTGACGTAACATCCCTATTCACTAACGTACCTGTCATAGACACTGTCTATGACGGTGTTAGAGGACAGAGTTTTCTGGTAAGATGTTTTTTCAGGATGTGGAAGGTTCTTGGAAAGTCGCAAGAATTCGCGTAAGTGGGTTTTTGTGGTGAGTTCGGTGGTCTTTTGGACTTGCAAGTATGAAATTCGCTCAAACAGATATCGGCAGAGTAATAAACCGGCATCTGCGTCCAACACGAACCCCCAAAGCACGCTGTAATTCAGACACACGACCTTTAGCAATCCTTCCATATATACACAGAGTAACAGACCTAATTGGCAAAATTCTACGTAAACACAACATCGAAACAATCTATAAGCCCGCAAATAAAATTTCACAAATATTACCAACTCCAAAAGATCGAGAAAACAGTCTTAAAGCCCCAGGCGTATATAATATACTTTGCAGCTGTGGTTTATTGTACATAGGGGAAACAGGACGGTCAGTACAGACTAGACTAAACGAGCATAAGCGATGCTTAAGAACAAGCCAGTACAATCGCTTAGCAGTGGCCAAACATCAACATGCAACAGGCCATACCATTAACTTTGACAAGACGAAACTAATTGCCAGAATTCCATTTTTCTACAATAGAAAAATCAGAGAATCTATAGAAATTATTAAAAATTCTCCCATTTGGAAAATGAGCCTATGTTCACAAAAACAGAACCGTAACGTTTACTGATTCGTTACACACTCCTCTCTATTCATGATCACTCAAGCATCAAGTTTGCGCCTTATATAAACCACCACTTTCGCTACTTTCACCAGTTACTTTGCCACAAGATACCTTTTGGCTTAAATGGGATGGTGAGTCTGCTAGTTCAGAAGTAACTCTTCGTAATTTTTTATACTTTTTACACTTGTCTAATTAACATTTTATCATTTTTATTTTTATTATTATTATTTGATATTTTATTTGCTTTTTGTCCTGATAAAGTCCCTTACAAAAGTGGGCAAAACGTCGACCTTAGTTTATAAAATGACACGGTCCCAACCCGGAGCCATAAATATTTATAATGACTCCGGCCGTGAAAGCCTCCGACAATATCACAATACCTTTGTCATTGAGACATATTTTATGGAGGTAGAAATGCTTTGTGGAGAATTTTAAAGGATATCGGATTTCAATACAACAAGAATGATGCTCGTCGTAGATTAAAAAAAGTGCATAATGTCGTTTCAAAAAGGGTGACATTTTAAGACAATATGTTCAGGCTAAAACAGAAGGTCTACGGCAGTTTGTATTTGTTGATGAAAGCGGGATTTTTAAAAACGGCAGTATTGGAAAATCGTGACAGGATTTTGACGCCAGAAATGTTGGTGTTGAACGGTAATTCTAATAATTATAAAAATATAAGATTTTGCTATAGTAGGGGAACAAGGATATCTGGGGAAAAAGATAAGAGAAATACAAGGGCACAATACGTTCTAAAGCATTTTTGGGGAATAGTATGGGATATATTACAAGCAGAGATAGGAAAAAAGAGGTAGATGTAGACCTAGATCAGATAGTCATAGATGCTGACTGTGCAAATTTCAGGGAAATCTGTAGGTTAGTTCAGAATAGGAAACAATGATCGTACGCGTGTAACCAGTTCCAGGACTGAAGATCTGATGATGATGAAGATTTTGCTAAGTATGCGTTTCTTTATTAGGTATATACTTCTTCACGCTGGGCGTGAAAACGGATTCATTCTTAATGTCGAACTCGTTTTGCTTCAAAAACCACGGAGGGTGACTACCATGGCGAAATGAACCAGGACAACTTTTTACATTGGTTTGAATATCAGCTTTTAATTAATCTAAGCAAGCCATCGACTATCGTAATGGGCAATGCTAGCTACCATAATACGCAAATCAATAAGGTACCAACGTGTTCCTGGAAGAAAGCTGATATTCAAAAGTGGTTGCAAGAAAATAATATTTATTACGATAGCACAACGCTAAAATGTGAATTAATAATATTAGTGAAACAGTAAGTTATCTTATTTTACATAGCCTTCTTATTATTGCTTGTATTTCTAGGAATAAGTCTAAAGTTACATCTGCAGCTGAACAAATGGCTGAACGCTATGGTCACACGGTTTTGAGACTTACACCATACCACTGTATTTTTAATCCCAAAGAACACATTTGGGGTATAGCAAATTATAGGGATCACGTTAGATATAGTGGTACCTCAGTTGAGAAGTCACTAGCTTTATGCGACTATAACATCGGATGTGTGGGCAAGTACAATCAGCCTGTGGGTGCTTAGTTCACGATTTTGTATTTTTGTGGGGTTAATGCATAGAGACAACAAATGTGTATAATTTATTTACATTGGCTGCAAGAAATATATACAATGATCTGAAATTGAAAACAATAATTACATAATGTTACGAGCTACTATTAGGCAACCCGTCAAACACACAAGCGCCGTAAGCACTGTATCTTCTCCAGGGACCGAGATTTCCTAGCAATTACTGGATTATGAATCGTCCTTTTAATTCAGGGTATAAATAAGACCGATGATGAAGTATAGAGTTAGTCTATATCAGAATGTCGAATATAAATGACATCGTGTAAAGTTAAATAGTTGAGCTTTTGTAAGTTCGAGAGTAAACATAAATTTATATAATGTGAACGTGTCTAATGTACATGCAGCTTGTAGAATACATAAATAGACAAAAATGTAATAAATAAATAGTTGTGTTAGTGTTGTTAATAGACCTATGATTAAGAATTTAGTTTAAGAAAATATTAGTGCTTGTAAATTCGTTAGTGTGATAGTGCTTCATTGTTAATTGGACTGAAAACATCTATAAATAAGGCATATACTGTTAATTAGACTTGTGAACAGTAAGTAATAAAGATCTTTGTTATTACTTGTTTTAAATTAGTGAAACGCGGTAGTAGTAGCCCGCTACAACAATATTCTACATGCATATGCAATATACAAATGTCCTTGAATTTATGCATGAGAATAGAATTTTTATTTGAACAAATTTTATTAACGCTAGAAATGCGAATGTCCTTTGGCGTTAGAAAATTTATAGTGTGGATTTAAATGCATGTAATGTTTGTACACAAACTAAAGGAAATTCGAGCACTGGCTTTACTTTGAACTTTGATGCGTGTTGCTATTAAGAATCACGGCTCAAAAAGAAACATATGTTAAAAGGTATTAACATAGGAGTAAGTACTCACAGATACGTTGTTGCCTGGAATCTGCAGCTAATAGTTTTGTTGGATCGACATCGGTATACGGTGCTCTACGTGGCAGGTTGATGAACGCCGGTGCCATGTATTGTGCGGGTTCCCTTATCGGTGATACGAGACGTGGAATTGCATACTGATTCCGGATTCTTCATAAAATGCGTCAGAACTGGTGCGGGGTGTGGTATTCACACGTCGAGGCAGCTAGGTCCGCTTCAGTGATGGTGGGCGGTGAAGACGGGGACGTCACGGACGACTCTGATATCAGGTCTCGGTGAACGGCGTTCAGCAGTAGATGCTGATATCAAAGAGTTTTACGAAGTAACTTCCTTTGGTGGAAGTCCAGAACCTGGTAGTAGAATTTGACGCACCTTGCCGGCAGGTCGTGGAGTATCCACATTAGTGTATAACGCTAGTTTAACCTCCAGGTTTTGGTGTACCGTGATAAAAGGTTAAACTCAGAAGATCAGAAGCTATTGCTTGTTCCTGGTTATTGCCTGTCAAACAAACGATAGCTCGCCTCCTTGATCATTATAATGTTTGTATTGTAATAATCGGAATTCCCGGGCGAGTCTATTCGATTTTAAGGTGTGTTGATTGACGAGTCTCTTATTAAGGGGTGTTCACGTTTGCGTTTCTACGATGCCTATGAAGTTGGTTAGGCGTAACTTGGGTTGCATACCTAGAAGCCATACAGAAAAAAGAGATACAATTCTGGTGGATAGAGAAGTAGCATTTGATTATGAAGATGCACAACCGTTGATTATCAATGTAGATAGTGTAGAGGACGACAACTATCTGTGGAATGATAAAGCACAATTTAAAATTGCTCTACAGCTTTGGCATAATATAAATATACATATTTGTTATATTAATATATTAATAAATTAAATAAATTTTTGAATATTACTTAATTTTTTTTGGTTTAGTTGCTTTGCGTGAATCACGAAAAACATTTTTAAAAACATGTTGAAATGTATTGATTAAATTAATATCTTCATCCTTAAGGCTTTGTTACAAATTTGAATGTGGTGTCCCTGACATCAGTTGGACTGAAATTCAAACTTTGTGTATATTCTATATGTATATATATATATATATATATATATATATATATATATATATATATATATATATATATATATATATATATATTGCTATGCTACTACTGGAATTATCGAGCCCCTATGTTGGGCTGTTATATTATTTCCTATGTACTCTAAATTATTTGCGCTCCATCATTTGGACGACCATTTTAATATTACTATGAATAAACAAGATTGTAATTATCTCCTCCGACGTTGGGCCGTCTTATTAATATTGCTATCAATTCCCTCCAGAAACTTAACTGGATTTTATCTTGAACCAACCTTGTCAACCAATAACAAAACTCGGTACGTTACCGCCTTACTTGTTATCAATTTCCTATTCAACTCGTAGCTCCTCCTTGAACTATTTAAATTATCAAATCACCCTTTTATTAACTTTATCTTATGACCTCGGCTAGCATTTATTTGGAATTATGAAATTCAGTTAATTTCGATTTTATATAATGAAACCAATATATTATGTACAGTTTTTGTAAATTATTTGTAATACACTTTTAAATTAGTTAATGTTGTAAATTTCCTTTATTAACCATCATATACTATTTACTCAAAACCCAAAGTCACCAAAAAAATCTATTATCTTTATCAACGAAGTGTAGAACATTCTAAACCTGTTATCATATTACTCACTTTATACGTATGCAACTTCTTTTGTTGACTTTTTCACATTCATATTATATTAAGCAAATTCAATATTCAAAATAAAAAATATAGAAAAATAAAATGTCTTATAACTAAAAATCTGACCTGGTCTATTTTCTTCACATCGACGCTTCCATTTGAATAAAATTTATCTTCCCCCAATTCAGGATTACATTTAAATTATTGCCATTACCCTATGGACTACCATTATTAATTTATGCACCCCAATTTATTGTCGTTTCATTTCAGACTTATTACTTCTTATCAATCAATTTCTTCAAACTTAGAATAGAATTCTTATTATCATTGTCTTCTGACTTGAAATCGTGGTTAATTTTTTTCCCTTACTCAAATTGTATTATTCTTTCCCCAGACTTAGAAATTGTATTACTCTATTTTTCCCGGACTTAGAAATCGTAGTTTATTTCGCCCCGTACTTCGAAATTGTAGTTTGTTTTCTCCCGTACTTCAAAATTGTAGTTTGTTTTTCCTGTACTTCAAAGCCCTATTATTAATTTATGCTTTAGTTTAAAATAAAATTCCCCAAACTTTACTTACGTTTAATCGGCAATTATAGTTTTCATCTTGACACTTATTTTATCTTTCACTTTTAAAATTATTACGTATCACTTTATTTCATAGTGGCGCACTTCGGCCTTTGTTGAGGTGCAAACTGACTTCGTTATCACTGTACCTGCTAATATATTATTCAGTTCCCACTCCGTCAGTGGGTATGGTCTAGAGCTCGTCGCTCATTTATAACCAATCAAATAATTACATTTAAAGCAGTTTCTGATGTAATTCTCTATGATTCCCAATAATTGTAACCTGCTTGCAGCTGTCTTCGTTATCAACATGCTGTATTTTGATAGATTTAATTGCTTTTCCATAAACAACTGATGCAATTCGGCTTTTAATTTTCATATTTACATGTTATTCACGCAATTTTTAATCTCCTTTCTTATCAAAAATGGTTAGCTATTTGCACGCATTTATATTATGCTTCCTGAAGCTCTATTTCTATCCCCGTATTAATCTAATCGTTTGGAACTCTTTTGAATGCGTGTCTGCTTAGACTTTATTATATTTACATATAAATATACGCGTGCTTCCACTGAAAAATATTATTACTTGCTATACCTAAATTCACTAAAACTTTATCTACAGGGTATTTAATATTTTCTATTTACCTAATGAATGTCTTCCTGGTTTCTACGCTAACTATGCGTCTTCCTATGTTTATCTGAGTCGCTTAAAACTATTTATACTTTATATACAGGGTGTTGACTGCTTACTATTTACAAATTATCTCCATTTCTCAATTCTTCACTAAATAAGTGCAGTTTTCTGCTGCCTATGGTAATTTCTCCTTTCTAAACGACCTTTACTATAAAGTACACCCTTAAACAACCCTTTATCACTGCAATATATATAGTTAATAAACTATTTATAAATGATTTATAAATGATTATAAATGATTACTTAAAACCATCAACAGTTTATGACCTCAAATACTTCATGAAGTACTGTAAATTTTAAGAACCTCACTCTATAGTAATACTACAATAAATTTGTGTGCCAAGCTCCTTGTTATATTATCCTAAACTGTGTGATGTAAGATGAAGTATAACTACGTTATCGAGAAGAAGTTTAATAAATTATTACTGTTTTGCATGTCAATATGCTGTTAAAACATATTTTCGTCGACCGTTTATTAATGTCAATATTTACGAATGATTTTGTTTTAAAGAGAATGCATTAATGGATGTCATTAATGCACTATTTTTCATTAAGTAACTCTTTTTGTGACTTTGACGTTTTGATGTTTTAATAGAGGTATAACCTCAACCAGACATACGGATACGCATCCTTGTTGTTAAATGCGCATGTAATATGTTTCAGTGGTGACTAGTTTTCGTTTAGCAAAAGTGAAGTTTATGTAACAGCGAAAATGTATGAAGTTGACATTATTGTATTCTGACGGTCTTTGTGGAAAAGTAAATTGTATCGTACTTGCGGTCGACGAAAAAATGTTGTAATTAACTCGTTTGTTAATAGACGATTAATAATCTCAACTATCAAAGCACTTACTCGCTTCGCTCGTTCGTGCTTTAAACAGTTCGATTATTAATCGCCTTCATTAACCAACTAGTTGATTAAATAACTATTATTTTGATTTATGGAATGTCATTGTTGTCGAGCATACCGCTGCCACACGCGTCTCGGGACACAATTATTTTTGGCTGTTATAAAGTCATGTTTGTCGTATAAATGTTAACCTTTGCACTCTTTACAAATAAGTTCCTCTTCCATAATACATATTAACAATACTTATTATCTAATCCTAATTCTATGCAAAGTTAAAACAAATAAAAATGAAATTTAAAACCTATATGACGCGGTGCAGTGATGTTTTATAATTATAATATTTATGCGAATAGTATTGTAGCAGGCTACTACTACCGCGTTTCACTAATTTAAAACAAGTAATAACAAAGGTCTTTATTACTCACTGTTCACAAGTCTAATTAACAGTATATGCCTTATTTATACATGTTTTCAGTCCAATTAACAATGAAGCACTATCACACTAATGAATTTACAAGCACTAATATCTTCTTAAACTAAATTCTTAACCATAGATCTATTAACAACACTAACAACTATTTATTTATTACACTTTTGTCTATTGATCTATTCTACTAGCTGCATGTACATTAGACACGTTCACATAATATAACATTTATGGTTACTCTTGGACTTCCAAAAGCTCAACTATTTACCTTTACACGATATAATTTATATTCCACATTCTGATATAGACTAACTTTGTACTTCATCATCGGTCTTATTTATACCCTGAATTAAAAAGATGATTCATTCTCCAGTAATTGCTAGAAAATTCTCGGTCCCTGGAGAAGATACAGTGCTTACGGCGCTTGTGTGTTTGACGGGTTGCCTAATAGTAGCTCGCAACACTGCTATCTCTTTAAAACCGTTACGTCTCGTAACTGTAAATACATTTGGACACCAATTTGATGACTGATGACGGTATCGGCAGCTATCTCCTCTGGTGCATTCACCGCGTCGTTGGTAATTTCAGTCAACACTCTTTTCTTGGTCTTGGTAGGCAACCGGTTGATAACAACAAACAAGGACCTGGACGTTGGTTCCCTGGAAAACTACTTCTAGCATATTTTAGACTATCCTCCAATCTAAGCGATCCAGTCAACAGCCTAGCTTGGGCACCGCTAGTTTCGTTACTCCATTTTCCATCATCTGAGCCTTAAGATTTAGCAAAGCCTCCCATAGATGTCCATAACTAGGTCTCTGCCATGAAGAATTTTTGGTGACCAGATAGTAAACATAACGATTTTTATCCTGACGGACCAAAGCTTTTCCTACAGTTGGCTGCTATTGTACTAATTCATCCACACATCCAAACTCTTTCTTGAAAACAATAGCTATCCCTCTTGCAGGTCCTGCGCTACGCAATGTGCAAGGGAATATTTTTCTGGTGCTCTAAACAGATCTTTCTGTTTTTCAACAACAACGCCAAATCTCGCCTTAGCGGAACCACCATACGCCGCCATGAAACTCTCAAAATCTACATTTGGCTCACGATTAATAACTCTTCGCACACCATTCTCATTACTCAAGTCCCCTTGGTTGTTGCCAGCATAAGATGTTAATCGGTCAAAGTGTACCACTTTCGGTTTACCACGGGGAGATCTTCTGATCCGGTACACTTCATCATTCATTCTTGTTAACACTTCGTACGGAACTTCCCATTGTCTTTGTAATTTTGGCGACAACCCACGCTTTCTTTGTGGATTATACAACCACACTAAATCTCCAGGTTGATAAAGACCTTCTTGAGCTTTCGTGTCATATTGTGATTTCATTCGATCGCTTGCTGCCTGGATATTCTTTCGGACGTTTTTGTGAATGCTATTTGATCTTTCACAAAGCTTACTAACGTAATCTTTACCTGCAATCTCTTCTCCAGGTTTAAATCTAAACTGAAGATCACATGGTAGCCGCAATTCACGTTCTGACATTACGCAAGCGGGCGAGTATCTTGTGCTGTCATGTACCGAAGATCGGTACGCCAGTAGGAACAAATGTAAATATTGATCCCAGTCTCGTTGATGTTCAGAGACAACTTTGGCTAGGTACTTTCCTAACGTCCTATTCATTCTTTCAACCATTTCATCCGATTGAGGATGAAGTGACGTGGTTCTAGTCTTCCTGATCTCAAGATGCTTGCACACGTTTTGAAACAACGCTGTTTCGAAGTTCCGACCTTGATCGGAGTGTAGTTCCAACGGAACTCCAAAGCGACAAAACAACTCCCTCGCTAGTACATCTGCAACCGTCTCGGCTTCTTGGTTAGGTATAGCATACGCCCCGGCCATTTGGTAAAATAATCCATTGCAACCAAGCTGTATTTGTTTTTTTTCTCTGATTCAGGAAACGGACCAGCTATCTCAATGGCCACCCTCTCAAAAGGATCCCCCACGTTATACTGTCTCATTGGGGCTTTCCGTTTTTTCACCGAGCCATTTGCAGAGGCACACAACTCACATTTCCGGCACCACTCTTTCTTTGCAGTTTACCCAATAGAATCTTTCTCTCACTCTTTCGAGAGTTCTTTTCACGCCAAAGTGCCCTCCGGAAATACAATCGTTCAAGTGCTGCAACACTTCCGGCACTCTGCTTCTCAGCTCTATTACTTGGAGTTTCGCAGTGCCATCTTCACATTCCAGGAGTAGTTTCAAGATTCTATTATCAATCACCAAGGAGTCCCACTGTGCCCAGCATGCCTTGAGGCTCCTACTTGAAATACTAATTTCTTCCCAAGCTGGTCGTTGTCCTCTACTTTTCCACTCAATAATATGTCCCAATTCGGCGTCATTTCATGGTCTTCTCGTATTCTTTCGGGTCGCCAAGTATCATCGATTACCGTCATTCTATGGATGACACTTATCTTCTCTTCCATCTTGGAGCAATGATTGCAGTCTACCGAACAAGGTCTCCTTGATAGAGCGTCTGCATTCCAATGGCTAGTTCCTACACGATGTTCTGTGTTAAAGTCACATTCCTGCAGCCGCTCTACCCACCTTTTCACTTGCCCTTCAGGATTTCGAAACTGCAGTAACCATTTTAGTGCAGCATGGTCTGTTCTCAACAGGAATTTACGGCCGTATAAGTACTTATAAAAGTGCTCTACGGATTTGACGACGGCCAACAGCTCCCTTCCTGTCACACAATAGTTTCTTTCTGGCCGCGACAAGACCTTGCTGAAATACCCAATAACTTTTTTTTGTCCGTCCTGCACTTGAGAAACAACGCTTCCTACAGCTGTGTTACTGGCATCGGTATCCAACACAAATTTCCTCTCCATCCGTGGATAACTCAAAATTGGTGCTGTAACTAATAGCCGTTTCAGTTGCTCAAATGCACTGTGGCAGTCGTCATTCTAATCATATTCTTGTCCATCTGCGGTTAATTTCGTTAACGGTTTGGTAAAGTTCGCAAACCCAAGTATAAAACGTCTTTAATATGTGCACAATCCTAGAAAACTGCGTAGTTGATGTATATCTGCTGGTGTAGGCCATTTTTGTACCGTTTTTATTTTGTCAGGGTCAGTTCTTATTCCGGTCTCCGAAACGACACGTCCTAGGTATTTCACCTCTTTTCCAAATAGGTGACACTTCTTGGGGCTCAATGTAAGGTTTGCCCCGCGTAATCTTTGGAGTTTCTCCTCTAGGTTCTTAAGATGTTCTTCAAAAGACCGGCCTAACACTATCACGTCGTCTAGGTACACCAGACATGTTTTCCAGGACAGTCCACGCAGCATCGACTCCATCAAACGTTCAAAAGTAGCAGGGGCATTGCATAATCCAAATGGCATGACCTTGAACTGCCATAATCCAGTTCCAATTGAAAACGCAGTTTGGCTCCAAGCCTACCTGCCAGTATCCGTTTTTCAAGTCCAAGGTCGAAAACCATTTAGATCCGGATAGAGTATCCAAGGTGTCATCAATTCTGGGCTAAGAATAGCTGTCTTTCTTTGTCACATTGTTTAACCGCCGGTAGTCTACACAAAGCCTTGTCGACCCATCCTTTTTCTTGACAAGCACTACCGGGGATGCCCATGGACTATTCGAAGGTTCAATCACTCCTTGTTTTTCCATGTCGGAGATAATTTGCTCGGCTTCTTTACGTTTTGCCAAAGGAAGCCGCCTGAGGTGTTGTCTTATCGGTTGCGCATCTCCGGTATTGATTTTATGTTGCACAACATTCGTCCTTCCTTTCTCACTATCATCCAATGCAAACACACCTTGATATCGTCCGACCAGTTCTTTTACTTTGCCCAGTTGGTCGGCGTTTAGTCCTTGACACGAAGGTATCAACATATCCAGCAATTTCTGTGAACAACCGTTGGCTGGTTTATCTTTCGTGTCGTCTACACAACGTCTAATATGGCATACTGGAATGCAACTTCCCACACTCATGTCTTTCTTCAGGGTCACCGTATGCGAATTAATGTTTAGCACCCTTACTGGTATCATATTTCGAAACTTTACCAGCGTTCTTCCAATCAATAATCCCTCCTGACCCATTCCTGATTCAGTTGCTTCCATCATGCATATTTGTCCTTCCCGAAGCGTACCGTCCGGGCGTCCCATTACTATCATTTTCACCTTCTCGGATATTTTCATATCACAAATCATTCGAACTTGCATCGTCTGGTTACTCGTCCCTTGAAATGGAATCTCATCATCATCTATCTGAAGCACATTTTCTTTCATGTTTACATGAAACCCATATTCTCTCATGAGATCCATTCCCAAGATCACTTCTTCTGTAATTTCAGCTACCAACATCCGATGATTAATTAGTTTGCCCCCAATTGCCAACGTTACGGCAGTCTCTCCGTGAGTAAAAATTTTCTCACCACTTGCCGTTCGAAGGCATACCGAGACAGGTAGCACTTTTCCATGACTAACCAAATCTGGTCTCACAATAGTCCTTGTCGCTCCTGTATCCACGAGTAATTGGACAACCCTACCATTAATTCTACCATCGATGTAAATGCTGTACAGGCTTCCCATCGACGATGCAGGCCGGATGATAATCTCCGGGGCACTACGTTGTGCTGTCGAAGTTTCGCACCCTTACATTGACCTGCTTTAGCACAATTGGTTGTTTCTTTGGTTGAGTATAGCACCTCTGTATATGACCAATTTCACCGCAGTTCCAGCATCGCAGACGCCATCTCCGCGGTCGTCGTCTTTCTAGCCTTTCCGCCTTTTGCTTTTCAAACACAGGGTTGATTATTTCATCTATGCTGTTCTGCGATTGACCAGGTTCCTCTAAGGCAGACCGAACTTTGTGACTCATCCTGTATGATGTCTGCTTAGCTGCTTTAAATTCAAGCGCATAAGCAAGTGCGTCATCTAACATTTTTGGCCGTGCTAATCTTAGCGCTTACTGTATTTCGCCATCTTTAACGCCATACACAAATGTTTGAACAGCAAGTTGTTCGAGGAAGCTATCTGGTGCCGTTGGGTATGCCAGTCTAACTAATCTGGCAATGTCAGCTTCGAATTCTTGCAGGCTTTCATTTGTCTTTTGCGAGCGGTTCTTAACTTGTGCCTGGTAAACCTGTTGAAGGTGAGCGTCTCCATATCTCATTTTAAGCTTCGATGTTAAGAGGCTGTAATCATTCTGCTGGTGATCGGGAATCGTTTGCAAGATGTTAAGAGTTTCCCTTCGTATGGCCACTATTAAGGAGATAGCCTTCTCTTTGTTGCACAACCATTGGCTATTGCAGGTGCGTCATATTGTTTCAAATATGTGGGCCAAGGTGTTTTACCATCCAATGTGGGTGGCTTCACTTTAAATTTTGACCGTAATGGCTCGCTTCCTTCCATGCTTCTTATTTCTGGAATGTTCTGATTTACAACTTGGTTTGCTAATTCAAGTGACCGCGTTGTTAGTGAAATCACTTGTTCTTGCAGCCTCATCTCATCTTCTTCCATTTTTATCAATTTACTGTCCAACTTTTGCTCAACTGTTTTTACCTGTTCAGTGAAATCTTCTTTCAATGCAATGGAGCTTTCCATTAATCTTTGTTCTAACGTGGCTGTCTTTTCATTCAACTCTTCCATTTTCACTAAACCTTTTTTTAAGATTCTGTTCCACAATTAGCTCTTATTCAAAAAGTAGCAGATAAGATATTTTCCATAGGTGGGTACATTAATTTTTTATTGATAATCGTTTTCGTAATTTTGGCATTTTATCATAATTTCAATATTTAGAACACCTACCCTATACCTAGTCCAAGATTTAAAACTTTAAATTTGATACAGATCTCCCTTCCATTATTTGTCTAAAATTTTGTGCATAATATCAAATTTGCATATTACAGGCTCATCTCATATAAAGTAATCAATCCTACAAAACCATATAGGACGTAAGAATTAGTCTCAAATTGAAAAAAATTCTCCACAAATTAACACGCAAAGAAAAGTCTACTCATTCGATGCAATGCTGGAATGCGGCAAATAAATTATTGGAAGAGGATATGCAGCACAGTTATTTCATTGAATATGATATGCCTCAATCTCAATTAAGAAAAGTTAAAATTTAAATCTAAATAGTTATATAGAATAACAGTAAATTTATAAGAACCTATAAGAACACAAATAAATTTCTCATTGAAATTTCTTGGTTTTAAACAAGGTGTTGTAGCATTTGCAGAGTCGATATTAAAATAAAGCGCATAAGTGTCTCAGGTAGTCTGTACCATTAACAAAAATGTTTATTGCTGATAAATATATTGATGTAATAAAGAGGTCACAAGAGTTCATTGAACACCCAAATTCTATAAAAAAAACCCACCCAAACGGCAAGAAAAAAGGCAAAATCAAAATTTCCTAATATTTAATTTCTCTGCCTTGTATAAAAATACGCGTATTTCAATAGCACATAAAAGGAAGCCCCAATTAATTATGTAATTAATTTTCCATAAAGAAAATATTTGCTAGAACATGTTTCAATTGCACAAATCTTATTGCATTTATTGCAGGGTGTGTAAAGATCGTGAAACGGATATAAACATAAAAAGCCCAATTGTTAAATTAAAACATTTCATCCGTGTATGAATTACTTAAACGAGTTTTCATTTCAAGATATAAATACAAAAGCCATTCAATTTTATTTCCTAATATAATTACTTTTGATAAATACCATGTGCAAATAATCATTTTATACTTAGTAAAAACGAGTTTCATTTTAAGATATGCGTGTTATTTATTGAAAACGTAATACGCTGCATTACTAAAAGGTGAACTATATTCACAATCATTAAGAAAGCAATTGTGAGCTTTAATTAATTATGTAATTAATTTTCCGCGTATAAAATATTCGCTAGAACATGTTTCTATTGTCATGGAGACAAACCTTATTGCAGTTATAAAGCATAAAGTCATATAGACTGAAAATGAGTTGCATACACTTTTAAAAATACTAGATAACTTCCGTGTATAAATAGATTATTGAACACTAAAAATAAAATATTTGTTCTTGTTAAAAATAACACTTTGTGAATTTCAACCTTTTAATTCTAGAATTTACTTCTTGAAAGCCAAATATTAGTATCAATGAATAAACGTCCCTATTCAAAGAAACAAGCGACTATTAAGAAGCCATAAAAGATAAGATCAGAACAATTTAATAGTGTTACGTATTAGAAAGGAAAAAAGACTGCGCCCATTAACTTCATGCATTAGAAAAGAATATACGGAATATATTCGGAAAAATCATACATCATATCGATCGCACCCAGTTAGATTGCAGGTATGCAACCCAAATTGCACCTAACAAATTTCATAAGCGTCATAGAAACGCAAACGCAAACGCCCCTTAATAAGAGACTCGTCTATTAACACTTCTTAAAATCGAATAGATTTGATCAGAATCTCCGATTATTAGAATACAAACTGATCAAGGAGACGAGCATTAAAATCTCAAGATGAATACTTTCGTTTGTTTCTGGGTATATGAGACATGCAACAACCAGAAGCAAGCAATAACTTCTGATTTTCTGGGTTTAACCTTTTATCACGGTGCACTAAAACCTGGAGGTTAAATCAGAAAGTTGTGCTTTATGCACTAACGTGAATACTCCACATCCTGCCGGCAAGATGCTACAAATCCTACCTCCAGAGGCTGCACTTCCAGTAAAGGAAGTTACTTCGTAGAACCATCCATGTATCAGCAACTACAGCTGAACCCAAGCCAAACACGGCCCACCGAGACGGGATATTTGAGGCGTCCGTGACGTCCTCGTCTACGCCGCCCACCATTGCTGAAGCGTACATAGCGACTTGGACGTGTGAATACCACACTCCGCACCAGTTTCGACTCCTACTACGAAGAATGCCCCATCATTATGCCGTTCCACGCCGCATATCGCCGATAAAGAAACCTGCACAATACACGGCACCTGCATTAATTGGCCTGCCACATCTAGCACCGTATACAGGCTTCGATCCAACAAAACTTCTACCTGCAGATCCCAGGTGACACCGTAGCTGTGAGTACCTACTCCTGCGCCTATCCATTTTAGCGTGGGCTTCTTTTTGAATCGTGTTTTTTCACAGAAACGCGCGTAAAAGTTCAAAATTAATCTAGTGCGCGAATTTCTTAGCAGCAAGGGAAATAGAACGGAACCTCATTCCTCCTAAAAGTTCGCACTGGGGTGATCCGCGAAAAGCAGCTATCAAAAGTACAAAATTTCATTTAATCATATTGTAGGAGAGTCGCGGTTCACGTCTGAGGAATTTAGTAGAATTGCAGCTCAAATCGAAGCAGTTTCGAATTCAACACTTCTCCCGCTTCTTTCTAGTTATTCAAACGATCTTAATTGCTTGACTTCACGATATTTCTTAATCGGTAGCAGTGTTATGGCATTTCCTGAAAGAGATAGGTATATCAGACGCTCCTGAAAACCTTTCAACTCGATATCAAAAATGCATTCTAGTACATCAAAATTTTTAGGAAAAGTAGGCAAGGAAGTATTAAATCAACTTCAGAATAGGCCAAATGACTTACTCCTTCAAAGGATTTAAAGGTAAAGAACATAGTTTTACTCAAGCAAGGGCATACCCGTCCACATAATTGGCCTTTGGTTAAAGCGGTCGAATTAATATGTGGTCGAGATAATCAGGTTAGAGTAGTTAAAGTCAAAACTCAAAATGGAGTATTTACCAGTAGGATTACAAAATTATGCCACCTTCTTAATGAAGAAAATTATTTCCATAGATAGTGTTTAGATAAAATGTTTATGTAGATTAGTTGTTTAGATATTATGTTAAATATACAATTTTGTGTTCCTACCTAGGGAGTATTTAGTTTAGTTTAGTTATTTTAAAAACAAAAAAAAAATTTTTGTATAAGGAAATTCATTGTGTGTTGAAGACAAGATTTCAATCGGGGGGAAGGTGGGGAGCGGGCAATTTGTTCGAAAAATCAAAAGGCTAGATAATGTGTTTGAGTTAAAAATAAGGTTCAATTATTCAGCAGGCAAATATATGAGTAACAGTGAAAGTCATTCAATCTGTTTTTAAATTACAATAGGTCCTGTCACATATTTAATCCATTATACATCAGTTGCAGATGAACCAGAAATGTGTCAGTCATACTTTACTGTTTCCTAACAAAAGGACTCGCAGAATTTCTAAGACAGGTAAAGGGTTTATAATGAATAGGACTACGGTATATTTTTTCTTAGTGTAATGAAATAGTAATTTCATGTTTATACTTCAAGCTTGAACGTGAGTTTTCAAGACGCGCTACAAAGATATGCCGAATACATGTTACCTCAGAAATAAAATGCTTTTAGGCAACTGTTATATGTATTTAATTGGTCCTTCGAGAGTTAATTGATTAATAATTATAAATGAACGTAACACCAAATCAACGAGTTTTATTCTTAACCGAAGGACGACCTGTGATGTAATCGGAAAAATAAAAATTTGCTTTAGAGTTCCAAAACTTGATTTTTTTGTTTTTCAATAAAATGGAAATTTGCCAACTGACCAATTTTAGTGAGTGAACTTATTCCTCAACCCCCCCATACTTTCGTCAAGGCTTCTAACTTCACATAGTTTAAATATAGAGATAGTGATAGATTAAATGTACCTCGTGATGGCAACGCAAATTACGTATCCTCCAATTCAAATATGTATAAATAAATAGAAGTTATTAGGAAATTATTAAGAAACTTAAGTTAGATGCAACATTCTAAATTCAATGATAAATAAGAAAGGTTGTTGAAAGTTCACAAGCAGGTTGTAAGAACGGATGTGAACACATTGTATTCCATACGTAAGTGATACTGCAGGTGCAGGTCACAGACGGTTAAGAAACCGCGATTACTTAAAAATTAAGATTGTTACATTGTGTAATGAATAGAATAAAGAAATAAGCAGACATGAGCCCTGCAAGTTCCCACAGACATGTGAGAAGCAGGTACAACATAAATACCCCGGGAACCCCAGATCAGTCAGTCAGTCTCGAGTATTTCAGCTTATACATTGTTGTTTGCTTAAGCTACTCGCCCTCATTAAACTCAAATATTATATAATTTCGACTTAGTTTAGTTTTATCAAGTTTGTCAAAATTCTGCCTGTAATTAATTACTGTTTAATAAATAAATTTGTTACAAGAAGTTTTGGAAGAAGTTTTTAAAAAAACCACTCCCAAGGCCCGAAACGTAACTGGCGCAGCCAGTAGGATCCAGAAGGGCACTACGAATCCAAAAATCGGAGAACTGGTGACCAAGAATTTCAATTCCCAATCAGGAAGAACCAAACAAATTTAAACGAGGTACAAGAATCGACCGAGCCTAAAGAAACTAAACGTGGACAAGGTACAAGGATCGATCGAGCCCCACCTAACAAACGTGGACAAGGTACAAAAATTAACCGAGCCCACAGAAAGAAAACAAATGAAACCGACGACGAAAATTATGTATGTTCATTTATTCTAAACCAATTTATTCTTTACAAATTATTGATGCTAGCTAGTAAGAAAAATATTTTTATGTACAATTTTTTTTAATTTATGCCATTTTATGAAAAGAGTTTACTTATTTACTACGAGAACTTATTTTAAACAAGAGAAATTATTTTTAAACAAGAGAACTGAAAAGACGCATTTATATGCACAAATTAGTATAAATTATTACGAATTATTAAAAATAAAATACAAATCGAAACGAATTTAATTCAGCAAAACTGAAAATATAAAACGCAAATTTTAGAATTTTATGTACAGCAAATATTATCACCAAAAGCTTAATGTATAAAACGCAATTCTTATAACAATTAATTATAGAAACAATTTTAACCTTCATCGAATTCTATAATTTAAACACTTCAGTGTCTAAATTATAGAAACATTTTGTAATTATTATTAAATTAACTCAGCGTGCAAATCTATAACGCGATTATCATACAAATTACTACCGAAAACCATCACTGATTAAAACCTATTCAAAAAAATCCAACTTTATAAAGTTATAATCGGATATTTTCAGTACGAAAGCATTCAAATATACAGAAACATTTACGCAATTTATTTAATTATTACCGAGACTAAAATTACACCATTTAGGAGACCTAAAACTTTATGGCTAGACAATTTCATTATATAATTATAACGGAAACATTAATGCAGTTTATTGACTGAAATAGAACCCTATAATTGGACATTCAAGGTAACAAAATGTACAATTGTAAAGGAAGCAGTTTATGCACTTATCAATACAACACCTATGGTGACGAGATATTTATAGCAGACATTAATTACTTAGTAAGACTGAAATAAAAAACGTAACTGGCGCAAGAAAACGTACAAATTATAACGTAATTATTGCAAGAAATTATTAACCACATAAAAACCTTTCAGAAAATTAAAACTCGCGACAACTTAACATTTGCAACGTATAAAAATATACAAATTCAAGGCTACATTAATTGACCAGATATTGCCAAGCACAAATCCCGCAATTTAATTATAACACTGTATAACTACGATTCTTTAAATAATCCAACATAATCCAAACTGAAAAGTAACAAACAAACCGAAAAATAAATCTCAATTTATACAAAAACTTAATATTATTAAAACCGAAAGCAACCCTTAACAACCATGAGTTCAGACATGAAGATTTACCTCGAAAGTACACCCCAATATAACGGAAAGCACTCTCCTAAGTAAATTTATTACCGCGTTTGAAATATTTTTGAAAACCTTTTACAAACCAGGAGATAAACGAAAGAAATGTTCTACTTTTACGCCTAATAATAAGTAAACTGACCGGAAGAGCACTAACGCTAATTGCTAGCCGAGACGATTTAGAACAATGGGAAGATTTTAAACGCATATTAATAGTATAGTTCGAAGACCAAAGAAACATAAAATGTCTTATCCGCAATCTAATAAACCTTAGAATGGAAAGTAACCAATCCCCCATATCAATTTGGGATGAAATGTCAAGACATAAGAAGTTTAATTTTAACAAAACTAAAAATCGAAGAACCTGACCAAAATATCCGACTATTAAAGACAAAAATGTATGACGAAATGGCATTAGACACCTACATAAACGCACATAAGACTCTCAGATAAAATAAGATTCCAACATCCCCAAAATTTAGAAGAAGCAATAAATATGATCATAGAAGAAGAAAACGTCATGTATTATCAAAATAGACTATATAACCCTAACGCGAACAAAAGCTATTCACCGATAAAACCATACAAGCCGCGAGACAAATAAACACGCAACCAAAATTTACACCCTTTAACGCACAAACGAATCAACCGCAAATTAACAACACAAATTTTAACAATCAATGTAGACAATTCCCGAGACCAACATTTAACTCAAGTTTTACAAAACCCGCATTTCCATTAAGATTCAATCAATACGTAAACCAACAAAAGTAAGCATTCAGCACAAACACAATCAGAAACACGCCGATGATAAGTAAAAGTAACAACCCTAACAGTTATTACAAACCAACTCCTATGGACACCTCATCTGGTAACACCAGACAAAGTACAAAAATATCGCAAATCCGACCAAGCCATAACCAAAAACGAAACTTTACCTCAGAAGAACTATTTCACTAAGAAGTAGAAGAATTTAATAACGACAAATAATTACACAAACTCCAGTAGAAACGATAAATCAAATCATACGGAAACTTACGAACGTGACGACCCATGTGAAAATTACGAAGAGGACGATGAAGAAAATGCGTGCTCAAATTTGCAGATAGACCGATTTATAAATGACAAAACCTAATTAATTTAAATAATATCAATCAACAAATATTGCCATACATAGAAATACCCCACGCAGAACTTAAATTATTAATCGATACCGGATCTTCAAAAACACTAATTAGCCTCTGAACCGTAAAAACATTATTTAGATTTTGTAGAGAAAGCACCCTTTAAAATTAAAACAGCCCATCAAACGACATTACATTAATTTATAGCAAACATAACCCTACCAAAAACTTTCAAGGTAAAAATGAAATATAAATTTTGCATTTTCGAATTTAATGATAAATACGACGGACTAATAGGAATAGACCTTATAAGAGAATTAGGAGCCAACATTGATATAAAAAACCACTTATTAAGAATAAAACACGGACAAATCCCTATTAAATTCCAAAATACTCAAACTGAACAAAAGTACACGATAGAACCCCGTACAGAGAAACTAATAAAAATTCAAGTAAACTCAAAAAATGGCATAGGAATTATAAATAACATAACATTTCAACAAGGAGTAGAAATACCTACAGCACTAGTACAAATAAAAGACAATTATGCCACTACAACAATTCTAAACTCGAATAACTACCACGTAGAATTATCTCTGACAAACCCAATTAACGTAGAAGGATTGAACTTTAACGAAATGGGAATAGACGAAAATTTAGAAAACGATTACAACTCTATAGAAGTTCACAAGCAAGTTGTGAGAACGGATGTGAATATATTGTATTCTTGTATTCCAGACGTAAGTACTACTGCAGGTGCAGGTTACAGACGGTAAATAAACCGAGATTACTTAGAAATTAAGATTGTTACATTGTATAATAAATAGAATAAAGAAATAAGCAGACATGAGCTCTGCAAGTTCCCACAGACATGTGAGGGGCAGAGACAACATAAAAACCCCGAGAGCCCCAGATCAGTCAGTCAGTCTTGAGTATTTCAGCTTTTACATTGTTGTTTGCTTAGGCTGCTCGCCCTCATTAAACTCAATTATTATTTAATTTCGAATTAGTTTAATTTTATCAAGTTTGTCAAAATTCTACATGTAATTACTGTTTAATAAATAAATTTGTTACAAGAAGTTTTGGAAGAAGTGTTTAAAAAGACCTGCCTAATAGTAGCTCGCAACAGTATGTTTTATTTTATGTACAGATCTATAAAATATAAGTGGAAGAGACGTTTTAGCAGTTAGATTCTTTTACCGTTCAAATTAAAAGATACTATTTTAAATAGTTTAGTTTCAACGGCTAATTTAAATATGAGTTTTAATTGAAACGTCAACGTTGACCTTGAAACAGCCAAAAATAATTGTTTCGCGAGACGCGTGTATCGCTGCCTGCATTCCAAGAGTATGTACACTTAATACAACATTTATCTCTAGAATTAATACTATATATACAACATTGGCAATGCAGCATTTTGTCCAGTTGTGACGTCATCCTAAAGTTAAGGATAACAAAGCTCTTGTAAACATTAAAAATTACAAAAACTTGTAACTTTAACTTATATAATTATACTTAAAATTACAAATACATTTATTGTTACAAATATGTGTAATTTCTCATATCTACACAAGTTTTATGATTGTGTATTTATAGTAAACAAGAAATATATTGTATTCCAGACGTAAGTGATACTGCAGGTGCAGGTCACAAAGGTTAAGAAATCGCGATTACTTAGAAATTAAGGTTGTTACATTATATAATGAGTAGAATAAAGAAATAAGCAGACATGAGCTCTGCAAGTTGCCACAGACATGTGAGGGGCAGGGACAACATAAATACCCCGGGAGCGCCAGATCAGTCAGTCAGTCTTGAGTATTTCAGCTTTTACATTGTTGTTTGCTTAGGCTACTCGCCCTCATTAAACTCAATTATTATTTAATTTTGACTTAGTTTAATTTTATCAAGTTTGTCAAAATTCTACATGTAATTACTGTTTAATAAATAAATTTGTTACAAGAAGTTTTGGAAGAAGTTTTTAAAAAGACCGCTCCCAAGACCCGAAACGTAACTCGCATAACTATACTATTTGATGGGTAATTCTGATTGTCCACCACGGAACATCCTTTGTATTTGTAGAATCCTGTCTGTATTTCATATAATCCATGTCTACATCTACTCATGGATTAGGCTGAAAACAAAAATCTAATTGACGATTTATAGCGTAAACAATTTTCTGTAACTAGCAAAAGTCAAATTAATAAGATAGAATTAGCCATAGCATTAATTATTAAATCCTTTATTAATAAACATGGTTGTAAAATATGAAATCATACATTCTGCAATTTTGTAGAAAATAAACATCGCTTCTGTATAAGGAATTTGATAACAATTAATTATTCTCTTTAAGGATTTTTTATGTGGTTATGTGGGTTACTACGATACCGGTTAAAATTAACATTACCTTCTTTACGGAAGTGTATCCCGGAAACGAAAACTCATGTTTTCCTGTATTCATTAAATTTTGTTAATGAAAACCAAACGGTTATTTACACTTTTTATACACCTCATTCAAAACAATAATGATATGCAATTTCTGTAGTGACATCCCTAACAATGTATGCCAAATAAATAAATGACGGTTTTGGATAACTATTGTTAGGGGAGGAGGTATACAGGGGTAAACTGCCCCATCAAAATTCGGCAATTGACAAATTAAATTTAGATGGCACATTTAAAAATCAAAGTATTGAAATTGTAAACAAGCGAATTTTTATATTTTTTGCTTCAATGATTTTTGCGGTTCACTTGTATTTTTTCTTACGAAAGAGTAGTAAATAAGTTACAATAAATGTATCCAACCTAAAAGTTTAAAAATAAATTACTCACGTGATAGCCATAAAAAAGCAAGATAAGACCATACTTAGAATATCTCTAAAATGAAATTGGTCACAGTGTATGAATCGAACCTTTTTTTCTGGCCGCCATTTTAAGGTTCTTATTGTACGCTTAATAAAGTTTTTAAATGAAACCTCACGGAAACCACTAATCAGTCAATCTAAAGATGTCGCGCCACAGGGTGGTTACCAATTATCCTTTGTGTACAGATGCCTCATCACCGTTCGGGTGTATTATTCTGGTCAACTGTAGACTAAGTGACGCCTCTATACAATACACAGAGAGAAGGAATTCTGCAAAAACAGAAATACGTTCAAAAAGTAACAATGACAGATGTCAGATCGGAACGATTGTGGTGTATCAGAACCACTGACAATCTGTTAAAATTGTTCTGGCTAAATGTGGATCCAATACGGAAATTTTTAACACTTCTTTGCAATGGAAATACAAAAATTTTGCGTAACAAAATAATCTGGCAAATTATGCTGCCTCAAAAAATAATAATACAATGATTGTAAAAAAAGCACTTACGATCTAAATGCAAACCACATATAACTGCAACGCAACGCACAGAAGCTTATTATCATCAAATTTTAAAGCATACGGTAGACTTTTGATGGGTTTACGAAGTGTTGGGGTATTATATTAATCAGTGTAGCGCTCTCAACTAGGTTTAGTTTTACGAAATTGCAAGGGTGTAAACACCGGTCGATATTTAAAAACGGTAATGAGTAAAAGTGGCATAACGCATCAAGCAGAAATTGATTATTACAAAAGTTTTAAAAATACATACACAAAAACTTAACCCATCGAATATAATAAAGTTATAATAGATCATTAAATCTCTGAATTTGAAATGCTGCCACGTGTAAATCTTTTTTATTTGCATATTCGATTCACAAACGCTCAATTAATGTTCATCATCACCTGCTTATTCCGTATTGTTTAGATAGGGACTGGTATAAGGATCGGTTCTTAGATTACGCTGCCCTACTTATTCATTATTGGCTTTACAAGGTATTTTGATAATAGGTATAGGGGATTTTTGAAAATCTAGAAAAGAAAAGATTCATTTCCCATCATTAATTTAATCAATTTACTTCTCATAAAAATACGGTTGTTAAGTTCTCATGTGCTAGAGGTGAAAAATATAATTTATTGATGTAATCCGTCAAATAAGTCTTTCCACGCTCCTTGAAGACTGTGTCGTTATTGCCCAACCAATAAAAACGTTTAACGGTTGGTGGAACGATGACGAGTTCATGTGAAAGCGCGTTTTGCAGGAACCTATCTTAAACTACCCTACCATATCGACGTGTTCGTTAGTGCGTGTTGAAGTATACAGTAAAGTTTACCTTGAATTACTCTACAGTTTCTTTAATTACCCTAATTTCTTTTGTTGTGTTGCCTAAAGTTGTATGTTCAACAACAATTTACCTGTAGAATTTGAAGACAAACCGCCTTCAACCTTACGAAGACTCTGCTGTATATTTAGACGCTAAAACAAGTTTACCGGGAGACCAAGGGCCCTAGCCCTACCTTAAAATACCTGTATAAATAAGGTAAATCTTCTTGTGTTAATTAAATTGTTTCATAGATTGTATTAAAATTTGTAATATCGCGTCCTCTGTAGAACAATGAATGCCTGGTACTAAGAACCCTGACTTCAACTGTCACTTCTCCGTAATAAATTGGTTTGTTTTAATTTATAATTTCTCAATTAGCTTACAAAGGAAGTTTTGCTGGTATTTTTATAAACTAAATAGTAATAAAGTGTTTTCGATTTTCATTTGAACTCGGCATTTGATTACCTTCATGTCAAAAATGACCATTTATTACTATGGAGATGATTCCCACACCCCACCCTTCCACTATGTTTCCATAGAAACTTTTGCTGGTATTGTTGTAAACATTAGAGTATTTTTTATTTTCGTTCGAATTCAGCATTCGATTGCCTTCAATGTCCAAATGGCCATATAATATGTTGGAGATGATTCCAAAACATGTTTTTGAAAAAGCATTTGGTACTGAATTGACGTTACGTTTCTGAATTAATATTACTCTACGGGGGGGCGACGTGACATAACAATACATTAGTGCATCGCATAGTTTTCAGTGGTGCGGGGTCGATTCTATAAAAGTAAATATACTACTTTCAGAGGTATGCAAGTTCTGACACTTCTACAAAATACATTTTGCTTACTTCAAAACTCGTTTAAACTTTCTAGTCCCTGTTTTGCCTTAAAGTGCCAACTCACCTGGAGGAAGTTCCAACTAAAGCCTACCCGGAAGTTGGTGTTCCGAGTGACCGTTTAACGGTTTACACTGCAATTGTAGGTTAATCGTCTTTCTTACACCCTTATCACCTCCTTCCACTAGTCTGCTATAAAAATAAAATAAAACTCTACATTGTGTATACCTAACCTATATTGTGAAACATGACTAGAACAATGAATAACAACAAAAAAAACTATGATCTACCCCTAATTGACGCGTCGCTAAAAAACAATCAAATCTTATTAATGATGGAAATTTAACCAATTTAATCTAAACATATGGATTATACGGATACAGTTGTGAGCTTCTCTTCCGAAAAACTTTGCTGGTATGTCACGTGCTGAATTGACGTTATGTTTCTGATTTAATTTTACTCTACAGGAGGAGGAATAGAGAGAGGGTGTGATTTATGAAAGCAAATATACTACTTTTAGGCGTGTACAAATGTTGATACTTCTACTAAATGATTTAACGCTTACCTCGAAATGTCTTTAAACTCTTTTGGCTCTGTATTGCCTTTGAGCACTAACCCATGTGGAGAAAATCCCAAATAAAGCCTACTCCGAAGGCGGGTGTTACGAGTAACAGTTTAGAGGTTATAACTGCAGTTGGAAATTAATGAAGCATTGCTTACATCCTTATCACCTCCTTTAACTAGTCTAGTATACAAAAATTAAATAAAACTCCACGTCGTCTATACCTAACCTATATTGTAAAATATGATTAGAACAGTGAATAACAAAGGAAACACTATGATCTACGCATAATTTGTCAAATATGCGTGTAGCTAAAAAACAACCTAATATTTTCAATAATGGAAATTCAACCAATTTAATTTTTACATATAAATTATGCGGATAAATTGCGAGCTTTTCTTTACAAAACGCTTTAAATAAGCGCGCATCAACGTTAATAGCCATTTTTAATAATAATAAGCTCCACACATTATCATTATTATCAAACTCAATTATTCATTCACCATATCAAGACAGCATGTGATGTTAATAAGGTTTTTCTTCTTCAAGCTTTGTCGACTTCTAGTGCAGAACCCGTAGCAGGTAAAAATCCAGTTTAATAGTTACACAATAGCATCCAGCACGGTCAACTTCCACGATAACTATGGGTATATACAATTCGCGTGATCGTATTCACGTTCGGAAAACCAGTTTTGACTAACGGTTCAAGAGTTTGAATACCATCACGTTAATTACTTGGTCTTGAACTTCGTTCCGCGTGTCGATTCGAAGCACTACCGACTGATGTCTAGTCTTGAATAACTGATGAATAAATTGCTACGTAAATCATAATACAATCGACAGAAACAACAGGTACCGGGCTCAGTGGGAGAGTAGGAGGGTCGTAGGAGAAGAGCGACAACCTCCGGTGCTCGACTGTAAGAAAAGTCGTGTTGTGGTAAATATCTGAAATAAAATAAATAGTAAAACAACATTATAATCATGTAAGATATTGCTCCTACTACTCAGTAAAGTAATAAACAAATATCAACTCAAATTATAGATATACTATATATATATATATATATATATATATATATATATATAATTATTAATAGAGAAGAATAATCCACATTTGGAATGCAAATGAATGCTTAATATATATTAATAGTTATTAAGATGAAATAAAACCCAACTTTGTATTTAAAGTTGAATTACCATTTCAAATCGAACTAGTAATTGAAAACCACTAAAAGAACGGCTACAGCAGGATTTGAACCTGCAACCTCGGATTTTCCGGATCAGTGCTCTAACCAATTGAGCTATCTAGCCTAATTGTTTAGATGATGTTATACTTAATACTACTGAAGCTTGGCTCTTGTTAACGATTTTCAATAGTCTCATTTAAGAAATTGAACTAGTATACATTTGTAATTGATCATCCCATTTTGCAACGTTGAATAATAAACATGTATATTATATATTGATAAGATTTAGTTATAGATGAAATGAAAACCAACTTTGTATTTAAAGTTGAATTACCATTTCAAATCGAACTAGTAATTGAAAACCACTAAAGAACGGCTACAGCAGGACTTGAACCTGCAACCTCTGATTTTCCGGATCAGTGCTCTAACCAATTGAGCTATCTAGCCTAATTGTTTAGATGATGTTATACTTAATACTACTGAAGCTTGGCTCTTGTTAACGATTTTCAATTACGTCTTGCATTTAAGGTTAGAGCACTGATCCGGAAAATCAGAGGTTGCAGGTTCAAGTCCTGCTGTAGCCGTTCTTTTAGTGGTTTTCAATTACTAGTTCGATTTGAAATGGTAATTCAAGTTTAAATACAAAGTTGTGTTTTCATTTCATCTTAATAACTATTAATATATATTAAGCATTCATTTGCATTCCAAATGTGGATTATTCTTCTCTATTAATAATAATATAATTACATGTTTGTATTATTCCGAACGTTGCAAAAATGGGATGATCAAGTTATTAGTACATGAATTATGTATATAACTAGATTCAATTTCCTTAAATATACTATATACTACTATATATATATATATATATATATATATATATATATATTACCATTGATTTTTAGGTTAGAACTAATGGTAGATAGGTCAGATAATCATTTATGGCAGGGTACACCATGTATATAGAAGGTGTGTAATAATTTAAAACATTTTTCTAAGCTATAGTATAGGAATTTGCAATTTAAAATAAGCTTTAAGGTTAATTTTGCTTCATTTTAGAGTTAGAGTAAAAATCAATTACAATTATTAGATATAGGAAATGTATAAGTACCATGTAAAGTTAGTAGTAGGAAAGCTTTTCATTTCGTGGCATAAAAATCAATAATTTGAAGAGGGCGAAACCTTTAGTGATATCAAGTAACTGATATTCAAAGTGTAATTAATCTATTTGTGTATATAGCATAGTGTAGGGTAATATAAAGCTGGAACATTTATAATTTTTCAAAGGTTCATATTAGTATAAGATATAAAAGTGTTGCCAAGAAACAAGTTAACGATTATGCGTTTCTAAGAAAGAACGTGCAGTAAACGAAACATTTCCAGTAAAGTCTAGCATTGTAAATACATTCGGCGTATTAATTTAACACCCTGTAAACAAGCATCAAGGTTTCTAAGTAAAAGATCGTTAAAAATGAACAGCAGGTCTATGTAGATAGGGTGTCAAAGGTTACATACAAAAATGGATCGATAAAATAAAGACAAAGATTGTGTTTTGCATAAGGTAACAAAGATATCATATGGTTAGTTGTCATTGACTTTAAAACGTCTGTAAGACAAGGAAATTATAAAGGTAAATAAGCAAGACTGAGATGCAGCGTATTTTCATAAGACAGCGGTTTGGAAGGGAATTGAGAAGTACGGTACAAGGCTACAGACAGAGTAGGACTATTAGACTGTGTATGTAAGAACGAGAAAGACGATAGTGTAGATTGGTAGGGTAGAATAGAACTTGTAAACAGCGGGGATAAAGGTAAAGAGATATAACATACGGGTTAGACAAGGATACAAGAAACGGATAACTGATGTAGAAAATTGAGGAAAGATACAAAACAAAGGACAGAACATTTTTGATGCAGGTTCGAGAGAGATGACCGTATATGTGCATATGAGAGAGGCGTATTTTGGATGCTTGTGTTGGTGCCAGTTGACGGGGACTTTGACAAATTTGACAGCCGTTGAAAATTTTAATGAGGATTTCGGAGTAAAATGTTTGTTTGTGACTGAAAATTCTGAGATTTTCGAGACGGTTGGCAAACGGCTGTCAATTTTACCGTGAATAGCTGAAGGTTAGTGGCTGGACTTTTAGAATTAGACGACGGTTAGGTGTTGTTGTGTGCGTGGGTTTGTGGAATCGGTAAACTGTTTAACAAAGTTTACCAAGAAAGCGTGTTTAGTTAGGTGGTGTGAATCGATTCGGGGGGCATTTTTAAGTCTATATAAACTAAGAGGAGGCGGTATACTCTCTCTTTCTTTTTTGATCTTCAGTCAAGCTTCGAACTACAATAGCAAATTGTTACGTGACTAGTGAGTTTGAAATTTTAATTACAATAAATTAAGTACGCACAAGTTGGTGCAAGATTAAAATAGTAGTCGTGAATTGGATAAAATACATTTTGAAAAGCAAAGCTTGATGTACGTAAGTAGACGTCTTCCTATTTTTGGTTGGAGGTGCACTGACAAGGAGTAATGGATGTTGATGGACTAGTAGCGGATGTACGATAGTTTTGAAGTACCGTACACTAGATGCAGAGAGATCTGGGTAGATGATAGCTGTTCCTGATGGTGGGAGTCAACTTGGGGTGATTCTTGTACGTGCAGTCATTAAGGAGGACTACGTCAGAGATGGTTTCAGGATAGAAATCTGGTTGTGCTACATTCCAGGTAACTGAATTTTATAAAAAAAATTTTAACTGTTGTGATTGTTTGGGTGTTATGACATTTTGTGTTTTTTGGGTAGATTTCGTTGAATTATATGGATTTAATAATTGATTGTTTATCTTTGATAAGGAATTATTTGAAAATATTTATGTAGAATTATGTATTATAAAATGAGCGTGTAATATTGGTTTTTGTACAAAGTAAACGGGTTTTTGATAATTTTTCAGTGCAATAGGTACAGAAAGGTTTTTACTATGAGCTCGCATTAGATCTGTGGTTTTAAAATAACATTTAGAGATAAGCCCAGTTACTTTTAATAATTATAGATGTAAATAGACAAATTTTAAAATTATTATATTTTAAAATGACTTCATGTAAAATTGAAGATGGTTGTTAAATATCCGAGGTGTGAATTAAGAATGTTGAGACTAAGATTTTTTTGATAGTCGAATTTTCTTTCTTTGAATAGTAGGGTACTATTTTCAGAGAGCAAATGAGCAGCCGTGGCGAATATCCCTGAGGAAGCAGAGCAATAGGTTGGAGGTTTGGCGTCCTATTTGTTTCAGGTAGTTTCAGAGAATTTATGGCTTCCCAAGCGAGGGGCTTCGAACAGTAGACTCCGCAGCATTTATGTCGACCCAACGCTGGGACTACGTTTCCAGGAGTTTCAGAGTATTAATATTGACCCAACAGTGGGGTTCGAATTAGTGATCAAGCGCTTGTTTTTAGAGCTAAGTTTTGGAGTAATATATATATATATATATATATATATATATATATTGCTGTGATAAGAGGTTGTTTAGGGGTGCATTGAGTAGTAAGGGTCGCATAATAACTGTAAATAGCAATGGGAATCAGAAAACTGCATTTATTTAGCAGGAAAATAAATAATTCACACATTATGTAAATAGCAAGCATTTAACACCCTGTATATGGACCGTAATTAACTTTAATCAATGCCAGTAAGCACATCTTCCAATAATAGAACGCGTATTCAGCAGAGAAATAATCATACATGTAATTAAACTACGTTGAGAAGTGTTCAACAAGTTTATAAAACAGATACGCAAAAGATAAGATAAAACCTAATAACTGTTCATGCAATCACGCTTGTAATAAAGAAGGTACAATAAGCGCTTTGATAAGAAAACTCACATTCAAAGATGAGTTTAAATAAACACATAAACGAAAACAGCAATCGTGTTACATCATTTATTTTTTTACAATTCTCCAAAAGCTTTATCTACACAAAACAACAGACATAAGCTAAAAGTCCAGCAACGATAGCAATTAAAACAATAGTAAATAACAGCATGATACGTAACTCCAAAATAGTTTCATCAGAAATCAGCTTGAAAATATACTAGGAATGTCCAAGACAAATATGGTTGGTCGCAACAATTTGCAAGGCTGCTTGGAAAACCAATCCAAATGTAGAGGGAAAAAGCTATATAACGCCCAGAAGTGATAAGAGACAGTCAGTCTTAATTTGAAGCACGTCGAATCCACAATACTCATAATCAAATATTTACGCGTCAGATAAATAAATTTTATATTATAGTGCAAAACAGTGCTGTGTAAGAATTGCGTTAAGAATACATGAAAAAGCTTTTGCCATTTTTGCAGAAAACGTGAGTAGAAATTGGTTAATTAATTTAAATTAAGTATTTATAATGATATAAGGCTTCTAATCCGCGTCTAATACAATTCTGGTTCACTTCTAAGTCAATTCTAATCCATGGTCCTAAGGCTGGTATTCTAATCCGCTGCCAATCGGTTTCTAAAACAATTCTGGTCCACTTCTAATACAATTCTAATTCATGATACTAAGTCTGGTATTCAGAAATTCATTCCAAGTGGTATTTAAGTGAAGAGGTCCAAGGCATATACAGAGAAATATAGAATAAAGCACGAAGTGAATTTTGGAAACAAGGGGTAACCGTACTGAATTATTGGTTCAAACATAAGGAGTACAAAGCAGAGCATTTGTTTTTGATTGAGGACAATAAGGGGGTGTTGATCCACAACACGCAACAACTCATCAAAATATCACAGGTCAGAGCTGCTTAGTTTTAAGGAATCTTTTTAAATTTAAATTTTAACACTGAATATATTAATTTTCTCACAAGTTTGTAAGGAGTTAACAAGAACATTGAATACGTTGAAACTTACGTAAAAATCATAAAAGGGTCTTGAACGTTCCAGATTTTTTTTGTAAAAGGTGTCGTTTTTGGTGACTTTAAATTAAATTAAAAGGATATAAATTTTTGGGATAAATAATCCAAGTAATATTGATTGATTGAAGGGTGTATTTAAAGGATTACAAAAATTGTAAAGTGTAAATATTATTTCCTTTCATTATATGAATATTGATTGACTTTGTTTTATCAACTCAAACAGGTAACTATAAAGGGGTACATAAAAATTGATCATCGTAACGTTGTGCACTCTGTGTACATTAAAAAGGGGCTAACCGTAGCATAATAAAAGTAGAACATTTGAGAAAAACACAGAGCGGTGGCGTTCAGCTGAACGTTTATCACATCGGCATACGGCGTAATCATATCAATATATATATATATATATATATATATATATATAATAATGTCACAGGAGTATAGCGGTAATATGGTTAGGACTCACCAGATGGACGTATAAGGTGGCTTCGCTGCACGCATCAATAGGACGGACAGCTGGACCCAGTGAATACCAACTATCTATACGGGGGTAAAACATCCTTACGGTATCTCAGACATTTCTCCCACGGAAGAAGTTGAGGAGCAAATATGAACGAATTAAGGAATGCACAAGTAAATTTACAATTTGTAAACTGCAAATTAGCTTACTACATGAGAGGATTATCACTCCAAAGACACTCACAGCGTCAACTTCACCATGTGCAAATCCGACAGAAAACCTCTATAGTAAGATCATGACGAACAAGGAATTTGCTTTTGTTGAACATGAATATTGTTCGTTATATAGCTTTAGCAAAAAAATTAGACTGTTCTTTCATCACAAACAAGGTCTAATTCAACACGTTATCAGAAAAGGTGTGTGTAGAATTCATAGCAAGCCTTTATCAATTAATAAAGCCAATCAACATTTCAAAGAGCTGAATGCAATCACTTAACGTAAGTAAACCAAAACTTCATGATTCCTGAACTCGTATAGATTTTTACAATTAACTTTATTGTGCCGGTTAATTCCAAAGTGTATATTTGTAAATTAACTGAATTTATTACAAAAGGGCGTAAAGTCCCGATATTTATTACCATTTGTATTTAACGTACCAGATTCTATACTATTTATCCTTTAATCCTAATTTAATATGATATTGGAATAGCAACGTTATTAAATATAAACTACTAAAGCTTCTCAATTTATAGGTTGCTTCCGTGATTAAAGCTCATGTAACTAACTGAAATTAATAAACGCATTTCTCCTACCTAATGTTTGCTTAAGTAACGTACCAGCCCTACAGGTCTTTTGATAAACTACACGGTAATATAATATTTGCTTTGAACCCAACATTGACTTCCGTTCATGTCAAAATTGCCATTTATTAATTTGGGGATGATTTCCACCCCAAACAATGTTTCCGAAGAAACTTTTGCTGGTATTGTTGTATACTACATAGCAGAGTATTTTCGATTTTGGTTTGAACCCCGCATTTGAATACTTTTATGGCAAATATAGCCATTTATTCCTTTGGGGATGATTTCAACCCTCAATGTTTTTGAACAAGCTGTTTCTAAAATCTTTTTCAGCTTCGCCTTGTTGTACATATTATCATACAGAGTGGTAGAAAAGTCCCGGAACGGTCAAATATTTTGGGAAATACTCATCGCATCAAAAAAAGAAAAAATACGTGTCAATACTTTTTTAAAGGCTATCCAATGACACCAAAATTGAACCCCCCCCCCTGGGGGTAGGGGTGAGGCAACTTTAAAAATTTAAGTGGAAACCCCCATTTGTTATTGCAGATTCGGATTCGCCACAAAATGTTAGTCATAATTTTTTTTAGGTTTTTTGTAGATGGCGCTGCAATCGACAAAAATTAACTATTTCTAGAAGAATTAATGGATCAGAAAATAAAAGAAGTAAAATAATAAATTATTTATTTCATACATAACGAAATTACCGCCGAAGGTGTACAAATTGACCATTTGTCGCGCTTTTAGGTCTTCCAGATCTTGGTTCATCCTTCACCGAACCAGTTCGCTCAAAACGATTCACTGTTCGACTCACAGTAGATTTAGAAATCGGTTGACGTTCCGCATTGACTTCATTGAATAAATCTGCGACTTGCTGCAATGATCTTTCTTTATCTCCATACCCCCGCATCATCAGGACAATTATTCTTTCTCTTTCAGACAGAGACATCACGAAATAATATCAAAAGCTAGTAACGAAATGAATACTAAAAATGAATGTAATTCTGACATTTTTCGATTTCAAATGTTTTTGTACCCTATTTTGGTTTTGTCAATTACAACGCCTTCTATCATCCAAAATGGCTTATATCGTAGGTCAATTTGAGGTAATTTATCCGGCGGAATCCGAATCTGCAATAACAAATGGGGGTTTCCACTTAAACTTTTAAAGTTGTTCCACCCCTACCCCCAGGGAGTGGGGGTGGGGGTTCAATTTTGGTGTCATTGGATAGCTTTTAAAAAAATATTGAACACGTATTTTTTCTTTTTTTGATGCGATGAGTATTTCCCAAAATATTTGACCGTTCCGGGACTTTTCTACCACTCTGTATATATTTTATAAATTAACTTAAAATTTAATTTAGAATGTTTTTCTTAGCGGACGCTGTAACTTTTTTTGTATTGTTTATTGTCCTAATTCTTTTTGTATCGTGTTCCTGTGCGTGTGTAGGTGAGAATAGATAGGTTGAATTTTTGAAAATGTCCTTGGCAGCTAAAATTTTGCCCTTTCATTATTTTTTAAGAACGATCTTCTGTGCGGGACAGTATTTTGGCTGCCAAGGGGGTATTTTCAAAAATTCATCCGCATACACCCAGAAATACGATACAAAAAGAATTAGAACAAAAACAAAATACAAAAGAAGTTGTGAGCGAAAACTACTACTGCAGCTAGTCTTAATTATTTTTGTTACGCAATGAGATTCTGTGTTAAACTTAGTTCTTTGTTATTGAAAATATTTGGTTTTTGCTACGTTGCAATAGCAGTTTTCGAATAATTTTCAAGTAGTACAATAGAAATGGCAAGTGAGATATTGGTAAGCTGCAATGATTTATGATAAGCATTCCGGAATTATCGATTTCGTGGCTTCTGTAATGTGGCTGATAGCTTTACCACTCGTTATAATTTAAATTTGCAAGTCATAGTGTTGATGTGATTGTAGGTTATTAGTAGTTTCTCAAAAGTTTTTACATTTTATTATGCTGATGCTCAAGGATAGTAAAACCTTAACAATGACGCAGCAATTTTTTCCAAAGCTATTAAAATTCATTTACTGTTTTTTAGTATTAAAATCAAGATTGTAATTTTACTAATGCTTTAGGAGCTCAAGGGCAGCTTCAAGGGTACTTCCTGTTCCTACACATTGGAAAAAATAAATGTAATAGTGAGTAAGTATGAGAATTCATCGGCATCGGCAGCTTGGTAAAAATTCCCAATCATTTCCACTTTATACACCCATTCTAAGATTTGGCATTGTAGTAGGGAAATTAGGCATTTATTTTATCGACAGTCATTTTTCCGTTAATTTACGACATTTTAAGATAGTAAAGAAATTATGGTAATCGGAGGAAGTTGAATTCGTTACGAGCCTACGCTACGGCCTCATAATAATTAATAATTAGAACTTATAATATTGGGAAACTTATAATCACTCATCCGATTATATTTGTCTTATTCATACCAAATTATTACGAATAATTTAGAAATTTTACTACAGCTCACGTTTACAGCGTCATTATAGGACATTCGTTATGATTCACGTGGTAACCCCTCCTTTCCCAATGCTAACCACGACACAAACTATAAATTATTGTTGTACATTTCTGTTAGTCAGTTAGTTCTGTGCAGACGTCTAATCAACAAGAACCAGTACAATGGCTCCAAAATTATACTATATGGACTCCAGTCCTCCTGTACGATCAGTCCTATTAACCGCCAAAGCTCTTGGTTTGAAACTGGAGTTGATACCCGTAAACCTTATGGCTGGGGAACATCTTAAACCAGAATATCTTAAGGTAATTAATTTTTAAAATCATTAATTGCTTATGGGAGTTATTGATTTTTGGGGTGATTATTAGAGTATGTAAATTAAACACGCGAAACTTCAATTTATTAATTTAATTGGCTGTGACGGCCTCGATATTGTAGGAATGGAGTATAACCATTAAAAATGCTATTGTTTTTTGGTATAAATTCATTAGTCTCCATCTAAGTCAGCTTGCTTTTACATTCAATGAATTTGATATTTACAGTAATACACAATTTTTTTTAATTGGGTCGGGTCAAAATTTTTAGAACGCTCACGCCATGTTGAATTAATGCCCTTAGGTCATCTTATAACAGGTATTACTTCAGCGAAGGAATGCCTATTGAACTTGTATTTTAATGAACGTGTTTGCTGGTTGATTCACATCTGCATTCTCGGCCTTGAACCAAAGAATATTTATCCTTATTAAATATGTAATATGTAAATATGTAATTCTAGATAAATTATGTTTGTTAATTAACACTTCTTATGTAATTATGATAATCACGACATGCTGCTGAATTAGTTTCAGTGGTACTCGAGACATAATTGTGTCTGTACATACCTATGTAAAACAATACCTAATTTAACAAAACAATTAACTGTCGTTCCTAGGATTCGTGACGCGGATCTTGATTATGCCCCAATATAGATTAAGGGTCCTAGATGACGTGTTTTTGAAGCGGTTTATTACAAACTTATCAGTTTATTAAGCACACACATCGATTTTATTTCTTATAATGACCACTTTCAAGCACGAGTAAATTAATGCTGAATTTTTCCCAAATTTCTGTAATATTAAATATTAAAATTTTATGAGCAGCTTCTATACTTATGAATGTAAGTTTCAGCGTTCGAAGGCAAACTGATTTGAAGTATTTTGTCTTCTGCTTGAAGGCTTCTCGGTTTGCAACATTCAGTCAGAATTGCTTACCAATATTTTCTGATAATTTTACATCATTATCAATAGATTTTCAGTCCTGGAAATGGTAGGATGCCTACCTCCATTGTTTCCTATTCTGAGCTAATGTACACACTTTCCTGAAATTTTCAGTCAACATTTTTCACTATCTGTTTTCAATAGTCTAATCTACGTCTACCTCTACCTCTCTTTTTTCTTTCTTTGCTTCTAATGTATCTCACACTATTCCCTCATACCTCAGAACATGCCCTGTCATCCTATCTCTCCTATTTTTATTGTTTTTCACATATTTCTTTCTTCCTCTACCCATTTATAGTACCTATTTATTCTTAACGTTGTCTGTCCACGATATCTTCATCATTCGTCTCGTATCTTTTTTAGTATTTCGAACATTTTTTTGCCATTTTACATTTTCGAATCCTTTTTCAGATCTACAAACCCTATATACACGCTTTCTCTTTTTTTCTATTGTTTTCTCCATTATCACCCTCAAAGTTAATATGGCATGTTGGCATGTCGTGTATCCCTGTTTCGTCTAAACCCAAATTGATTCTCCTAGTATTTCTTCAACCCTTTTTTCGTCCATCTTTGTACTATTATAGTTCATATTTTGACAGGTGTGTTGTTACTTATTATTCGAAAATTTTCACATTTATCCGCACCTCTCGTTTTTGATATAGTGACTATGGTGCTACGTTTGAAATCTTTAGATATCTCGCCTGTCATACATATAGCTGACAAGTAGAAGAGACGTTCTATTCCTGCTCGTCAAACAGCTTTTAGAATTTCTGTTTGTACTTTATCGGTAGTTAAACTCGCTTCTATGTATAGGATATCCTAAGTCATCCTTTTCAATGTGTTTTCTGTTGTAGTTCTTCTAGTTCAAATCTTGCATATAAATCCTCTATATATTCTTACAATCTATCCATTTTCTATAATTATGTCTCTTCCTGCGTCCCTTATATTTTTGCTATATGGATTTATATCTCGTATTAATTAGTTTGTATGCTTTGTCTCTTCCCAAATTCCATCTAGGTTTGTATCTCTTTACACTTTTTCTCGATTCATTGTTTTTAGTTTTCTTGCATTTGGGATTGATCTTCCATTTTATGACTTTGTATCTTTGTTTCCCTGCTTCGTCTGATCTGTGTTTGTATTTTCGTCTTCCGTCTATTAAATTCACGATACTTTGTCACCCATTTTCAATATTTGGCAACATAGCTGACAGCTAATCATATGACGTCATGGCCCTGATTCGACGAATAAAGTAGGCCTTGTAACAATTTTTTGTTTGTAACAAAATTTCCGTACTGTGTAACAAAGCTATATTATGGCAGAAGGAAAAAATTACAAAATTCGCTAAAAATTATTTATTTGCAAACCTATATAAGTTTTCGAATTCTTAATAAATCTTTAATCCGATATGGCAAACAACAAACGATCTGTAATTTTCTAGTTTAATTAAATTGCAAGGCTAAACTTCACATTCTGTACCAATAACAGTATTGGAAATAATTCAGGTGTTTTAAAACCTTGCTTAGAACATTTTATAGCAATCTTATCATTAAAAGTCCATGTAAATAACTCATTGTTCGCGTATATCTCAAGGTTTTCAACTTGTTTCGTAAACACGGCACGTGGTCACCAAGCATTTAGCATAAAAATACGAGAAGACAAAAAATTCTCAGATCGAATTTTTATAGGTTATTTACCTGATCCGCTCACGCCCATGTTAATCTTCGAGCAAAGCGGGATGGGAGTCGTTGATGCGCAAAATTTCTCAGGTCAATATGTACCACAACTCCGAGTCAGTCTGGGATCCGTTGAGTTTCATACCTGTAAGTGAACAGCAGAAGATGAACTGAAACTTGATAATAACCACGGTAGCAGTCGGCGAGAAGTGGTTAGGAGATTGTGAGCCTATTACTTTTGCCGAAACTTTCACTGGATTTACTTAACCCTCTAGTTCACATATGATTAATTTAGTAGCCGTAAAAACCCCATAGCTTCAGTTCATGAGATCCGTTAGTGGAATGCTGTAATCAAACTTAATATTATTTTTTATTAATATAATATATATATATATATATATATATATTTATATAAACAGTTATAAGATCAAATGAAAACCCCAACATTTTATGTAAAGTTGAATTACCACTTCAAATCAAACTGGTAATTGAAAACCGCTTTTGAAATGGTAATTCAACTTTACATAAAAAGTTGGTTTTTCATTTCATCTTATAACTGTTAATATATATTAACAAACATGCATTTGCATTCCAAATGTAAATTATTCTTTTTCGCTAAATATATATTGCCGTGGATTCTGGGCCACCGTACAATTTTCAAAAACAAAATTTTATAAAAAAAATTTCTTACCCTTTATTTCGCACGCCTTCGGATTTCTCTGCTCATCCTGGCTAGTTCAGCAATCGGCCTATTTTTGAATACCTATTTTTACGTACATACCTCTCTCACACATACACCATCAAATGAAATTACCAAAATAATACAACAACCATACAACCCTTTATTTACACATATTAACGGATAAAATATTTACACGTGAGTACAAACGATTTAGTACAATTGTTACCAGCTCAATTATTAAATGTTTTAAAGTCCTTGATTTTTAAATTATTTTTACAAAAATTCTACATGATATGAGTAGATGGGCCCCACATGCAACCCTAGTTTGATTTCATACTGGTCTATTGTGAGCTCATTATAACCAAGTCTTTGTAAATGCTTTTAACCTTGCACTTTATTGAAAACAAATTTACAGACCCGTTTACTCCTTACAACCACAATTTATAGCCTGAATAAACCTTTATATATCATCAATAAACCCTTTTTTTAATTATCAAAATTAATTGTCCTGCACATGTACCTTTTTAAACAAGTTTTAAAAATAATAAATACGCCACCAATAAGTCAAACACACAAACACCAAAATATTACCACAAATGTTTATACAAAACAGAAATTTAAAGTTCGTTACCTGGAGTCACCTACGTTCCCCATCACCGCTGCAGATGGCTACCAGAAACCCTCGTCGATGTGTCCATCTACTATGATGAAGCATGTATCCACAGATCCCCACAATCCAATATCTCTGCTATCGCTCCGGTTCTTTTTCCCAGATATCAGCTTCGTCTCAACAGTTGTTATTTCATGCATACAAATTGTTTTCAGTTTGGCTTACACCAAATTATCATCTCTTCATTTAATAACTTTGTCGTAGTAACGGCACCTTTTATCTAAACAAACACCAACTTGTGCAAACACTTTTATAACTTGCGGTTCGCTACTACAGCTTTTATACTTTTAAACAGGATGTTTAATGTAACTTTAATGAACACAATAATTGCTAACCGAAAGCTTTTACTATTATAGGTTGTAGATCTAAACCCGTATTCAGATCTCAATGGAAAGGAAAAGAGAGCTTTAATATATTCGTTCGTGTATTTATATTATTCTCAAACCCCCTCCTAGTGGAACCTGTTTCATGTGAAAAGCTTGTTTTCAAAGCGGCTTCTTAAAATTTTGAACGTAACCGACTATAATTTCTGAAAAATTTCTCCCGTCCGTCGTGCCGTTTACATAGAATTTCGTTTCCTACCTTACCGTACGCGCACTTCTCGAAAACTGCTCGTCATCGACCAATGATATAATTTCCTGTCTTCACAACGCTTCACCTATCAGCTAAGATATTTCTAACTTATAATTAACCTTTTTGGCTTACATAGCTGGCAATTCAGTGACAATTTTATTAAGATCCAATTTGTGGAAAATGTTATATTTTAATTAATTTTAATCGTGATACTGAATATTAATAATATGCATATATTTACAAAAATTAAATCAGATCATTCTAATACATATATGAACTTTAACAAATTTTGAAATTATTCATTATAAACAAATCTTTAAATGACAATAATTCCTTATAAATTTCTATTCAATTAATATCTTAACTATCTTTATCTTCAAAATGATTTTTTAACTTTATGTAACTATTTTTTAATCCTTGTGAACTAATATTTTTAAAATTTTGAAGATTATATACAAATTCAAGCACTATTGTGGCATTTTAAATGCTTATTTTATGTTATAAGGAATTAACCCCGCTGTTTAAAAATATGATAAAAATCTATTTTAAATTATAAAGAGGGTCATCAGGAATTTCATCTGTATGTTCATAGTAATATTGCAGTTTTCATTTTATTATTCTAATAGTTATTTCAAATTTTGCTGATATTTTTATAAAACTCGCTAATTTTCATCATCCACCCCATCCATATCTTTTGAATATAAATCATAATTTCTATATTCCTCTGATAATGAAACTATATATGCTTAGTGTTTGAAGCATTTTATTAATTATACTTATTTACATACTATTTCACGCCAAGGTACTTGCAAACGTACAAATTCGAAATATTCAATTGTTTTATGTAAAGTATTTTTCTGAAATATCAAATAAATCATCATAAATGTTTTTAATTCTAAATCGTTGTGATTAATCTGTAAACTATGCAATCTCTAAAAATTAACGACTTTAAGACAGTTTAAGACAGTTACATGCCACCATCCTTTTAAATGACACTTCTTGCATAATTGTGGAAAGTAAGAAATGCAAATACTTTCCGTTTTATTAGAATTTGTTGCTGAAAACGGTACTATAATAAATAATTAATTTTGGCTATATGTATATTTATATTGCTATGGTATCGTTTGGCACCTTTTTGCAATCACAAATGCAAAACAAACAAGATACTTACTAAATTCATTTTACAAATTCCTAGTTTACTAATACATTATACTTCTGAAATTATTAGGAAGTAAAATAATCTACCTGTTAAACATTTATATCTTGATAAAAAATGTAGTAATCGATAAAATATTACATTTGTTTACAAACTTAGTTCTTTCAAAAGTACACTTAATTGTTTTTTGATACGTAATATCAACTTTAGTTGGAGATGTGACGTTTTTATACAAATGTTTGCCCTTGTTCCTTTCAAACCCTGCAGAGTTATAATCGTATAATGCTACTATACGTTATTAAAATTTAAACCAAAATAAAGTGTGTCAGAACGATAATTGTAATAAGCAAAATTAGAGTATACATTTAAAATTTTTATTAACAAATGCAATCTTACATTCTACAAACGGCGTCTGTAAACATGCTTATCTAACTGCTGACCTAGAGTAAACTCTACCTCTTATGTGACAGACTCAAATAAACTGATAAATTATTTAACCACGCGAATAAACAAATAGTATTCTTCTAGTTTATTACTTGAAGCTTATATATCTTTCAAAAAGTCTTGTAATATATCATTTCCTATGCACGCAAAATAGAGAGAAAGACTACTCATGTGTTATAAGGTAGGTTTTAAAGTTAAATTCTTTACATAATACTTAAATATCTCACCTCTTGCTGGATGCAACAAAATGATTTTAAATTTCTAGGGTATAGTCCATTCAAAATAACTTTAGGATGATGTCAAATATAGTAATAAAGTGTTAGTAACTGCATACAAATAAATAACTAGAATTGCGCATGAAGGATACTGTAATTTAACATAGTAAAGGTTGGCAGTTCTGTATGGTGTTGCCACCAATTCTTCTTGCCAATGGGATTATTCCTATATCTTTCATTAAATATATTATAATATAAACTAACATTGGCAATGTAGCATTTCATGCAGTTGTGACGTCATCCTAAAGTTAAAGCGAATGTACTATAATACTAAATTTAGGGAAGATATGTTTTAGGGTTTATATTTAAATGTGGCAACATAATCTACTGTTTTTCCTTTTATATTGGATTAGTTGTTGTTGTCCTGCCTTCTCAAATTTTTGATGTCTGAATCTAATCCTTTTAATTTACGCACTCTATATGATATGGCCTAGCACCAATTGCAGTCGTAACCTTGATAAGATCTAGGAAATGTATATCTATATCAACATTTTATTTTCTACACAAAAAGGTTTTACAATTATAATCATTTGTTCGATTTTACTTATGTCTGGAGTATGATCTAATATAAATATTTGTTTTTTTTAATGAATTAAAAATATTGTCTAGATTATTTTTTACAAAATATTTTTTATTTATATCATCATCCAGTCCTGGAATTGGTTAGACACGCACCCTCATTGTTTCCTAGTCTGTGCTATCCTACACATTTCCGTGCAATTTCCACAGTCTACATCTTTCACTATATGTGTGCAATAGTCTGATCTAGGTCTACCTCTGCCTCTTTTTTCCTATCTATACTTGCAATATATCCTGCACTATTCCAAAAAATGCATTAGAACGTATCCTGCCTTTCTATTTCTCCTATTTTTTCCTACAGATATCTTTATTCTCCTACTATTTTTATAACCTCTATTATTAACTTTGTCTGTCCATACTATTATCCTCATACATCTAAAGCACAACATTCTAAAAGGCCGCTACCGTTTTTCTGTCTGCTTCTCCTACTGGCCCTATTTCGTAGAAATATTGTGCTGTGCTCCACACATATACTTTCAACCAGTTTCTCCTTACTTCTGTGTTTGTTGTCTTCGAACATAGCAGCTGCTCTTCCTTGTTAAATGCAGTTCGGTTCCTCTTCTATTGTTTATAAATATATACCCTATTTCCCCGATATTTAGTAGTATGTGAAGGGGATTAAGCAGCCAATATATCCTTTTGCACAATCAACATTAGTTGAAAATATTTTCAACATTAGTTGAAAATATTTCACAAATAATACCTGTAGTTGTTTATAATAATCATTAGATTTGTCTTATTTTTTCGTCATTAGGTTTTCCATCTTGAAACTGGTTGAATGCGTACCTCCACTTATTTATATTCTGAGCTAGCCTACACAGTTCTCTGAAATTCCCACAACAGCCTATATACAGCTCGGTACCCTTCTATAGTTTTATAATTATATGCCATATTTTACCGAGATTCAGTGGTTTTTTTAATTTTATTTTCCCTAAATAATAGACCTCGTTATTCACTTTCATTGCGCGTTGAAAATGATTTATAATGACACCAGCAAATTTTGACAATACTTCAATAAGTTTCAGAAAATTTCCAGTATTGTTAGAAAATATTATCTGATTGATCTTCTGATAGAAGACATATTATACGCTCATGTGTACAACGTTATCTTCCTTATTCGTACAATTTTTCATTTTTATTGTCAACTGTTGTCTTATTTTTTAATGCTTTTTTGAAATAAATCTGTGATTTTTGAAATAAGCTTTAAAAATTTCACGAGTTTTTCAAATATTTTGCCAATTTGAATATCCTGTTGTTATAACCCCGCCGCCGCGTGTTCAGCGCCACTACTACAGTTGGCAACACTGAAACGCTCCACGTTCACAATATTGCGCAATAATAATATTACGACATAAAGGCGTGTCAAATTGTATCACATGCCAAATACGTTTACAATGATACAAGTTGCACCTTAAAAAGATAAAAAGCACTCGCATAAAAATGTAGAACGCTTTACGATTTTGCATGTCATTCTTGTGCAGAGGCCATGCTAATCTCTGGGTATCTCGTTTGGGTGTGGGTTACATCATGCCCTTGTTGAAACCAAATTTGTCGTCTTCCCTCTTCTTTGTTCGTTGGCAGGGCGAAAGAATAACCAGGTAAGGAACGATAAGGCAAGTTAAGGAAAAAACCTACATCCTAAAAGAGAAAAAACAAAAAAAGACACAGGTCACGTCACCGTTCGACGTCTCGTTGGCTAATCCTATCTTGTCGTGTCCAAACCTCGCACTTACCCATCACTCCGCGTCCGCGCATTCTTTTGCGCCGACGCAACTGTCCGAAATGACGGAAATGAACAAGTCTATTTTAAACTAGTGGCGGGAATTCACTCACAAATTTAACAGTACATTTCCAAATTTTGAATGTAACACTGTATTAATTTATTCACTTAATCAAATGGTGACTGAATAAGTATGAGTTTACCATGACTATTATCCATCTTGGAGTAAGCTAACCATCTTCTCTGGACTAATTTGGAATTTGACAATTTTCTGTATGAATATTTAATGCTAAACTTTTTTCTTTATTATCTTCTGGTATTCACTAGCTGCTTCTACACTGCACCATTTTATTAATAATTTTCTAGTACTATTCCTAATATGTGATGACCATGTACCAAGATCAGATAATATTTGATGCAATCTGTAGTTATTTTCTTGAAGAGGATTTGTACGAATTTCATGGTAAATTTCGGCATTTGATGCTGCCTCTTCTTGTTCTTCTGCCTCTGCTGAATTTTCTGTCAGGCCTGATATTAATTTGTAATTCGTATTCGTAAGATTTGTAGTAGGATCTGACACAAAAAACATCATAATACTTATCTTTTTTTGTTTTCATGCCCGAAATTCTTAACCATCTTTCGTTTTCTGTTGCCATGTCCAGAAGGTTTATTTTTTATCATTTCATTTTGCATTATTATTATTATTATTATTATTATTATTATAATATATATATATATAGATATATATATATATATTAAAATTAAATAGTTAAATTCTCCTATAGATCACCATATTAAATTAAATAAAAAAATTAATTAATGTATTATATACATTATGTTATTTTTTGTATATTACATTCTAATTCATATGTCAGGTAACAATCATTCAATTATAACGAATGTCATGCATCACGCATACAATTGTTGAAAAAATCCTATCTTGTGAGTAGACTAAGTGTGTTTTTCCAGGATTCTATTTTTTTTTGCAACTTTCAATGTGATTCTCAAAAAACGTAAATCCCTCTATTGTGTTAGGAATGGTATTTACCTCTCTATAGTATTCTTACAAAAAAAGGATAAGATGTTGACTTTTCAGAAACGTATTGACACCATTTTAGGTAAAATTGTTTGTGTTCCACTTTTTTATGCAGTGTCCCTATTTGCAACTTGTCTATTCCTGGTCTATTCGCCACATAAATATTTCTCTCGCCCAAAGAAATGGTGAGAAAAAATACCTCCAAAAATCCTTATATTTTTCCAGAAAATTTTCACATGAAACAACCTGAGTAGAGCTACTTTCATATACTTGCACTAGCTTGTCTGATTCTTCTTGTAATTATTTTGGGTTTCTTTTAGCTGACGAAAATGTGTAATTTTCCTAATCCCTTGTTTTTTTTTCAGGAAGACTTTATATGATTCTTTTTAATCTTTGGTCAGTTTTTGGACTTAATTTTATTTCTTCTTTAATATAATGTCACAGTTGTAGTGCATGGCTAGAATCATCGCCTCCAGCTTTAGAAATATTAAGCTGGATGGATCCCAAATATTTAAATGTAAAAAATTATAAAGTAATGCTGTCTATTATTGTGAAGTATAACAGTTTTAAATTATTACGATATTAATGGAAACTTCTATGTTCTTGTTGCATTGATACCATCTAGTTTAATACTATTGCAAGAAGTATTTTTGGAAGTAGTATTCCATAATTATTCAAATTCTTTGCGTTGCCTTTGGTTTAAAAATGTTTTGATATAAACTTTAATTAATGCAAAATTCTTCAAAATATTAAATGTTGACATTTTGCAAGTAATCAGAAGCATCTTAAATGTTTGGAAAAGATTTAGAAAAAAACATGCACTTTGAACAAAATGTAAAATTTGTTATTCAATAAACCGTTTGCCTTACAAGATCAGTTATTAGTCTCTATTGTCAATAAAATTAGAACAGCAGATAATGGTCTTTTGACAATTTAGCAACTTGGTACTTGAGAATTCCATCAGACACCACTAACCTTTCAATTTTATAAATATATCTTTAAGGTATAATTGTTCTGCATGTTAAAAAATACACTAAATTGCTGACAAAACAGATCATATAAATTTAAAAAAAAATGTTTTAAATTTTTACACACATCTACCATTATTAAATTTGATGCATGAGTGAAGCAGTGGATATAAAAGTCTTGAGGTACATAAACGCCTTTTTTCCACTCATTACATTAGTTCCAGCATATGTCCGAGTTAAACATTTCTTGTAATCAATATTAGACGTACAAAACGATTTTTATAAACTGTAAAAAGGCAACAAACACCAAATTTTTGCAGCTTCATAGTCCAAATAATACTTACACAAAACACCATTCAGAAAATATTCTATTGTTACCAATAATTTGTTTCATTTTGCCTGTCTTTTGTTTGATCATACTTCAATGCAAAACATTTAGCTTTTTAACTTCGATACTAATTTCTTTTAATCTTAAATCTATAGTTATATGAGTAATTTCATTTTATATGGAATGATGTGTATAGTCAGCATTTTTTTGATCTTTTTGCAATGTACTTGCAACTATTTAATTATTCTTGAGTGATCAAATCTAGTTCTTCTAAAAAGTTCTCTTTATTTCTATTAGTATCTGACTCATGATGATCTTTTAATGCTAATCCCTGACTACATCAATAAATTATACTTTCAATGATTAGTGGAAGGTGCAATCTATTTTCTTTAATCAAACACGAATATACACTGCTGTGAGGTTATGGATGTGCTGGTTTCATAAGCTTTCAAAGAAATCAGCATTATTATGTTAATCTGTTAGCTTGTTTCATATTCCTGGAACTACTTTTCCAATTTTTGAATGCTTTCATCTTAGCTTTTTTTCTAACGTTGATACGGATAACAAAATACAGAATCTTTTACTGTGCTGCAGTCTATCAATGAAAATATTTTATACGAATGTACTGTACAAATTCCAAGAAAATTGGATCTATTTTTTTATAAAGCTTTTTAAAATCTCTCGTTTTGGTAATTCACTCGGCAATTGTAATGGACGATGTTGTCCTGATTTGTCTTCATCTCGGTGTCTGAAAAATTTTCTTTCGTAATTTTCCTTTTCTCTTCACATGTGTGTGCCATTTAAAGAGTTTACTGTTCTTGAATACTTCATACCTAAGTTTGGTCTTTTCAGAACTATGACATTTGTACCAGATGTGTTATCACTCTCATAATTACATAGCAATATACTTACGGTCTGACAGCCTGATAGGTCTTTAACAATTTTTGATTAGTTTTTCAGATTTTGACTCAACTGTGATTTAGATTTATGAAGGTATTGCATGGCATATTTTGCAAAGTCATTGTTATTTGCTCGATAAATTAGTCAACTAACTAAACTAAGCAGTGAATTACTGATTTTTAATTCATATACAAGGAATAAATTAATAATAATTAAACCATTGAAAAAGAATTATGAAACCAAGTTTTTGTTACAACTTTCAATCAATAAATTAACAAAAAAACTAAACAGAACTTGTTCAATTAATGTGAAACTTCTGGTTTTCAATATATACTTTAATAAAGCACGTCTGCTTCAAATGCACATAAATTAAATATCACCCTGAAGTTTCTGTATTGCCAACTATACATATACAACTCTATTTGTATATCTAATAAATTGTGCTACCAACATGTAAAGTGAGAAAATCATTTTAAAACAACAAATTGATCTTAAAATAACCAAATTAATATCCACTGTTTAACAAAACTTTCAACTCACACCATTCTATTATTTCAATGAATGCACTCTCTACAGGTACCAAAGTTTCTAGTTTATTGCATTCATAAATGTTTTTAAAATGGTATGATTCATTCAGAATGCAATCCAAATCTCAGGGGGTTGGGCAGACCAGATGGGTGGTTGAGCAAAATTTTAGAGAGCAAAAACCGATTCAAGCGCATACAAACGTCCATTGATCTTCTTGGAACATATTTTGGTAAACAATAAAGCCACTTTTGCTGATAAATAATTGTTTTTGATCTGAAATCCCGAAATATGAGGCAATTCTCGTAGATATTTATAATGGACGAATTTTAAAATACCTAACATATTACTTAGAATTTATCGTTAGAGTTTTCTTTTTCCTTCAAGCTAGCATGACAGTACAAGTATATAACTCAAATCACTAGAAACAAATGCTTGCTACAAAAGACGAGATATTTAAATAAGCATTTTATGATATTGATATGAACATATCGATAAAAAAGTATTAATTCTTTTAAATGTTTGGTTATGAATGTGTATCTATAAATAACTTTTACAGGAGTTTCCAATGAATGATTGCATTGTTGTTTGAAACGCATCAGTGACCTCCGGAAACGGAACAAGATAAAGCATTGCTCATACTTAGCCTTGTGTTTTCAATGCTACATTTATTAGTGATACTTCTGTAATAAGTTATAATATTGATTTGTTGCTGATTTGTTTCAAAAAGAATTTTACTGTTCCTTTATTATATTATAGGAATTAACTTACGCTATTTGAATTGTTCGAATTAGATTCCGTTTTCATTCTTTTTTATTGTTTAAACATATATCTAGGTACATATCTATTGTATATTTTTTACTACAGAACTAAATGAAAACTATTATAATTTTAAAAATGAGCCGAGAGGGTTTAATTAAAATTTTATATTAATTATAATAGAGATTGTATATTCTTCTAGATCAGGTATGATATTTTTTTGTATTTTTTTTCCAAACTCTACAGGTAGGAATCCAATTACAGAGTAGGATTAATTATAAAATTTCTATTTGTAACATAATAACTGTATCGTATAATACTTTGTTGCAAACACTTATATGTAATGTGGGTAGATCACAGTGGCATTGCACTTTGTTGTACAATTTGCATATCACATGAAGAGAATTGTTACAATTATTGGTACGGACAGTACTTACTTTGAATATATTACTGTTCCTGACAGGATATATGGGTACATAAATGCTTATACAGAATACAAATTGAGCATTAACAACACTGTTGTTTAAAAGTTCATGTCAATAGCAAATGGAGTTCACTTTTCCTTTGGATTCCCAAGGACTCTAAATTGTACTCCCTAGAGTCTTTTTTAGATATATGCAAAGTATACTGATTGGTGTGTATATCTTAAAAATTTATTTTGCTCTAGTCTGTATTTATGAGACTCATATTCTGGACTCCATATAATTGAGGCATAATACAATATTGGTCTTATGAGCATTGTATATAGAAGTCTAATGCATTTGATATTAGTAAATTGTTTCGTGTTACGTACTAGAAAACCACACAACTTGTTTACTTTTTTGATGTATATGCAGCATGTGCAATAAATGTTAATCAGTTATCGATGACTATCTCCTGGTGTTACCCGCCCCAATGTTATATCACCAATTGTATAATCAACTATAAAGTTCAGCTTCCATATCCAAATTGAATTGTAGGCCATGACTATTGCACCAATGCACAACTTTTTGAAATCTGCTCGCAGATGTTCATATATCTTCACATAACAATCTGGATGAAATCTGTATCACGGAAGTCAGATTGTTGATAAATAGCATAAATATCAGTTGATCAAGATTTGAGTTCTGCAATATTCCAGAATGAGCAATTAACTTTTTAGAGGGGAACTCTTTAATAATTACCAGAAGCTTGTGATTGCAAAAAATTACTTCATAAATGCAATTAACTTTTCATGAAAATCAAACGCTTGAAACAATATTGTCAATAAAACATCATGTGGAATACTATCAAACACTTTAGTTATATCCATGTATTATCATCCACTTGCTCCAAGTTATCCATATTTTCAGATATTTCTTTGAAATGAACCCATATTGACACATATTTATTCTTTGAGAAACTGAAGATCTTTTTTTCTTAATCTTAAGAAAACTACAAAACAAAGCACAACAAACTTACATGATCTTCTTTGTTGGGAGATGGTAGGATGCATTTCATTGCAACAATTTGAAATCAGTTGTCTTTGTGGTCGTTTACTTGTTGTGAATATTTTGGTTAAGTGATAAGATTGCAATTACTTGCACCATATATTCCATTTGCAGCTTTTGAATTTGATTAACATATACTAATCTAAAATGATAAGATAGAGACAGTTTTCACTAAAAATTAGAATAGGTAATGATATCCAATCATTTCTGTGGATTAGTATGAACCTAGTCCAGTCGATCAAATACCTAGTCTAAATAATCACTTCCCGTTTCTAGACAGTTAGCAGTAACACATTGAAAATTAAATTGTGTGGGGCTAGCGCTTTATTAGAAACATTACTATTTCAGTCCAGTATTCAGTCATTCATAAGGTCCACCAGTTCAGTCTCAAGTTTTGTTTCTATCAGGAGAGTTATAGATTTATTGGTGTCAGGTCTTGCAACCTTGTGATTTGTCTAGGGTTACATATAACATAGGCAGATGACAGCGACTGTGAATTATTTTATTTTTATTGTTTTTTATTAGATAAATTGAAAATGATTTTACATAAAATCATTATTTTAAGGAATGACTAAAAACAAAGGAAATGCTATATGATTTTATTTTACATAACAGATGATAAACATCAAATTGTAGGTGCGATATTTATAAAAACGAGTTGTGCTATAAGCTTTCAGTGTCTAATTTAAAACATTGTTAACTCAAACATACCACTGTCATGATGCTCATTATTGAAGTTTGAATAGTTGACATTGTTGATCATAATTAAATAATATTGCCATAGCAACCAGTACAGAAACATCGGAATATTTATCATTTCCTTAAAAAAAATATAAATTAATTCAAAATTTAAAAAAAAAAACAACAAAGAACAATTTCCGCTATTCTAAAAAAGTTTTCCACTGCCTCAAAGAAAAACATTGATTTGGATGGACTTGGAATATTCATATATGATAATCAACCATATAGCATGGTATAAGATAGGAAATTTAATTTGTTAACACATTAATTCCATCATATCAGGTGTCAAGTAGACAAACTATATCAAGTACTCTCATTCCAACGGAGAATGAAAAAATTATCTGAAAGCCAAAGAAAAGTGACAAGCTGTATCAAACGTATGTGTAGCAACAGAGTGTTGAACATCAGCAAATAACAAGAGAAGGATTTTAAATTAAAATTTGTTGTATTAAGCTGTGATGCATTAGCAACAAATCATACAGTCGTAAATTTGACGGAGCAGCTTAAAAAAGTGGTATAAGAATAGGATATAGAATGGAAAATTATATTAACCATCTCCAATTACGCTAGCGATATAACAAAAGCTATAACTATAGAAATAGGATGAAATTTTTTTTGTTGTTTTGTCCATAAATCTTACTGCCTGTGATGCATCGATAAAACAAAAAACATCGTTTTCCACTTTAAGCTTCCAATTCAAAATTAACGAATTTCGAAAAGCACAGGTATTGAGGTTCCTAGAAAACCGATTCAACATGTTCTAATGCATTGGAATTCTACGTTTTATATACTTAAAGGATTTGTAGAATTAAATAGTATAATGATAATTTGCCACAAGCATCTCCCGAAGTGTGTATAATTATAAAATAAGTATGTGAAATTTTAAAGTTTTTTGAAGAAGTCCTATGGATTTAGTGGTAAAAATTATATTTCCTCTTTCTTGAATATTGTTTTAAATCGTGAATTACTTAGTGTGTGTTGAAAAGAAAACAAAGCTTGACCAAACATATTGGGTGGTTTTAAACTCTTTAGAATAGGACTACATAAAAGAGTTTGAAATGTTGAGTATAGCAATACTCTTGCTGTATGCACGTTTCTTGATTCCCACCCTAAAACTTTTGCATATAGAACTGCTGCTGCAGTAAAAGGTACTAGAAAGGTAGTTGTTGGTGTGTTACTGAAATGATAACAAGAAACGGCCGTCAAGAAAGAATTATAAAGAGTAATGATATTTCCAATATAATCAACTCAAGTAGCGAAGAGGAAAACATCTGACTAATTATTTATCTTTATGGGGTTGTTTTGAAGAAAAAGTATAAAGGGTAAACCAAAATCCTCAAAAATCAGTTGCTGGGAAATCTTAGAAGTAAATTGATGTTTAGAAGATGAAGTTTTGGAATGACAAAGTTGTCCTTTAGATTGGTGGAAAAACAACCAGTATAATTACGTCTTCTTAAGCAAACTGGTACAGCAAAAAAGTTGTTCATTAGCGACTTCCATTCTCTGTGAGCACACGATTAAGTGCTACTAAACTAAAGTAGTTTTTTTTTAATATACGTTTGCACATACTAAATAAATGCTTATATTTTGTAAAAAATGTATGCATTATCTTGCTAATTTATTTTTTGTCAATGTAGTATGAAATAATTGATAACATTTTATTACCCGTCTTTATTTTTACTTATATTTACAGGCCTATACCATAGGATGGGCATTTTTTTGTTTTAAAAACTTTTATTTTACGTGTTCCTTTGCATTAACAAACTTGTACAACGGTTATAGTAAAAGGTAGGATTTGTCATATACAAAATATAAGAATGTCATATTTATTTAAATCGTTATATGCTTTTTCATTATCAGGTCTCTGTGTTATTTTTATGGTTTATGTACATTTCTTAAAAATAGGTACTAAAAGTACTACCTAAGGTAACTATATTTTTTTAAATCTTGCTGAGGTTTAACCATATATTTATTTTATGTCTTTAGGAATAAACTTTGTTAACTTAGATACTTCATTTATGTATGACTATAATTATTATTATGAGTACATAGTTTTGTACTTAGTCTACCTGCATTTTCCAAAGATAGTTATGTGGGTTTGTTTTAAAGATTGACTTAACTGGTTTCTTTTCGTTCATTTTAGTTATAACGATTGTTTTACTAAACCGTTTCTATTATATCAGGGGTGTTTTTAAAACAAATTGATGTATTTTATTTAAGAAAATGTAAATGTATAATTTCCATTCTTTATCTTTGATAATCAATTTACTTACAATGATCGTTTGAATTATGATATCGAGATTTTAAATTAGTCCAAACAAATCTGAAGTATTAGACTACGCATCAACGATTGATGCCTGTTTAGTTAACCTCCTCCTTGTCAAAAGCTCAGACACTGTAAGTATCTTCACTAGTCCAATTCATACAACAGTCCGAGTTTGCAATTTCATACTTAGTAAAGCTTAGATTAATAGCATATGTGGCTTTCCAATTATTAAATTCATGGACTAAAACTTGGACATATTTTAAAGTTCAGTTTGGATCAGTTCCACTGGTTCAACATTCTGGACCTAGTCCAAAGGATCACTTCCAGTTTCAGGTATAAATCATGTAATCACAGCAGATGATACTGTAGTAATGGAAGATTTTTGCAGAATTTCAATAAAATTGTTCCCATGTATAGTTATTTCAAGTATTTGATGGTTACAAAGATATCTAATGGTTGTTTCATTGAATATCTTTTCTATCTGTAAAACATAATTCAGACTGTGGTAAATCTTTCAATGAGGCTCTTATGATTTTTGTATACAGGGTTTTTAAATATGAATAGTTGGCTCGGCATTCCTTTAGTTAGTATAAAACTAAATAGTGCTTACTAAAGGTGGTAAAATTAAAAATTTTAGTTATTAGAAATTTTGTTTTTCTCATACTTAATTTAAAAGTTGTTTATCCCATTTAAAACTGCAATTTCTACCAAGTAGATAATAAAATTTCTTAATGTAACATACTACATTAGGCTATAACATACACAAGTCGACAAATTACCAAAAATCACAGGAGGATTGTTATTTTATAATTACATTCCATTTTATTCTGAATAGCTCTTCTAACTGCAAACTTGTTATTTTTGTGAATGCTAGTAGCTTGAATACTTGTTGGATAAAAAAAGATTTTCTATATCTAGACGAAAATTAAAATTAAAGCTGTGTCCTAGAAATTGTATAAATATTTACTTTATTAAACGTTCATTATATAGTACTATAAAATCATTGCATAATTTAAACACACTTTCACGTGTAATTTTTGTATAAACTTTTTCTTCGTTACTATTAGTAAATTTGAAACTAATGTTAATTAACTTAAAGCACAATATAACTTCATCCTTCCATATAAATTTGTGAAACGATCTGCAGACAATGTCTGCAGAAGTATCTTAAAGTTACTGCACTATCAATGTTTTTAAATTTAGACAATACCTTTGGTTCTAATAATCTGAACAAGCTTGCAGCGCATTTTGGGAAGTTGTTTTGTTTTAAATACTTCACAGCACAAATGTTGCTGTTGTATATCTTTTATAAGCATCTCTCCGTTGTCGATAGCATAATTACACTAACATTACATACTAATAAAGTTGTAACGTTTTTGACGCTGTAAACCAATACATCTCGTAGGTATAAATTTATATATACATGAGTCCTTAATGTAGATCTACTATAATAGTTGCTTAAGTATATTTAATTTGTAATTTGTTCAATTTTTACACAAAAGATCTCACACGCTGAACATTTACAAAACTGGAAGATGCACAATGATCTAGTAACCTCAAATACTATAATGATGTGACAATGTTGCTAGACACTATAATTGTTCTTCCAGTTGAATTTTAATGGAAGCATCGCTCAAATTCAGACATGCTTTCAAAATTCATGGGCTCACCACATATTCTATTCTATGCAATTACTGGAGAAGTTTTACTATACTGTGCGTGATTTCCATTGCACTGATGCACTGAACAACATATTATGTTGCTACAGTGTATTTCTTAAACATAATATACAAGTTCCATGATTTAGAATGGCGAGAACTCATGATGGTAGTGGTAGTTCAGCTTCTTAAATTGAAACATAGCGGTTAGCATTCAATCCACTACGGTTATCTATATGCTTTGTTTATGGATGAAAGTGTACTTTGACAGGGCTACAATATTATGAGACGATAGATTCAAAAACCTAAGTTTAGAATAGTCATATATAAGCAAAAACTATGAACAAGCTCATAAGCCAATGATTAGAACTATTCAAGTTTACATTTTTTAGTAATCTACCATCTATAAGTATCAACTCTATAGTTAATTCTACAACTTTTATCAAAATATATAATTAATTATTTTGTTATTGGTACAGTAAATAAAAATCTTGGCTCAGTACCATTTCATTAGTAAATATTCTGAGCTGTACAGTAAACTCATGTAGGCTATATTTAATTTTCACAATTTCAGAAATGTTCTCTCTTTAAAGAAAAGAATGGTACTTATTTTGCACACTATTTAGGTGCACATTAAACGTTGCATAGTCTGACTTATACGTTCGATTTAAATCTTCCTTTCAAGGCTGCAAAATATTGTTCAAATTAAGAAATAATATTACAATTTTTACTAAATTGCTTTTATTTACCAGATGAATCCCCAGCATACTGTTCCTACATTGGATGACAACGGATACTATCTATGGGACAGCCATGCGATCAATGCATATCTTGTGGGAAAATATGGCAAGGATGATTCTCTATATCCTAAAGATCTCCAGAAAAAAGGAATTGTTGATCAGCGTTTGCATTTTAATTCCGGTGTTGTACAACCAAGTATGGGGGCAATAATTGTAAGTATTTTATTTTGCTCATGCTTTTTATTTGTTAAGCATTTTTCATGAATCATGTACAAATATATGATTAACATTTTTTTAAATTATAAATTTGTAAGTAAAAATTAATAACGATTTACTTTCAATTTGTAGCGTCCCATTATCCGAGAAGGTGCTACCTCGATCCCAAAGGAAAAGGCAGCTGGTGTCCACCAAGTTTATGATTTCTTGGAGACATTTCTTGATGGCCATAAATATATTGCAGGAGACAACTTAACAATTGCAGACTTCTCTCTTGGTGCTGCATTGTCATCAATTTTACCATTTGTTCCTTTCTTGGATAAACATGTTCAGCTTACTGCTTGGTTTGAACGTATAAAAGCTCTGCCTTACTATAAGGAAGCGAATCAAGAAGGTGTTAATAAATTAGTTGAATTTATTAAGAGTAAACTTGCATAATTCTTAATTAAATCATGTTCGAGCATTATTTAATTATTTCTAGCTATTAAGTCACTATATGAATAAATAATATTGTAGTTTTCTGTATTTCCTTAAACATTTTTCATATAAAATAAAAATTATTTTTTGTTCTTTATGGTTTTCCCCAACCTGGTGCTGTATATTTTTAATTAATAAAATGAAATTATTCAAATCAGTTCCCAACCAAATGAAGTCTTCACTAAAACTATAAAAGTTATATATCAAAATACTATATATTTCAGGAGAGCAAATACCTAGCAATATTTTTATGAATTTATATAATATTTAGGCAGTATTAGCAATGCATATGCCTTAACTAGTCCATAGGGAATTCCGGAATTAGCTGAAATATATATATATATATATATATATATATATATATATATATTGTAGGGTGGATCGAGCGGCAGAATAAATAAAACTAAAAGAACTAATTGTCAGATTTAATAACCGAATAATAAACAAAATAAAAATAAGTACTGGTGACGAGCATAAAACGGTTGCTTTCGATCACCGGACATTCGTAGTAATAATAATGCTGGTTGCGTGCGCAGTCCTCTTCAGCTCCCACTTGTCACAAGAGCCAATCATAAGGTAGGTGCCTGGCGGGAACTTTAAATAATAGCTTACAGTTGGTGCTTGGCGGAAATTTAAATAATAGCCTACAGTTCGCCATCCTGACCCTAAGATCGACCTCTACATAATTAATAAATATAAATTTTAACATAACATAAGGTTGAATAATGTTTGACATCGAATAAGCAATGATGTATCATAAAATAAGTTATCACAAATGACAATAAACATAAGCACATATTTGTGATGAATAAGGAATAATTCATAATAAAGTTTTATCACAAATTGTGGACAATCATAAATACATATTTGTGATTAATAAAGAATAACATAAAACCTTAATAAAGTTTAAAGTTTTACATAATTTAGCCACTTAAGTGACCCGTGGGTCTAGCTATAATAAAACATTCTACTAATGTTGAGCATACATAAGTACACAAAGATAATAAGGTGAGTAAATACAATAAGGTAAGTATTAATAATATTCGGTTAATAATCAGGTAATTATATGATAAAAAAAATATTATTGTGAGTAAGGTTTTAACCTTCTAACATCTAAAATACCATTATAGGGTATTTGGGTATTCTGAAATCCAATAATGTCCGTCACTATATATCTGTCATGAGGTAGAACTGTATTGATAACGTAGGGCCCTCTATATTTAGGGATGAGTTTTTTGTTAACACCCATAGATGTATCAACATTTGATATCATCACATAATCTCCTACATTATATCTGTGCGCTACTTTATGGTGCTTATCATAATAGTTTTTATTTTGTACTTGCACTTGATCAATCTTTTAGATGCATTTAATCGTGTTTGTTCTAAATCAATTTCTTTTCATTAAAAGATTCTAAGGCTAGTCTTAAATTGTCTTGAATGATGCCTAATTGATGACGTCCGAAAAGTAATTTACTGGGGTATTTCCGATGGAGCGATTTAAACTATTGTTAATACAAAACTCCATTTCGCCTAATAAGGTATACCAAGGAACTTGTTTTTCATCTGTAGTTTTAGCTGATAAGGGGTTAATAAACGATTTATGCGCTCCATTTGGCCATTAGCTCTAGGTGCGGCCGAAGCTATCAGAATATGCTTAACATTGTTTTGTTCTAAAACTCTTTGAAATCTTGGGACGTAAAAGCAGAACCTCTATCAGAGATTAATATTGTCGGTCTGCTATAGTTCCTAAAATAAGAAATAAGATGATTAATGACTTCGTGTGTGTTTACTGTTTTGCATGGATAAAACTTTGTAAATTTAGTGAAACCGTCAATAGTTTCAAATATATATTTAGCATTATTGCCAGTTTTTCTAATGGACCATAATGGTCAATATGTAAAGTTTCGAATGGGACTTTACCTTTGGGAATATTATTTAAAAGACTTTCGGATTTTCCAAATTTCGGGTTAAATTCTATGCATTTGAGACAATTTTCAATATGTAATTTCACTTTAGATTTAATTTTGGGAAACCAGTAAGTGCGGGTTATGAGCTCGATAGTTTTATCAGCTCCAAAATGGCCCATATTATTATGATAAGTATGTATAATTGAGTATTCCATACTTTCAGGTACATAGAATAAGATACTGTCACCTAACTTCCTATAAACCAAATCTTGGCGCAGCTCAAAAAATGGGTGCTCGGTTTCCAATAACTTCTTTTTAATAATTATTATTTGATTATCACTGCTCTGTTTCAAGGCAAGAGTCTGCTCCAATGTGTTGCCCTCTAACACTAGGATATTATTAATTCTACTTAATGCATCCACATGGCGCATATTTTTATTAGGCCTATGCTCAATTGAGTAATTATAATTTTGTAATGTTAGACACCAACGCATTATGCGAGGTACTATTTCTTTTTTGTTCATTGTAAGCCTAAAGCTGTCGCAATCTGTGATTATTTTAAAATTAATTCCTTGCAAATAAGTGTGGAATCGTTTAAGGAGTAAACAATCGCTAAGCACTCAAGCTCGTAACTGTGGTATTTGGATTCAGTGTCTGAAGTGTGTTTGCTGAAATAAAACACAGGGTGAAACTTTCCATCTGATTGTTTCTGCATAAGAATTGAGCGAAACCAATAGCACTTGCATCACAGTGCAGCTCAGTTAAATTAAAGGGGAATAAATAGATAAAACTGGTCGACTAATCAATTTTGATTTGAGTAATTCAAAAGTTTCTAAGTGTTGACTTCTAAAATCGAATTTGCAATCCTTTTTTAATAAGTTATACAAAGGGGCAGCTATGATACTAAAGTTTTGTATAAATCTTCTAAAATAACTGGCCATACCTAGGAATGAGTGTAGCTGTTTGGCATTGTTTGGCACAGGGTATTGCTTTATGGCTGAAATATTATTAACATTTGGACTGATTCCTTCATGATTAATGTGGTACCCTAAATAATCTATTTCGGTGGTTAAAAATAAACATTTGTCTACTCTCAGTTTTAGTAAGTTATCAACCATTAGTTTGAAGACTTGCTTTAAAATACCAATATTTTCATAAATTGATTCTGTGGCGATTAAAAGATCATCAAAATAAATCAATAATTTGTTGTCCCTAATTAAATCTTTAAAAATTTTGTTTACAAAACGAGCAAAGACAGACGGGCTTGTACTAAGACCAAAAGGCATTCTTAAAAATTCAAATTGACCTAAGGGGGTCGTAAAAGCAGTAAACTCTTCTGATAAAGGAACATGGTAAAATGCATTTTTCAGGTCAAGTTTTGTAAAATATTTCTTTCCTTGTAAATGCTCTAAATGGTCATCAATTAAGGGGATCAGATATACGTCACGTGTTAAATATTTATTTAAGTTTCGAAATCGATACACATACGTAACTTGCCTGATTTTTCTTGATTAGAATAATTGGACAGCAGTATGGAGACTCGCTTCCTCTAATAATATTTTGACTTTGAAGGTCAACTAAAATTTTTTGTAATTCGTTTTTCTCATAAAATGAAAGACGTCTTGGTTTGTCATGTTCATGCTTGGCAAGTTCAAGCTTCATTTCAAAATTTATTTTGGGGTGATGTGGTTTTGGTGCCACCAAATAATCGTTATGATAGAGTTTTTCGACTTGTGATTTAATATCATTAGGTAAATTATTATTTATTAAAAGGTTTTCAGTAACCGTTATTGGATTCTGAACATAATTGATATGCATAAGTTCACTAACCTCATTTTGGAAATTAATATTCTTACCACTATCATTTGACTCAATGGTTGGATCCTTCCCTTTAAGCTTAATGTGTAATTCATTATCATCGATATCGATTTGTACATTAGGATGTGAAATAAAATCTCTCCCTAAAATAGAACCATATGTCATAGTAGAATCTGGTACTACAAAAAATTTAAGTTTCGTATTAACTTCGTTTTCAATGCAGACATCGGTTTCAAATATACCCAAAATATCCAATTTTGAACCATTAATACCTTGAAGTCTCTCTAAAAATTCTTTAATAATACATTCATTAGGAACATATTTTTGCTTAATTAAACTTATTGGCGACCCTGTATCTAAAAGGCTGCAAATTGAAAATGTACATACATCTAAATAATCATAATTAACGTTAAATTTTAGGTTAATTACATACGGTTTAGTTGAATTGCATTCAATAACATGTGCAGTTGTGTCGACTCTCTGGTCTGGGCAGTATTTTTGACGATGACCCATTTTCCCACAAAGAAAACATGATCCTTTTGGCCTAATTGGTTTCTTGCAATTGTTAATTCCGTGACCATCCTCATTGCAATTGTAACAGCGGAGTTTTCTGTTATTGTGAAATGATTGATTACCATTAAAATTCTTCCTCGAGATTGAACTGTTGGAGGGAATAAATGTAGACTTATATGATGCAGATTCATCACGAACGACATTATTTAAAATTTTGAATAAATCTTCGACTGTTTTTAATATCGTGGAGTAACATTCTAGCTTGACTTTGTAAAGTGCGGTCATTCAACCCATCAATAATGTACTGAATCATTTCTTGTTCTGGAACAGCAGCGTTATTACCTAACAAAACTTTATCGTGATAATACGACGTGAAATGTTCATTAAATTTCCATAACCGATTTTCAAACTTTTTGCGAAGTACAACAATATTTTGTTGACTACTAAACATTTTGCGCATTTCTAATTTAAATGTAATCCAATCTATAGTAATATAACTTACTTTTGAATTGTACCATTCCCAGGCTTGTTTAGTAAATTTGCCTACGGCAATTACTTGCATAACCTCATTTGAAATTTGATACGTGGTTTGTACTACATTAACTCTTTCCAGCCAAACATTTATATCCACGTCTTTTCCGTTAAATTCAGGGAGTAACATGCTTATTTCGTGATTACTAAAAGTAGGTTTTGCATTCGTGCTTGCAGAACCTCACGGTTTTGTAACGTTATCTACAGGTTGTTGCTCTTGGAATAACATAATTCCGCGAACTGTCGTTTGAATAATATCATTCATCGTTAATGTGCTGAGTTCTCTTACACTCGCATTTAAATCTTCTGGTTTCATCAGAATCGGCTTGAATAATTTGTTCAGTCATGGCGTCCATGTTTGACCCGGAGTTTTTCGTAACGTACTTGTAAAATTGAAATTTCTCTTGTTGTTGCCCACACCTGAAATCTGTAGGGTGGATCGAGCGGCAGAATAAATAAAACTAAAAGAACTAATTGTCAGATTTAATAACCGAATAATAAACAAAATAAAAATAAGTACTGGTGACGAGCATAAAACGGTTGCTTTCGATCACCGGACATTCGTAGTAATAATAATGCTGGTTGCGTGCGCAGTCCCTCTTCAGCTCCCACTTGTCACAAGAGCCAATCATAAGGTAGGTGCCTGGCGGGAACTTTAAATAATAGCTTACAGTTGGTGCTTGGCGGGAAATTTAAATAATAGCCTACAATATATATATATATTGAAATTAATAAGATGAAATAATAACCTAGACTTTTTTTTTTAAGTAAAGCCCAAATGATCATTTCAAATCGAGCTAGTAATTGAAAGAAGGAAAAAAAATTTTAAAAAAAGTCTAGGTTATTATTTCATCTTATTAATTTCAATACGTTAGTATTTATCAACTTACCTTGTGTAAAAACTACTTATATATATATATATATATATATATATATATATATATATATATATATATATTGCTGTGATATACTCCTTTGAATGCGGGAACTGGGTCCTTTCAACAAAAAAAATTCTAGTCCCACCGATTGGGCGTCATAAACTGCTGTGATCCTGGTTTCGCTTCAGCTGCTCACCTAATTTTATAAACCTCCTCATTCATAAAATTAAACAACACATTCCTACCACAAACATCAACGTTAACTCTATTTACAGCAATAGTCAGAATACATTAAATTTTCAGTTTAAATTTCAGCATAAAATTCAGTTTTAAAAAGAATTTCAAGATTAATTTTATTATCACTTTAACGTGCATCCAGAATTAAAGTCCTTGTTGGATGCCTACTAATTAATATAACAATATAAGCAGACCGAGTCTGAGTATAAAGGAGCATCTACCACCCTTTACGTTAATTAACCAGGTTCGTCTAATTGAGCTCAAAGACATACCCAAAGTTTCATCATAATTCAGAACATCAATACTAAATACCCCTTTTCTACTTAAACAAGCAAATTTCATCTTAAAATTAAAATTTTATGGTTAGTACAATTTCACTAATGTCCATTTAAAGTAAATCAATTATAAAGTTATTCAACACACACAAAAATGTCAAACAAAATAGTATAATTTACCTGAAGGTTACTTGCACTCGTAGCTTCAATATACATCGTCCCTTTTGTTAATCACACCATTCCAACTGGATTATATTTACGGCTTCTAATTCTCAACGCTTTTAAAATTTTCTCCATCACCATTTATTTAAAGTTGTTTCTGGGCTTTTCCGGAACTCATCTGTGTATATCTGACCCTTGTTTCGTGGATCCAGACACGTATTTGAACCATTTAATTATTAACACCCCCGAAAAATAGCAGAGAAATTCATGCGTCTTTCACCAATATACGCCAAAACTGCCTACTTTTGTGTATACATTTGTCGTCGTAAATTTTGCTAATTGGTACAGTGATACTAAATTTTATTACCTTGTATCTAAGTGCACTGAAGTACATTCATGTTAGCACGTAAATAACAAACTATTTTGAATCACTAATATATACGAGCAAAATTTTAAATTATTTTATCAAACTAAAATGCACTGTTTAACATCTTGAATCAAGTCGCGGATGTAAGAGCTTTTAACGCATCGAATAGTCAAAAGTCTAAGAGAGCTTGTTTATATTCACCTCGGTATATATAGCAAAAAGCCTGTCTGTCGGTCTGTTCCCAAAACGGGTAATTCAAAAGAATTTCTCATGCCATGTTCCCAGTCCGTCGCTCGCGCGTCGGTTTTTACGAATTTTGTACTCGCCCCATTTAAAACTCAGAAATTCTCACACGGCACGCAAAGTCTGGAAATAACTAATTGACTTTTATACCGAACTGTTATTTTACCTCTCATATTTGCATCCTATTTTCAACCAATTGTGACCCTCGTGACGTTGCTTAAATCACGCCTTTTACTATATGTGTCTTTGCTTGACGCATTTCTCTTTCCTTTTCTAACCTGTTCGTATTGGTGCAAATTGATATTCTTTATTATCGATTATATTTTAGTCCATGTGGACTATCTGGGTTTAATAACCCCGTATCGCACCTTCTCGTGAATATTAAGCCACGGTTTCTTCAAGATTCTTTGAAACCATTTGTTATCTACACAATTTTCGCCGTACGTGATATTTAAACTACGCAGGTGTTCAAAATAATATTAATTCTCAGAGCTTTATTTTCTGGTATTATAATCTTGGATTTTCACAGTTTTATGCTTATTATTAATAATGGTTTAATTAACTCCAATTAAAATTGACTTCTATCCTTTCATTTTTAGCGAATACAAGTTAAATATTAATTATTATGTGTACACTTTGTTTTACTACCGGTTACTTAAAATAGGGTTAATTAATATAAATTTTGCACGTAATTTCCATTTGTTTAGGAATAATTACATTACCCGTAGAACTTGTTAATACTGTTTCTTTTGATATAAAGCGTCTTGTACATGATTTAAATCTCTTATGTTTAATGAAACTAATAACCTTTTATGCTTCACGGTTTTAATAAAGCGTACCTCTTCCCAAAGCTTCTACACGGTGATTAAAATTATTTGATGTGATTATTTAATTTTCTACCCTGGTCTAAATATGAGTATTTTCCCCCTATTTGAATACAAATAATCCCACTTATTTGAATGCAAATATTAAGCATTTAGCCCAAAAAAATTACAAAAAAATTGCCTATCACTCTCGACCCTTATCTATCTAACTTACCTACTTTGTCTCCAATCCAAAAAAATATTTACACCTATCCTATATCCCTATCCTATTCCTAACTCTCACCTAATTCTATAAACTGAAATTATCCCTAACTTCATCCTACTTATCCATCTAATCCTATATACATCCTATATACCTATCCTATTCCTAACTTTTAACTAATCTTCACTATACTTTACTTCCCCCTACCTAATCCTATATGCCTATCCTACTCTTACTCTATTCCTAACTCTCCACTAATCTTCTATGAAATATCTACACTTAACCTATCTTATTTTCTTCCTACATTTACTCTTTATTCTCATCCTAAACCTATTCCTAATTATCTCCCATATTTATCCTATACCTAGCTTTATTTTCTATAACTATACTAAAATTCACCTATCTCTATTCTTTGTTCATCAAGTTATTTAAATCTAACTCTCTTCTTGACCCTCCAAGTCTTTCTTCTAACTATCCTAATACTCTTCATCCCTATTTCTCCCCCTTCTATATCTATACTTAACATCCCTGTTATCTCACATACAATAAACTTATCCTCCCTATTATCCTGACTCTTAAATATTGCTCCTTCTTCATGCCCTACACTCTGTTTCTTATTTATTATTATTTTCTTTTCTGTCGACAAACCAAACGATACTACTTTAAAATTATCGACTTTTCCCTCTATGGAAAATCCTGTGTACCTTCTAGAATCTTTGTGTAATGGAATCCGCCAGAATGAATTCCTTAAATCTACTTTATTAAAAACAAACTTGCCACTTAACCTCGTCAAAATAATTCTGCCTTCACCTGCTCCCGATATGCTGCTTCTACCCCACTACTTCTGTATGTTTTGTACTAAAGCTTGAACCTCTACTCTCCTATCCTCTGGACATCTTATTGTGTTGATCTGCTTAACTTCATCATCCTCTACCTCTACTACATTAATATTCAACCCCGTGTCATCCTCTGTGACTTCATAACTGCCCTTCCATGGCACTACCCTATCCTTAATCCTTACTACCTTCCTTTCCATATCTATCAAAACCCCTAACTTCATCATACAGTCAACACCTAAAATGCTCTGAAACTTCAGTCCAGGCACAATTACAAACTCCTGTTCACAGCTTAAACCTCCTATATCTATCCTAAGCACCACAACACTATTTACTACAGCAAACTTCTTTTATTTGGAGCTACTAAATGACTACGCTTTATAGGCATAATTCTATCACAAACCTTATCCCTAATTTTGCTGACGAATTCCTCCGATATTAAACTCGCCTCTGCCCCTGTATCAAGTAATACTTCTACATTATTCTCAAAAATTTCTAAATTAATAATTGGCAAACATAATTTTTCCTCAGTTTCTGGCTCTACTTCCTCCTCAATTTTAAAAAATTCACGTGGATGTTCATATACATTTACACTGAAATCTAGTGGTCTGTCGCGTTCTAAAAATCCTGTCCAGGTCTGTTTTCCCTACTCGGTCCTGGTCTAGCCGCCACCTCAGCGTACGTCCTAGGCATTTCCACTCGTTCCGTGTCTGTATTAGCAGTCCCGCTCATGTCTGGTGAACTATTCATTCTGGTAGGTCCCGGTCTCTGTGCAGGTCCCCTTCCTAAACTATTACTCCTAACGTATGGTCGTCTCTGTTCCCAATTCTGTCGCTGGTATCCGTAATTATTCCCCCTTCTAGCATAGTTGTCCCGTCTATTGTCAAACCTAACTGTGTTGATCTGTCTTTCCCTGTTTTCCCGAGGTCGTCCACTACTTACGTCGTCGTACCTCTGCAGGTATTCCAAAAACATTTCTCTGTCCACTATGTTCTGTAGTGCTACGTGCTGTCTTATGTCTGCCTCGAAGTGTCGTGATAAATACTTAATAATTTGTCGGTCCGTCAGTGGTGGGTTCAGTTGCTTTGCTATGCTATACTTGCGTATAGCATATTGCTCCCTACTTCCTGAAAATTCTCCCTTAAATTTCCCTGTGATTAAGTCGTCTCGTACCTGGTCTTGTCTGTGGTCACTCCAGTAGTGCTTTAGAAATTTGTTTTCAAAGTCCTGATTCGTGTCTATGTCCTGTCCTACTAAATTGTACCACGCTTCCGCATTGTCTTTTAATAAAGCCTTTATCGTATTTAGTTTAGTCTGTTCGTCAAATAAATTTCCCACTAGATTTCTTACACTATTAATAAAAATTTGTGGATTTACCCTGTTATCGCCATAAAATTTCATGTGTTGGTCCAATGATACTCCACCTGTAGAAAATCTGGGACCATCCCCCGTTAAATTTGACATGTTGTATTTAATACTACTAACTTCGCGTTCTACCCTGCCTAACTGATCCCTACATGAGTCCGTCACTTCAGTCATTTTACATTAATCTCTTCTTCACAGAACATGCGTACTTCGGACTTTAAATGTCCCATTTCCTGTCGAAAACCTGTAATATCACGCTCATTTTTTCAACCCTATTTTCTACTTCCCCCAGTTTCACGGTAAGACTATCTTTAAATTCTGTAAATTCTTTAGTATTTTGTTCAATTTTCCCGCTTATCTGCTCTAATTTTCGGTTGGACTCCTCCCTCGCTCTATTCGATTCTTCCTAGCTCTATTAGATTCATCGCTTAGCTGTTCTAATTTTCTGTTGGACTCCTCCTAGCTAATCGCATTTCCTCTAACATTCTCATCATTAACTCATTTCCTTGATCCCCTGATTCCGTCCTCGACTGATCTCTACTGCCTCCAGCTTCTTCCATTTTAGAATTTTTTTCGTACAATGCACTATCGTCACTTCCAATTTCCACTCCTTGACTCCTTAACCACTCTTTTCTCTGCATACGTTCTACTCACTCACACACACTCAAAATACTCTTAAATTTATACACACACAGAAACTCTCTCTCAGATCGCCAGTTTCCTGGAATAGTTAAACACTATCTGGAATTCGAGCCCTCACGTTGTGGTCGCCATAAACTGCTGTGATATACTCCTTTGAATGCGGGAACTGGGTCCTTTCAACAAAAAAATTCTAGTCCCACCGATTGGGCGTCATAAACTGCTGTGATCCTGGTTTCGCTTCAGCTGCTCACCTAATTTTATAAACCTCCTCATTCATAAAATTAAACAACACATTCCTACCACAAACATCAACGTTAACTCTATTTACATCAATATTCAGAATACATTAAATTTTCAAATTAAATTTCAGCATAAAATTCAGTTTTAAAAAGAATTTCAAGATTAATTTTATTATCATTTTAACGTGCATCCAGAATTAAAGTCCTTGTTGGATGCCTACTAATTAATATAACAATATAAGCAGACCGGAGTCTGAGTATAAAGGGAGCATCTACCACCCCTTTACGTTAATTAACCAGGTTCGTCTAATTGAGCTCAAAGACATACCCAAAGTTTCATCATAATTCAGAACATCAATACTAAATACCCCTTTCTACTTAAACAAGCAAATTTCATCTTAAAATTAAAATTTTATGGTTAGTACAATTTCACTAATGTCCATTTAAAGTAAATCAATTATAAAGTTATTCAACACACACAAAAATGTCAAACAAAATAGTATAATTTACCTGAAGGTTACTTGCACTCGTATCTTCAATATACATCGTCCCTTTTGTTAATCACACCATTCCAACTGGATTATATTTACGGCTTCTAATTCTCAACGCTTTTAAAATTTTCTCCATCACCATTTATTTAAAGTTGTTTCTGGGCTTTTCCGGAACTCATCTGTGTATATCTGACCCTTGTTTCGTGGATCCAGACACGTATTTGAACCATTTAATTATTAACACCCCCGAAAAATAGCAGAGAAATTCATGCGTCTTTCACCAATATACGCCAAAACTGCCTACTTTTGTGTATACATTTGTCGTCGTAAATTTTGCTAATTGGTACAGTGATACTAAATTTTATTACCTTGTATCTAAGTGCACTGAAGTACATTCATGTTAGCACGTAAATAACAAACTATTTTGAATCACTAATATATACGAGCAAAATTTTAAATTATTTTATCAAACTAAAATGCACTGTTTAACATCTTGAATCAAGTCGCGGATGTAAGAGCTTTTAACGCATCGAATAGTCAAAAGTCTAAGAGAGCTTGTTTATATTCACCTCGGTATATATAGCAAAAAGCCTGTCTGTCGGTCTGTTCCCCAAAACGGGTAATTCAAAAGAATTTCTTATGCCATGTTCCCAGTCCGTCGCTCGCGCGTCGGTTTTTACGAATTTTGTACTCGCCCCATTTAAAACTCAGAAATTCTCACACGGCACGCAAAGTCTGGAAATAACTAATTGACTTTTATACCGAACTGTTATTTTTACCTCTCATATTTGCATCCTATTTTCAACCAATTGTGACCCTCGTGACGTTGCTTAAATCACGCCTTTTACTATATGTGTCTTTGCTTGACGCATTTTCTCTTTCCTTTTCTAACCTGTTCGTATTGGTGCAAATTGATATTCTTTATTATCGATTATATTTTAGTCCATGTGGACTATCTGGGTTTAATAACCCCGTATCGCACCTTCTCGTGAATATTAAGCCACGGTTTCTTCAAGATTCTTTGAAACCATTTGTTATCTACACAATTTTCGCCGTACGTGATATTTAAACTACGCAGGTGTTCAAAATAATATTAATTCTCAGAGCTTTATTTTCTGGTATTATAATCTTGGATTTTCACAGTTTTATGCTTATTATTAATAATGGTTTAATTAACTCCAATTAAAATTGACTTCTATCCTTTCATTTTAGCGAATACAAGTTAAATATTAATTATTATGTGTACACTTTGTTTTACTACCGGTTACTTAAAATAGGGTTAATTAATATAAATTTTGCACGTAATTTCCATTTGTTTAGGAATAATTACATTACCCGTAGAACTTGTTAATACTGTTTCTTTTGATATAAAGCGTCTTGTACATGATTTAAATCTCTTATGTTTAATGAAACTAATAACCTTTTTATGCTTCACGGTTTTAATAAAGCGTACCTCTTCCCAAAGCTTCTACACGGTGATTAAAATTATTTGATGTGATTATTTAATTTTCTACCCTGGTCTAAATATGAGTAATATATATATATATATATATATATATATATATATATATACATCCTACTATCATTTTTGCACCCGATAGACCGGAATTTGCATTCAGACTTGCGTCCCTTGTAAACTTACTACCGTATATCGGATGCAGGATACAACTTTTCACTTTTTGGCATTATTGACATTGCGCTTCCTTGTCTAAGATGTTTAAATGGAAGAAGACCCAAATTGGTAAGATTTGGAATATGTCAAAGTCAATAAGTTTTTGTACAGATTTTAATTTTAAATATTTAAGAAACACAAAATGGACTTAAAATTGATAGGAAAATGTACAGAAATCGTATAGTTTTAGTCTAGCGATTTTCTGCTAAAAGCGTCACAGAATATATTTTAATATACGGAATATTCTATTGTGCTATCATCTTTACAACCGCTAAATGGCAACATAGCGTGGCGCCAGTTAGTCTACTTAGATGATAGTGCGACGAGCAGTTTCGTTGCGTCCATACAGTTTGCTGCAAACTTTTATTTGCTAATATATATTAAGTGTTTGAGTATTTAAAATTTTTAGCGTACCGCTTAGGTTATGGACCTGTTTATATGATGTGATATCGCATTTAAATGATACTGGGGTGTAGAAAAAGAACGAAACCTTTTTCATAAAATCAAATTTGGGTGTTACGAGCGCGGCTCGAAACCAGGTTACTTTCTAAAAATGGTAAGGGATGCGTGTTTTTTAGGGGAAACATTGCGACAAGAGGATATTGTGTCAATGTTGACCAAACATTTTGCAAATGAAATTCAACGAGGAATTTTAAATTGCGGCGCTCAAACTATTGACAAAGTCGAAAAATATTTAAAGAAAATTGACAGTACGTATGAAAACAACTCGACAAATTGGAGGGATAAAAATACAAATGCAGAAACTAACAATACCAGTCGTAACGGAAACGGTAGGTTCACGACGAACAGTAACTATAAAGCGGCTTCGGGTCCTACTATTAGACAAAATAATAATGGGTATCAGCAAGCTGGGAATAATCAAGGTTCGAGCGGGGCTTCGATTTCAAATCAGAATTCTTCCAGTGAGTCACCGTCACAATTGGCGACAGTATTCTATAGTGATGGTTCAGATCTGCCTTTCGAGGTAGAACCAGAACAAAAGCCCGTCAATATTGTTCCAATGTTAAACATAAGGGTAAATTCGATCAATGTTGAGGTTTTGGTTGACTCAGGGAGTCGAATAACTTGCGTGTCCAAAATTTTTGTAGATAAATTAAGGGAGCTCGGGGAGACGGTCCCATATTTACCGTGTAAGTCCATCACCTTAGTTGGGGCCCTCGGTAATAAGAATTGTGTCGTAAGGGAGCAAGTATATCTGAAAATTTGCTTTGAGAATTTTGAAATATCATATTCCTGCATTGTGGTGCCAAACCTGATCCGGAACATCATTTTAGGTTGTGAGATTTCCTGGCAGAAAACCAGATAATTATTGATTTTGTGGAACGCCGGTTAAAGGGAAGGTTCGAAGGGGTTACTAGGGCACTAAATTTTGGAATAGAGCCAAACCCCGATGGGCACCTAGTCGTGAGTGGGGTAGGGGTTCCATTTGAAAATTTTTTTAAAAAGGAGGTAGTAGGAAGAGGAAATTAGAGCAGTTGCTATCCAGGTTGAAGCTTTTACTGAAGGTGACAGAGAAAAACTCTATATGCTGTTAAGTAAATTTAAAAATGTATTCTCGAATCAACCAAGGCCGACAAATGTGTATATACATGAAATCGAATTGCATGACTATTCCCCCTTTTATGTTAAAGCTTATCCTATCCCCTATGTGCAAAGAGAAGAAGTTAGGAGTCAAATTAAAGAAATGCTGGAATGGGATGTCATAGAATGTAGACAAACAGAATATGTCAGTCCGTTAGTAGTGGTTAAAAAGCAGGATGGGGTATCAGGGTATGTTTAGATGCCCGTTTCTTAAATCAGAGGATGGTAAGGGACCATGTAGTGCCGCCTAACCCATCTGAACTATTGAATAATTTTATGAATGGTCAATGTTTGAGTACCATTGACCTAACGGCTAGCTATTGGCAGATTTGTATTAAGCCGGAGCATCAAAAATTTAAAGGTTTTAGTTATGAAGGACGGACATATGTGTTCAAAGTCCTTCCGTTTGGATTATCTACGTCGGTAGCCTCATTTATACGAGGATTAAGTCAAATATTGGGCCCGGATACGGATTTTTACGTTATACCGTATGTCGACAATTTGTTGATACTTGCGAAACCCGGATGAACACCTGGTTCATCTGAAAACTATTTTAAAAAAATTTCAGGCAGCGGGAATCACAATCAAATTTAAAAAATCGCATTTCGCTCGGAAATCAATTAAATTTCTGGGTCATTTTATATCGGATGAAGGAATTACCATGGATCCTGCTCGGATAGCGGCGATTCAGGAATTTCCCGTTTCACGGAATTTATGCCAACTTCGTGCATTCTTAGGTATTGTGAATTTCGATAGACGGTTTTGTAAGGATTTAGCTTCTTTAACCACCCCGTTGTTACAGTTGTTAAAGAAGCGGATTAAATGGAATTGGTGGGTTGAACAACAAAGTTCACTCGAAAAGGCCAAAACAGCGTTTTTATCAGTGGTATTGCTAAGACACCCAGATCCACAAAAGGCATTTTTTATCCAGGCAGACTCTTCAGGCTACGGGTTGGTGGGGTTGCCTCTTTCAAAGGGGTAATACAGCAAGTATACTTCGTTGTTTAAAAAACAAATATTTTGAAAATGTGGGGAAACCAAAACTGATCTTGTCAGACAATAGGAGTCAGTTTACGAGTTTGAAATGGAGGGTGGTGTTGCAGGCTAAGGGTATTAAGATATCCCATATGTCCGTGTATTATCCTCAAGAAAATCAAACTGAACGGGTTAACGCGGAAGTGGGGAGATTGCTAAGATCATTATGTCACGCAGTTCATACTAAATGGGCCATGGTTTTAGACAAAGTGGAGTATTATTTAAATCGGGTCGTTTATAGTTCAACCGGCTTCAGTCACCGAGAGTTACATTCTGGTAAGGTTATGGAAAATTCCTGCCGGAGGTCTGTGCCTTTTCCGGAAAATTCAGTCATTAAGAAAAGTACACAAGAAATGTGGGTTTTAGCCCATATTAAGTTGCAATCAAGGGTTGAAAGCCGCAAGTATTATCATGACAGGGATAAATGGATTACAGAATTTAAACCGGGAGATCGGGTGTTAATCCGTACTCATCCTGTCTTCAGCCGAAGATCGGGAGATTAAGAAGTTTTTTCTCTTGTATTCGGGACCAGCTACGGTGGTTGAAAGGAAGAGCCCCAATTCATATGTATTACGAGACGATGCAGATGGCCGTTGTCTGGGACCCCATAATGTGTTTAATTTAAAGCCTTTTAGGGAGCCCTATTCAGGGTCACCTCTGCACCCAATCTAGTATTAAGTTCACTCAGTCTAGTTGAACTTAATAGGGGGGTAATGTAACAGACATCCCTTAATTTAATTATAAGTATTTTATGTTCAGTGAATGGTTGTGTTAGTCTTAAGAGTGCAAGGTTGTAAGTGTTACTTGATGCGGCTAGAGGAAATGGGGTGCGCTAAGCGGATGTGTTTAACAAGTCAGTGTCGTTTAGAGTGTGGTGAAAGATATTTGGGGTGAGTTACCGTTTTATTCTGTTTATTAATATTGGCCTTGGGCCCATTTAGTTACGTTTGTAAGAATAATTTCACTGTTTTTATACTGCGGGATCGAACTCGCCACTTATTGAATTTATAATTAAATGGTTTCAGGTGGATGGAACTTTTAATTTTTAATAAGGCGCCCACAAACAAGAGTCTCTTGCTGCAACGATAGTTCCAAGTAAACAGGTAAGGAACGTCACAGGGTTAATTCACTTAACATGTAACAAAAGATAGATGTGTGTGTTGGAACTGTTTGCATGCTGCATATGCATTGCAATATAAAAAATTCCCAAAAAAAATTTTTTTTTATGGGCGTGGTTGTAAAGACACTAACTGGCCTCTTGATAACGATGCTCAAAGAAGCGAGTAAAAGCAGGTATTTTGTAGTTTGCTAACTGCTTCTCTTTAAAGGGTTACAAAAATGTTGGGTAAATAAGAAAGTTTATTTATAAAGCCAGTTTGGCTTGAAATAGTCAAAAGTATTTATTAGATTTTCTCCAAGTCAGGAATTAATTTGTTGTTTATGAAAAGGTCTTGGGATAATCCTGCATATGTTATAAAAAAATATATGACTGGTCTTGTCGATTCTGGGCATGCCACTTCAGTGGTTGGGTTTTTGACAGTACCATTAATTAAAATACCAAACTTACAAATTTTCTGTTCAGATAAAAAGTGAATCAACAGAGGATGAATGAAGTGTCTTTGATTCTGTCAATCTATCAATCAGTGTGGAAAAGGAATATTGAATCGTTATTCTGTTAGTAGTACTTTCTCTGCCTCGGAGTTTTATTTTCGGCAGTGACTTTACTAAATTGTTAGGTTTAATTGCAGACCGTAACAATAGTTAGTGTGATATTCACTGTGAAAGGAAATTTAATTTAATTTATGACAATCTTAGTTGCACACTTTTTGTCAATTCAGTTGAAACAAATGGTAATGCCTTTTAGTGAAAAGTTTTTCCAATAAAAAGTTGAGAAACGTTTAATTTTCAAGTTTCTTCTATCTCATCTACCTCGGACTTTGAATGTGGTAGAGTGGAAAGGGTTAATTCTAAAATCTCAACGAGAAGAGGTTATTCCTTCCAGTCATGATATTTTGCTGCAGGACATTTTTCCTTATATAAAATTATACCCAAGAACATTTCTAGTCGCCGAAAATGAGTTTTAATATTTTAAAACTTTGATTTCAGGGATTGAAACTCGTAGTTCAGAAATTACTGAACGTTGCTTCCTTGGATTAATGAAAATGAGGTATTTATTACAAATTATAACCATAGACTAACTGACTCATGTCTGGTTGCAGTATTTAGATATATGCTATTAAACATTTTTTAGCAAAGACAGTTTTATAGTTCTTGGAGTGCTTCAGTTTATCACCTGTAATAATAGGTCACAAATTTTTAATTGTAACTTTAAAGCTGTTTGTAGCAAATATAAAGTTCAAAAGATTTGGTACGATGCTGTGTACATGCGGCAGCACACTTTTCTAAAAGAGATCAGCAAAACCACTGGAACTGTTAGTTGTTCTTGTGCTAATGAACATCATTGGTAAGATCTCAAGTTACTAAGGATGCAACATGCAATTAATCTTCGAGGCATCAAGCTACTAGTTATACTCAAAACTGATTACTGTTAGTGGCGGCTCCATGGATTAGTTGGTTCGTGTGTGACTACTAAACCCAAGGCTTCAGGTAAGATTTCCAACATGGACCACTTGAAAAATGTTAGGCGAGCATTTTTCACAAAAATACCCCCTAGTTTAGATGAGAGGTAAAATATAACTACCATGTGTGTGGTGTTATGTAGTACCTTTGGGTGGAGCAACATAAAATTAAATGTAGGATTCCTGTTGGTGACATTTTATGGTCAGTGGTTTAGACTACAAGACGATGTTGAAGTTATTCCCGATAGCCCATTCAAACTGTAAGTTGAGTGGAATGTTTGGCAACTCTAAACCTTTATTCCTTGTTTCTTATTCGAACTCGTTTCGATTATAAAATACTCTGTATAATACTTTAGGCATGCCCAATGTAATATTCCATATTAACGTGTTGTATGAAATGTATAAAGATATTTTTATTTTTCTTTCTAACAAAGATCCATACTCATAAATTCAAAATCCCCTGGAAATGCATTAATATGTAACAATATTTATGTGTACAAGTGAGAGGGAACAGCCCTGATAATTATGTACCTATTTTGCAAGCATATCCAAACATAATTTTATTAGTTCTAAAAATTATCGTTACATAAACCTTTTAAATAAACTGAGTTATCTGGTCATACTAGTGAAATGAAAATATGCCCTACTTCAGTTGTGTAAGTAAATTCTATATTATTCAAGATTGTAACTAAATCATTTTGCAACAGTATGTAATGAACTTATGATATAATGCATGACTTATTGATTTGATTTATCTATTTGAATGTAAACAGATAAGGAAGAGATTATGATAAAAACAAGCCAATTATCATCAGGTGTTGGATGTAATTGAAATTTGACCCTAAAGTTTTACTATAGTTTTACGAAATTCTTTAAAATTTAATATTTATGGATATGCCGTGAATATTATATTTTTAAAACAAAAATAAATTAGAATTTGTTGAGCAGAATTTTCATGCTTTACTTTTTACAAATTATTGAATTAAATAATCAATATCTAGTTCAGATCAGATTTCATACATATTATGGCAAGATTACTTAGTTGATTTTATCGCATCATTAATCTTACATAACATTTATTTATTTTCAGTATAGAAAATAAACGTTACACTGTAGCAACAGAAATTGGCATGGTTAATTAAATACTTAAAATTATCCAAATATTTGGAAAAGAATTAACCAAATTTTTCACTGTCGCACAGAATAAAATTTCTATGAGCAATGTAAATGTTTTTTTTCAACATCTTGTAAGAATTGCAATTGCAACTGTAATTATATTCCTTTCATTAGGATTTATGTCAGTTAACAGAGTCTCAATCTTTTGACATAAATCTAGTTTCTTGCATTTGAAGTTATTTTTATATTTGTCAAGGCCCATAAAAATTTAAAATTATTTGATTGTTGTATGTTTGCACTTTTTAGTCGTATCTTCCTTAGGTTCATTACACGCTTGTCACAAAATTGCTTTCTCACCTGTGTATTTTTAATCCCATTTGGTTTTTGAACTAATCTTCAATGTCTAAACTTGTTGTTATGTCTTTTTCAGCAATTAATAAATCATCAAACCCAGTATCACTAGTATAGATTTTCAAATTTTGCGTAAATTTTTTAAATGTGCACAACAGTGCAAAATATAAAAATTTGGATTTGTACATAATTTTGCTTACGACATTGATATTGCTTACAATATAGTACTAAAGTGTAAGAACGCAAATGAACTCAACATTCTTTAATATATTAGCTAACGACTTGGTCATATTCCTTGTATTACTATCAAGATTTCCTTCACTTATTTTAAATAGACCACCATAAACTTCTTCGATTAGGTACCGTAAAGGCATTATGGTAGATTTTACTATATCATGTAGAAGAAGTGATGTATATTAAATATAAATTTATTCTTTATTCAACAACAACATTGCTTATAAATTATGCTTGACATTCAATAACTACAACAATGCAACAATTCATAAAAGTACAAACTAGATCATCAGTGACCCAGAACTAATCTCATCATTCGTCCTATCTTTAACGACAACAATAATCATATAAATAACGCGGTTGCCTACGAACTTGGGTAGTCAGCTCAGTTGAGAATGTCTCCTTACTACCAGAACGAGAAACTACCGGGAGCGAGAGGCTTCTATAGATAGGGCTCGTCGGACGATTTTCTACCACGCATCCCGTTTTCATTTCAGAAACATCACAAATTTCAGTCGGCGAATGTTTACTTTTAGCGTAACCTACCGGAGCTAAATGGCGGTTCGAAACAGTAGTTTATCTACTATTTGGTAAAAGGACATACAAGTAGTAGAGATTCACTTCTAGTAATTGAACCTCTTCCACATACGGATCATACTTACTGGATCGAATATGCTTCTGCATAAGAACATGGCCGGGATCGATTAGCCAGGTCAGCAACGACTGTCTATTACCAGAACTCCTATGATGAATAAACATTCTCTTGCATGAAATGGTGTTTGTTGCAGTGCAGATTAAAGACCGGAGAGAGTGCAGGGCCTCGGGAGGGCAAACCTTCCATTGAGAAGTTTTAAGCTTTCGCTCTTGCAAAACAAACTCGTACCATTCTCTTCTTTTATTTGTCCATTACCGTGGGTGTTATAGGCGCTAGTTCTACTAATCACAGCACTATTCGTATTTAGATAGTGTTTCAATTTTTGAGACATGAAAGCAAACCCTCGATCAGGAATATAGCTCAGACACTCAAAGATTGAAAATAAACTAAAAAATATTTTATAACAGAATACACAGAAACATCAGAAGATGGAAAGCAAATGGGAACCAGCTGTACTCATCCATAGTGTTTAGCAGATATTTATTGGAAGACACAGAAGGAATGATAGCTTTTCAAACGGGACGGTTGCTTTAATGACAATGCAACAATTTTTATATAACTTGGGCTTAACTTCAGCACAAGTAGAGCAAGACATTGCCATTTTTCTGATATCTTCAATAAAGTAAGACACTGTTTTAGTACAGGTTTACATGCCAACAACTCAGTACGAGGATGAGGAAGTAGAAAAGGTATACGAGGATATAAATAGTATAGTGAGAAAAGTAAAAGGAGATGAGAATTTAATAGTTATGGGCGATTTTAATGCGTCAGTGGGATAAGGTAGTGAGGGAAAAATGGTAGGAAAATTTGGGTATGGCAGACGAAATGATAGAGGAGAAAGATTAGTTGAGTTTTGCCAGGAACATAGATTAGTAACTGTAAACAACCCTATTCGAACAACATGTTAGGAGAAGATATACCTGGAAAGCCCCAGGTGATAGGGCTAGATACCAAATAGATTATATTTTAGTTAAACAAAGATTTAGAAACCAAGTTAAAACTGTCGTAGTTATCCAGGGGCTGACATAGATAGCGATCATAATTTAGTTAAAATGAAGTGTAAACTAAAATTCAAAAATTGAGAAAGTCTAAAGAGAGGATGGGATCTAGGTAAGCTTAATGATAGTAGGGTAAAGAGGAATATAAACAAGTATTAGATAATAAGAGCAAAGAGATAGCTGTAGGAGGAATGTAGAAAATAGATGGAAAGAAATAAAACTGACTGTACATGATACAGCAACACAGACTATAGGTAAGAAAAAATAGAAGCGAGAAAACCGTGGGTAACAAAGGAGATATTAGATTTAATAGAGAATAGAAGAAAGCTTAAACCTTTCAGAGAATTGGATAGTGAAAGTAAGCAAAAATATAATAGAGTTAGAAATAAGATAGTACATGAGTGTAGGAAAGCTAGAAATAAATGGATGGAGGAGAATTGTAAGGGAATACAAGATGATTTGAGAGTAGGTAAGACAGACAGGGCTTACAGGGCAGTTAAAAGTTTTTGGGGAAGATAGGAAAAATGTAATGGTATTAGAGACGAGAATAATGAGCTTCTAATAAATAAAGTTGAGGTAGCAGATAGATGGAAACGATATTTAGAAGATTTATATAAGGGAGACGATATGGATGAGTTAGAGTACGACCAAGAAGAGGATGTAGAAATAGGGTTCTCAATATTAAGAGAGGAATTTGATAGAGCTGTTCGGAATCTTAAATTAAATAAAGCGCCAGGGATAGACGATATTCCCACAGAATTAATAAAATATGCAAGTCAGAAAACTTTAGACAGATTATATGAACTAGTAAATGTAATATATGACACAGGTGAGGTTCCAATAGATTTCGAAAAAAATATTATTATTCCAATCCCAAAAAAGTCAGGAGCTGATAGGTGTGAGAATTTTAGAACGGTTAGTTTAACTTCTCATGCTTCCAAAATACTAACAATAATAATTAAAAATAGAGTAGAAGCTTTGACTGAGAATTATTTAGGCGAAGACCAATATGGTTTTCGTAAAGACAGAGGACTAGAGAACCGATACTAATGATTAGGGTAATTATCGAAAAAGGTTACAAAAAATAAAAGACTCATTTCGCATTTGTAGATTTAGAAAAAGCATTTGATAGGGTTAATTGGATTGTTATGTTCAGGGTTTTGCGAAAAATAGGAATCTCTCATAGGGATAGAAAAATTATTTACAGTCTATATAAAAACCAAAGCGTAGTAATTAGATTTGATGAAATAGAAAAGGAAGCTAAGACAGGGTTGTATACTGTCTCCCTTGATTTTTAATGTTTATATTGAGGAAGCTTTAAACTTAGCTAGAGAGAGAAAAGAGATAGGTATTAGTGTACAGGTACAGAAAATAGACATGTTATGTTTTACAGATGATATAGCCATTATAGCAGAGTCTAGAAAAGAGTTAGGAGAGTTTTTAAATATTTTAGATGAGATACTACAAAGTAACTATAGTATGAGAATTAATTCAGTAAAGACAAAAATAATGACAAGTGAGTTACAGCCTAGTTCTAAACCAAAATTAAAAATAGGTAATACCGAGTTAGATGAGGAAGATGAATTTTGCTATTTAGGTAGTATAATTACAAAGGATGGACGTAGCAGAAGGGATATAGTAGCTAGAATAGCTCAAGCTAGAAAAATGTTTTTAAAAAAGAAAAACTTACTAATAGCTAATAGTATTAGTTTAGATAATAGAAAAAATTTCTTAAAGTCGTACGTATGGAGCGTTCTACTATACGGTAGTGAGACTTGGACAATTAAAGAAGTAGATAAGAGAAAGATAGAAGCTTTTGAAACTTGGTGTTATAGGAGAATGTTAAAGATTAGTTGGACAGATAGAGTAACAAACGAGGAAGTTTATAGAAGGATAGGTGAGGATCCCTGTATGTGGAAACAATTGAAGGTCAGGAGAGATAGAATGATAGGGCACCAGTTAAGACATGAGGGACTATTTAGTAAAGTTTTAGATTATAGACTACCAAATAAAAATAGAGTAGGAAGGCCTAGACAAAGCTATATTAGTCAAATTATTAGAGATTTAGGTTGTGAAGGCTATGTAGACCTTTTTAGACTAGCTCAGAATAGAAAAGAATTTAGAGCTGCGTCAAACCGACTTTAAGTAAGTTCGAAAACAAAACAAAAAAAATAAAAATCAGCTAACTAAATGTCACCATGACAAACTAACAATTAGTTAGCGGTCTGGCATGTTGGTAGTGTTTCGTTGCTTAAGCCTTACCATAACATATAATTTAACACTTATCCTTTTTGAAGCGGATAACCAGGTTATATTTCATTTCCTTATAAATGGTAATCATGTAAACATTTTAGAATTCTTTAACAACCATCAGGTTGCTAATATCTATGTAGAGTCAGCTGGATAGGAAAAAGATAGAAGGATATAGGAAGACCTAGACCAAAGTATATTAGTCAAATTATTAGAAATTTAGGTTGTGAAGGGTATGTAGAGCTTTTTAGATTAGCACAGAATAGAAAAGAAGTTAGAGCTGCGCCAAACCGACCTTAAGTAAGGTCGAAAACAAAATGATGATGATGATGATGGTTTTTAGAGCGCACGCAATGAGCGATGTGAGTAATTCCTGGGTGATATAAAGATTTGTGTAATTCAAAGAGCTTAATCTCCTGCGATGCCAAACATCATTTTGATAGGCGCCCGTCCTTTGAAAGTGTATTCGCTGTATAATTTAGTCTTCCGGGTCAGTATATAATTTTGTATTTGTAGCAGGCTAATTCTAAATGGCACCTCATAATTTTATCGTTCTTTATCTTTCCCGCATGGACTGAGTGGAACATGAAGAGAACAGATTTTTAGTCCATAACCAGCATAATTAGTCTTATATTAAGGTAGTACTGCCATTTTCAGAGGAATTCAACAGTGGGATAAGCCTTTTTCCCTACCGCTGAATGTCTTCTCTCACTATCAGAAAGCGTTTTTGAAAAAAAGGCTATATGTCTGTAGTCTTGAGACAAGGTAGCAGCAATAGCAAAATCAAAAGCGCCAGTTTCTACAACAAATGGAAATTTTGTCATCTATGGTGGTCACAAATACTTTAACTATATATTTCTTCATACTGTCAAAGCAGACATTACATGAGATTTTCCAATGCTCCACCCGAAGGTACTACATTGGCCAGGAAGCGAGTTTTTTTACCTGGAAAATTTGGAATTTTGCCGAACCCTTGCTGTTCCAAGCAAGGTAGGGATTTTTAACGTGCGTGACAACACTAACACACGGCACCTCCATTTTACCTCTCATCCGAACGAGGGTGTATTTTTGTGAAAAATGCTCTCCTAACATTTTTCAAGCGAACCGTGTCGGGATTCAAACCCGGGACCTTGGGCTGTCAATGCAGACAGCAGCTTCAGAAGAAATGAGGAATGATTTACACTCAGTAAGGGGTCTTATTACTTCTGAGAACTAGAATCCACTTGGTGTAATGTGAGAACATTTCGACGATGTGGTGGAGAGAGGTCTCATTAAAGGGTAATTTGTGCTCGGTCACAGGCACAGCCAATCTAGATCTGGTTTAATAGTTTTATTTGAAAAGGTATATTCTAATAGATTGACAGTACCTAAAACCTACAATACCTAAAAATATTCCAAGATTTACATAATGTTTTTCTTGATAATTACCACATATAGCCACATCATCTAAATTTGAATACACACCTTGTAAGTTTTCTAGTATAATGATATTGGTTATAACTTTCTGGAAGGTAGCAATACCATTGGTTACCCCAAAAGCAATCCTCAAGATTTGATACAATACTACATTTGCTTCAAAAGTGATGTATATTTTAATTTCATTTAGAATCGGGATTTGATGGTAAGCACTTTTTATGTCAATGGTATTAGAAAATGAATATTTAGATATTCAAGATATTAAATTTTCAATGCTATGTAACAGGTATGCATCTAATTCGGTGAATCAATTAATTGCTTGAGCATAGCTAATGAGCAATCGCTTCTTGTGATTGTTGACTACTTTTTGAACCCTCCATGGTGAGTTGCTTTCCCCTATCCCCCCACGAAAAGTTTACTTCGGATTTAATAAATTTTCTATCTTTCTTTGACAATTTATGAGATTTTATGGCTATTGGATGGCAGTCAGAACTAAAGAACGTAAAGAGATTAGCAGGAAGGACTCTTGCTTGAGCTAGACCACAGCGGATCATAAGGCCTACCAAGTTCAATTTCAGGAGTGCTATGATTATGCAGGATATCATGACCTATAACATCAGCACAAAGATCTTTCTTAATTAGTAACTCGACGTCATTATGTATATATCACTGTATTTCTAATGCTGAATAGCTACCGCTTGTGATGCCATGTTAATAATTTCTTTAGAAGGCATCGTCTTTATTTGGCAGCGATTGGTAGGGCGAAGTCAATGAGACTTGATGTGCTTCTCGTATCATTATTGTTTGCATTGGAAAATTATTTACCTTAATAACAATGATAGCTTTGTTTAGGCCAAAAATTGAAGCAGCAGCTAGATTATTACTGACAACAGTGGCAGTGGCGTATATATCATTCTTACCATTGCAGAATATCAAAATGCATGTGTTTAAAACAATTTTTACAAGTAGCATTCAAAGCTGGACACTCCAGTCTGGCATATTTTGGTTCTCCATAAAAATAACATCACCACCCAAATAATTTCAGATCAGCAACTACAACATTAGCTCGTTCAATTTACTATTCTCATCTTACGATATGTTTAAGCCAGGTCCTGTTCACAAAACTGGGAGGATCAGCAACGTAGTGGATTAGAGCGCTCTCTAAAGAAAGCGCCCTATTTAAAACACTTTCAAGATCCAAAGTACTATTTTCTAATAACTTTTGTTTAATTTCGAGAGATGACAACCCAGCAATGAAATCATCCCATTTGTCGTCTTTTCTATTTTTTAGTTCCGAGACTGCCTTGAAATCATATTCTTTTGCTAGTTGTTTAAGTATCTGTAAGTACTGACTCACAGACTCACTGTTTAGTTGACGAGTGGCCAGAGTATATCTTGCACAAACTTAGGCTTTATAAGAATGACATTCAAGTTCTTCACAGCTTCAGATATGGTTTTGCAATCTCTTATCATTTCAAAATATTGGAAGACACGTAAGGTGCCATCATCTGTAATTTAAATCATTCAGTAGTTTCTTTAGTCTTGTGCAAGAAGAAAATATTAAAAATTTGTGTTCAATAAATCCATTCATCAGATGCAGAGAACAAATCAGAGCCAGCTTCAAGACGACTAGGTCTGAGGTACGTTTTTCATTAGAAATTGACTAAATTGATGTATATTAAACCTAAATTAAGGTTTTATTCAATAACATAGCTTACAAATTATGCTTGACATTCAATAACTGCAATTCTACTACAATTCATAAAAGATTAAAATAAATCATCAGTGACCCAGAACTAATCGCATTAAGAACAATTTGTATAATAGAAAATTATCATCATCAAAGTTAATAAAACAAGTTTCTGTTTTAATTGAATTGCTTTAATCAAGAACTGTGTAGCTAAGCAGAAAAGAGAAAGTTTCCATATAGAAATGATCAGGCTAATCAGAAAAAATATCCACATGGAAAGATATCAGTGGTGCATCATTCTTCTTTGAAAATGATTTCAGGGACACCATTGGTGGACTGAGAGAATTACTTTTCTAATTAAAAGATGAGGTTCTGTATTCTATTAACTAACATATACAAAAACTGAAAAATACTTTCAAGGATATTAAAAAATAACGATTTAAAAAAATGTCAACACACTGTAGCAAAAATGTAAGCCGATGTACGCATATGTTCAAATGGACTTTTCTTTATAAAATGTCCTTAGGAAACGCATACCTTGAAATATTAGCACATTATTAAGGAACATGCTGTATATGATAGTTAAAATTTTAAAAATTTACTTGGATAGTGAAAACGATAAACTTTAGTAAACCTTTAATTTTCAAGCACCCAATTTACTGAAACTCTGAACTTTATATTCAACAAACATTTACTTTTTAATTGATATTATTAATACGTTGAACTTTAGAATACGAGAGCTCTGGTTAGTAATTTCTACCCACCTGTATAAATATACTTTCAGTTTATCAAAATTTCAACAATTAATCATATTAAAAAGCGATGCGTAATAATTGATCTATTGCTGATGCAATTTTACAATAAGTCTTATTACAATATTGAAGTTTGTAATCATTAAAGTATGTGTTATTCATGACTCAGATAAGAACTATCTCAAATAGATAGATAGCAAATACAACTTACAAATGCACTTATGGTATAAATTGTAGTCAATCAGTTTGCTCATTTCAATTGATACATCAACGTCAACGATACAACGAATAAAAAATGGCCCCAAAATTGTATTATGTGGATATCAGCCCTCCTTCACGATCAGTACTATTAACAGCTAAGGCGCTTGGTTTAGAATTGGAATTGATAACAGTGAATCTCATGGCAGGGGAACATTTGAAGCCAGAATTCCTTAAGGTAACAATTATTTTTCACTAAATCGTTTGTTTTATGTCTAAATAAAAAAAAATTGAGTTCTATTGTAAGTTAAAATGTTAGACCATAATTCAATCTATAAGTGTACTTGACGTGATACTAATGGCAGAACGGATTGCCGATAACAAAATTTACGATAGAGAAAGCTATAAAAATAAACTACTCTATTCAAAATTAAGAGAGATTTTTTTCTGCTTTTTAACAAACTTAGAAATGTCATCTTCATGAAAGCTACATTCAAGACAAGTCCAGAATCAATTTCTTTCAATAGCTATAAGCAGCAAATTGAATTGGGTTTCTCGTCCTATTAAATTGTGGTTACAGTTTTTAATTCTTTTCGATACACAAAGATGCGTTCTGTGGTTTTATGTGAGCTATTGACTGTTAGACTTAATTTACACAATTTAATTGTTTTAAGACATGCGTGATCCACATCACACTTCTTTTTTTGTGTTTGAGTTTGGGTCACAATGCAATTAAATCGAAATGCACTTAGTAATTATTTTTAGGAGATCCAAAAGTACTCTCTGGAATATTAAAATTAATTAACTTTGTAAATCGTGCGTCCCATATGTGTTTGTCATGTTTACGGTTGTTTCAAAAAATAATTTTTGGTAACACTTTTTAATCATTTACATTGTCAATGTATATTTGTGGTGGCAGGATACTAGATTGCCATTTACAATAGTGTGTTTATGCCAATTTTTCTGTATGGAAGCAAAACTTGGGTCTGGCAAAAGAAGCGTGTTAGTGGTATAAATGCTGCATGAATGAGGTTCCTAATTATGTGCCGAAAAACATTGAGAGATAAAGTGCCAAATAAATGGGTCAGAGCAGTGTGGAGTGCTAGTGTCCCTTAAGAAGTTGAGTGAGAAAAGCATGCTTGGATGGTTTGTACATGTGGAAAGAATAAATGAGGATAGACTTACCAAGCATATATATGCAATTAAAATGACTGGTACAGCTGTAAGGAGTAGACCGTGTAAACTATGGGTGGATGTAGTACAGGACGTTATGAAAAAACGGTAGGCGAGAAGTCCGAGGAATTAAAGAGCATGTCAAAAGCAATGTATGGATGTTGCGAGGCCAAGGAAGTGTGTAGAGACCGAGGGATGTGGAGAATGATTGTGAAGGTGCTGAGAATAAAAGCAGTGTAGTTGTCTAGATCTGTACCCTGTATATCTCCCCAGAAGGGGTGCTAGATTTGGCTAAATGTTTGAATGCTGACAATATCGGTTCTCTTGTATAATTAAAACAAGTAAAGAGTTTTTATTTCAGACTTTATCTTTGCAATGCAATTTGCCTATGCATGAAATAAGATCGTTCTGTATAATATTTGACTCATTTTTACATACTATCGTGTTTTATAAAATTTTTAATGTTTTACTGTATTTCCCCACATAATTTCATTTACTTGTAGGACTTTTCGATTCTGTGTTCTTGAAAAATCAAAATCCATCTCATATCCCACCCAATAACTCACTCATATCTATCTCATTTAAAAACTTCATAATCTTTTCTTACTTGCTGATTACGTTTTTCATTGGCAATTCCGGATTGGCCATTTAGAACATGTTCTATATTTCTTTGCCAAAGGTTTTTCTCTTTATTGATTAAATATATACATTATTGGATGAGTATCTTTTTTTAGTTTATGGAGATTATTTAAATTGGTAAACCCTATTTTACTCCATAACTTCTTTCTTAAAAATAAAAGACAGTCAACAGAATAAAACTGTTGTTGCTGAGTGCAGTGAGCGATTATGCATTTCCTATCATTTTCTCCTGAAAAGTTTTAAGTATAATAGAACTGCATTTGGTCAACCAGTTTCTCTTTGCCTTACTACGTAAAAGTTCCAAATTTATTCAAAGTTAACTTGTACACAATACATGTGCAACTGTATTGTGGAATTTGTGGTAAATTGCTGCAGCTTATTACAACCATAACGATACTTTTTGTCGATAACTTAGTCCTTTCTCTACATATAAAATATTTACAGTTAAATAATTTTGTTTGCTATACAGAAATGTTGCACAAAAATGCAAACAATAAGGTAGGTAAATATTATAAAAATATTAATGTAAAGTAACTTTTAGTCAGGTGTTCAATACATATCTAAATTAACTATCAACCATATTCAATCAGCACCAGCACATACAATCAGTTATTGTTAAGGCGAATCAACTTAGAGCATTGCAACAGAATCACACATTTTTGCTCAAAATAACAATGGTCAACAAGTTTTTACTTTTTTTTGTGATATATTGGTTTGATAAAATATGTGTGATGACATATTTTCTGACAATATTTAGTCTATTTATTAAATTATTCTGCAGGGCTCTTGGTTAAGATTTCGCTGGTAATTCGATCTAATATACACAATATGACATATGTACCGTTACCTTATGGAAAACACATTTTTAGTTGATTTTTTTCTGAGGTACTGCACAAGCTTAGTTGGACTTTGTATTTATTGGATATGACGTTTCATTGTAGTTATATCCTAATAAACGCTTTTACCATTTTCATCACTTACATATCTAGAACTTTGTAGAAGAAAATTCAAATGTAAACCCAAAAAATAAATTTCAGTGATATATTACATTAAAAAAATTTCAGAAAATAGTTTTTAAGAATTTCAGAAATCAAGTAATTTTCACTTCTACAATGATTTGCTAATTTAATGTGGTCAAAACTATAAATTCTTTTTAAATTGTGCTCCTAAATATGTAGACTTTGACCTTTGTGTTAATTATTCCAGTAAACTTTGTTCTTGTAATATTTGCAATGACGACTCACTGTTTCTATAATATTTTTAATCAAACAAAGCAATGGCAGAAGCACGCACTTGAGATCCGCAAGAAGCTGACTAACAACACACTTTTCTTTAAATATTAGCCAGAGAAGTTCAGAGGTGAGGAGGTGCCGTTGAAGATAAATGGAATTGTTAACGAAGAAGATTGATACACCGATTTCCTGTTTATACGTGTAGCAAAGTATTATGAAGTTTAAAACAGAAAGAACATTTCTTAAATGAAGAACAATTTTTAAGATCGTGCTTTTCTAAACAATTATAGTTTGGATTTGACAAAATTAATTTTTCTTGGTGTGCCCAATTTTTAAAAGAAAAATATTTGAATTCTATGTCATTTTGTTGTAAAAGGAACATTTTTAAATTTGATAAAGATTTTTCGTGATTACCGATTGAGACGCAATGATTTATAAAAACTGAATTCTTTTGAAACTTAGGTCTTGGTACATTAATATCTACCAGAAAAGAACACCTTTTTGTTTTCTAAAAATTTTATGAAATGTTCCAAATTGAAGAGTTGTGACTGATGTTATTCCATCTCGTGTATGCATTTCTGCACAGATCAAGTTTTTTTTTCCGAAAATGAAAGAATAGATAATCCGCACATCAAATTTTCTAAAGCTCCAATATTTTTTGAGTGACTTAGAATTCTCTGAGTAAACTGATTTACATTCCAACATTGTCAATAAATGCGAGAAGAATAGTCACCTTGTTTTGAAATCTACATTTAAAAATATTTAAATCTATATGCAAATTTTTGTTCGTAATTTGTAATAAATTCATTAACTGTAATGGTTCGTTTCCTAGATAGGTACACTACCCTCTGAACATCAGTTAATTGAGGATTTTTTATTACAACTGCCTAAAATAACTCAAAAACAGAACGATTCAAGTTCCGGAAAATTGCAACCGTAATTTTGATTATTTTATTCTAGGAAGCTTCACTGCTGCCAGATGAGAGAAGTTTCAAAGTATTGAAAACTAATCACTACAATTTTCTATAACCTCATTTTCCCTTAAACTAAAAATATATTTATTAAATCTACAAATACGAAAAAAATATTTACCTTTTCTGTTGGATTTATATTCCATTTATATACCAAGAAGAAAGATTTTAGATCTCTTTCTAGAGCTTTTGCTAAGAGTTCAGTAGAGAGCGTACTCAAAGCTAAACTTAGTATGTACTTAAACACCTCAGTACAAACATACATATCTTGAAGAAACCAAAATTCAATGAGATTTTGACGAAAGTTTTCGATTTTCTTAAATTATTTATACTCATTATAAATCTACACAATAGTTTGCTATATAAGAGAAGAATGTAAAACCTCACCCAATTAATTGCTCACATTCTGCCAAATGTGTTGAGTGACACAGAGGTGGTATCCTTTTTTAGCAAGCAAAACTGGTTTTCGGGAGTTTCAGGAAATAAAAGATACCAGAAACTTTTGAAGGATAGTAAAAGCACTGAAACTAGTTGTTCAAATAAAAATGCAGTACATGATTTTTTATAATGGATAGAATTAGTCATGCAGGGCAATTTACACAAGAAGGCAAAGAACACTAAGTTAATACTATTAAATGTACAGGAAATGTTTTATATTTACTCACTGATAAATTTTGGAAAGCTGTTGTTAAAGTACAATTATTACAATAATTTTCTACACCAAGTTTACTCTTACATTGTAAGAAAAATTCATTTATTAAAAATACAAGAAATAATTGTACCAAATGGAAGTGAAACACAAAAATCACACCTTTTTAGTAGAATGCTAATGTGGACTGTGTAATATTTTACTCAAACTAATAGTTGTGCTTAGACGTTGTGATAAGCAGTGGAGAGTGGAGACACTAAAAAGTATCGAGTCAGTAGAGCATTTTTAAGACATGATGATTCTGATTCCCACATATTAACTATTAGCCTACATTTAATTTTTTCAATGCTCCAGCCGAAGGCACTACAGTGGCCAGGAAGCAAGTTTTTCTTGTCTGAAAAATATTGAATTTTGTCAAACCCTTGCTGTTCCAAGCAAGGTAGGGATCTTCAATGTGACAACACTCACACACTGGACCTTCATTTTAGCTCTCGTCCAAACGAAGGCGTATTTTTGTAAAAAATGCTTGCCTAACATTTTTCAAGTGGACCGTGTCGGGATTCAAATCCAGAATTTTAGGCATAGTAGTCACACAAATGAACTATGCCACAGAGTCGTCCAGTTAACTATTACCAACAAACACTCCACAATATTTGTTAAAACACATCTGAACTGTAGTATTGGCTGATGTCTCTGTCCATCGAGTTTCACATAGTGATGCCAATGTTTCCTTGTTTATTGGTGTCAGAACAAACAATCTTTTAAGAGATGCATTGAAAAAAGTAATAACCAGAAATAATGCCCAAAGACTGGGTGGACTCATATTTTAAAATTGATAGATTCGAGTGACTTTTACAGAGACATTTTACTGCATCTTTTAGATGTTTTTACAATTCTTTCTTTTTGTTCACCTATCATTAAATTGCATATATCTATAGCTATTTCAACACAGTATTTAAATTTAAATTGTTTTTCAAAAAGTTTAAAACTATATTAGCCAGAATTTTTCTGGTTAAATAAGGTTTCAAAGTGGTGTTTTCGTAATTATTTGCGTGACGATCAACAAAATTTTCTTGTGGATCGTCTTTTAAATCGACTTAACCATTAATGAGGGACATTCGTGAAGTGTGGCTTAAATCGGTAGTCTTAGGAGTATCACTTCTCTACAACATTCTATAAGGTGATTCTGTGTAACACTATACTGTAAGTTGCTTTTGATGATACAGTTTGCAGATGTTTTTTTTTAACATGGTCTCTCCATTTGCTACTCTAAAACATATCAGTTCTCTAAAATTTCCCTCATTTAATACAGAATGTTGTTGTAGATAAACACTATCTCATTAGTCTCTTACAGGTAGTTATATTTAGTCTCCCTAATAAAATAATAGTTTCAACAATAGGACGTAAACATTTACAGTTATCAAGTACTTGAATTGGTTTCTCCGGTCCATGATATTTCTAACAACTGTTTGATGTTTTTCATACGATGCTAACTTTTTGCAAAAATTATGGCCTCTTTATAATATTGCAGGTCATTGTGGCAAGATAAGTCTCAATTTTTAGCAAAAAGCTTTGAATATTTTGTTAGTGGAGTGATAGCTAACTTCTTTAAAGGTGTACTTTTCTCTACCATCCAAATTCTCACAAAAATTGCTCAATATTTGTCAAGTACTCTGATATATAGTTTATAGAAAAAGTTAGACAAGAAAAATTTTAAAATGCTTTTCAGGTGAGTAGTATTTAACATGTTACCTTTTTTTTTGTGTATGCAAAATGGAAAGAGGAAATCAGTGTCTGGCCTTAACACATGAGCTGATACATATCACTGTCCAATAAGTTATTAGCTCATGACAAGAAAGGTATAATATTTAGTTGAAACCTCAAACTCTAAAATTAGTCTTGGTAGATTGTTCGTTAGAATTGTTAGAATAAAACACACTGATGTTTGCAACAGAAATGAGTAGATGATTTTTCTGCACTAATATCAACGGTAATTCTATTTCCATTATCTTCAACATCAGTTTCAGTTTTGTAACAATTATTCAAAGTGCTTTTCACCTTATTTATTTCCTGTTTATAAAATACATAGAATTTGCAACAAATTCAAAGGTAATAAAAAAGATAAGTTTGATTAATAATAGTCAACTTCACTCCACCATAAAGTCTTAAGTTCACCCAAGTTACTCTTGATGCTAGTTTTGCTAACAAAAAGCACTTTTGTAAAAAATTGTATTTGTATTTCGTGATCAACAGATTTAAGTTTATGTTAGTAATATATTTTCTATGTACTACTATAAACTTACTGAATCAAATATTTATAAAGAAAAGCAATGTACTTTAAAATAAAAAGTACCACCATGATCTTTTAAACTAAAAATCAGTTCATCTGTTTAACCACGCTGGGGACCAATGTCTGAGACTGAAGAGTTGACGGTCGTAGCAGCAATGGAATAACAATAATCATGCTGGATGCGTGGGGTTGCCAGTTACTATCGACAAACTGCTGTACTTACGTATAATATGCATTCATATTCTATTTACTTAAAACAATTTATTATTTTTACTGTCATTCGCATGACATAGGTATGTAGCAATAACTTAGTTTTATACTTCGGAATTAGTTTTCAATAAATACAAGTTGTTCAGGTATGGAGATGGAAGGGGTAGTTACATCCAATATTCCCCTCCTGTTTACACCACTGTTCTGAGCATTTGATTCTATTCAAAAGTATTGTATGTACTAGAATATACAAAATAATATAATACCAATTGTTGCTAACATGTTAATTTTGCTTTCAGATAAATCCTCAACATACTGTGCCTGCAATAGACGACAATGGATACTATCTATGGGACAGTCATGCAATTCTAACATATCTTGTTGAAAAATATGGAAAGGACGACTCTTTGTATCCCAAAGATTTTCAAAAAAGGGGTATTGTTAATCAACGTCTATATTTTAACTCCAGTACTTTGCAACCAAGAATATCGAACATAGTTGTAAGTGTTTTAACTTTTAGTACTTTCCTTTCCAAATTCTTTGGCGATAAGATATACTTTAACAAAATGCTGGTGATGTCAGATTCAGTTAGATGCTGCTTGATATCCCGGATATTAGAGTACAGAAAGTTGAAATTTACTATATGATATTTCTGTTGCCTTATAAGCAGTTACTACTATAATGAACTCCTTTTTACAATTTTTATTTGGTGCTATATAAGTCTCATTATTCATAAATATTTACAAAAATCCTTAATATATTCAAATGCCGTTACAGAGATCACTGATGATAATTACTATAATATTAATTGCACTTCTATCTTAACGCGACGATTACACCATATATATTACTAATTTGCCTACACATATACTAATCGTAAACTTTTTTAAGAACGCTTTGTGTATGAGACTACGTTTTGTATTAGTTAAATAGATCGAAATTTTACTCATATCATTCATGCAATATCTAGGCGAAAATTTTAATAAGAAAATCTTTTACTTTACTGAAAAGTTGCATCAAATCTTAATATTATAAATTGCAAGGAAAAGTCGCATAATTCATTCCATAAAAGCTAATATTTGCATGATAAACTACGATATCGTAACAAATTTCATATTTATAAAGGAAACATTTAGAGCAATTAGAATTTAAAATGATTGGAATTTACGTATTGTTAAGCAATTCGATTTTGCATTGATGAAAACGCTCAACGAATAAAATGTTTGTTATGAACAGAAACGTTTGCGATGATTTCAATTACATGACCAGTAAATAATTTTATATTTGAGGAATGCAGTGCATTTTTCTGAAGGTATGGTTGTTTACAATCTGAATTAGACATTATTTATAAGACTAAGGAAACTTTACAATGGATGATTTCTGTCATTCTGCAAACTAGTGAAGTAATTTAAAATAACTGCGTTCCATAAAAATAAATGCAAATATTAAGAGAAATTGGCACCAAATACCACTTCAATTTCAAATATTTCTTCAAATATTACTTTAAATTTTGATCAAATACAACTAATTCTACTCAAATTTCATGGAACCTGCATTAAAATCTATTTGATTTAATTTGAATTTGTTGCAAATTGGTTTTTGGTTTAGGGCTGGGAAGGTTAATAAGTAATTTTGTTCAGAAAATTATCACGTCGTAGAAAAGTTTGTGTGAAGCAAGAATTGAGAACTGGTGAGTTAGGAATTTTTCCAAGGCACCAGAGATCAAAGATCAGATTAGTTTTAAGATTTGTATTTTTTTGCATATAAGATTTTATGAAAATATTCAAAATCGCATTTTGTATTTATTAATTTTGTTGTGAGAAGCAGTAAATGTTAAAGTTTAATTAATTCACAATTTCAAAATTTTACTTAGGAAATTATTTATATAACAAAGGACAATTTACAAATATCTTTCTAAAAAGTTATTTTTTTAAAAGAGTAAGTAAGGTTGTGAGAGTATACTCTGACAATGGAAGTTTAACATAATTTTATTCTGGGTGTAAGTTGAAACTTTGGTACTTTTTTTTAAATATGTTTTTTATGTGATTTATACTGCACAAGTTTTCATTTTTCTTTATATTATTATTTGTAAATTAAAAAACTTTAGTTAAGATTAATATACTAATCTATTCGAGCAAGAGAAGCTTTTAATGCTCTTCCAACTGAAACAGTCGAGTAAGTGGATTCTTAACTGTAGTTGAAATATCTGCGGCTGACTTGACCAATAAAGATGCAACGACTATTAATTGAAATGATAAAAATGATATATGATGTGGATTCTTACCTGAATATACTGTATTAACTTGCTAGTTCAGATATAAATATGAACATTTTTTATTCTGTTGGGACCACGAAGTAAAGCAGTCAGGTAGCAGTCAAGTATTTAACAGTGTTTTGATTTTATAGTGCGTAAATCAATGAGACATGTTCTTATAACACACAAATGTGAGGAGCTTTTAATGTATTAGCTAGAAAGTGAAAACTAATTGCATTGCATATTGGAACTTGATTTAAATCAGAACATTAATAATACAGTAGTTTTGAGGACCGAACATATAACCTGATTTTTGTCAGTTTCTTGTTTACCTCTGTCAACAACATTTCTAATCTTTCTCTTTGTATTTATTTTAATTCTTTATATTTATCGGTAGTTTGTTGGAAATATGAAGTTCGTATGTTGACATTCAGCCGTGTCTTCGTTTGTATTGTTGTCAATTTAATCTTGTTAGAGTGAACAAGGGGAAAGATTTATATTTCACAGGGCATTGCAATTGATTTTCTTATAATTATTCGTATTTTAAATAAAAATGTTTTTGCAACAACTAGCTAGACAAAAATATAAAAAGCTACCATTGCTAAATCTTACAATTCCTATCTAAGAAAATAAATATCTATTGGCAATGCTACTTTGTCATGTAAACTAAATAAATATAGTATTTTAGATAGTTAATTGGCTTAGGAAATTTATATCATGTTAATTCATAGGAAAATTGATCATGTGACTGCCTTTTTTCGTTGTCCTCACTATATGTTAAAGTCTTCTATAAAATATATGATTGTCTAACTGCTAACTGCATTAGCTATAAAATGTACTTATATCCATCACGATAAATTCTAATTACTAGTTGATTATTTTCATATTTTGCACATCCAAGTATAGCAAATAATTTGTAAAAGGTATTTTTACTCTCTTATATCAAATCCCCTAGGTATCTTACGCATTGTATTGATCACACTTACATCAGCTAATACCAAAAAGGCAACTACAGTCTCATCCAAGAATTCTTTTTTTTTAATTTCTCAAAGTATTTAACCAACATAAACTGAAAATTTTATTGGTTACTATTGTAGTTCTAAAAACTTGGACAACAAAAAAAGTTAATAAAGAAAATTTTACAAATCAGAATTGAGACAACACTAAATAAACAATAACTAATAGTTTCAGGAAGCTAAGCGATCACTCTTCAGCTCAACTACTGCATACTGCAATCACAAAACTGAAACAAAATTAGACATAATGTTAAACATATCACTATCATTTTGTTTTTGATATATCAAATATACTATATTTAGATTTTTAAAGAAATTTATTCAAATTTACTTAAAACAACTAATGAAGTTTACTTTCACCTTACAGAGGCCCCTTATTCGAGGACTTGCTACTTCCATACCCCAAGAAAAGAAAGACGATATTCAAGAGGCTTACGATTTATTGGAAATATTTCTTGAAGGCCGTAATTATTTTGCTGGAGACAATATTACAATTGCAGACTTTTCTATTGGTGCTACACTTTCATCGATTTTGCCAATAATTCCCCTTGCTGAAAAACATGTACAACTTAATGCTTGGTTCGATAGTTTAAAGGCTATTCCTTTCTATAAGGAAGTAAATCAAGAAGGTGCAGATAAGTTAGTTGCATTTGTTAAAAGTAAACTCGTCTAAAATAAGTATTTTAGTCCAAGCTATTTGTAATAACTAAGTCATAATTAAAGCAAAAATTTTGTAATATTACATTTGCCTGTGTAATTTAGTATTGTAATTTATTTTAGTAAAGTCATTAATAAGGTTATATAAGTGATTTTATTACTCGGTGGTTTCGTTACTTAAAAAATACTATATATGTATATATATATATATATATATATATATATATATATATATATATATATATATGTATTGTCGTGGAAATTATAGGTTAAGAGGGATAAATAGGTCAAGAAAATAAATTTGTAACGACTGGGTATATAGGAAATAGGAACAATTTATTTACGCGCCAAATTAATTAGTTGTGACATTGAAAACAGACGGATAATGGCATATTTTTGTGTTTCTAAATCGGAATGCTAAATTTGTATAACATGTAGAAGCTTTGGAATACGCGAAAACTCAAGGATACGCATAACTAGCTGTAATATTTTAATTCAAGCGCATCGGATAATAAACAGAGCTTTTGGGTATATAAAATCAATAATGTAAACAGATATTTTCCATTTAACTAAACTAAACGTTCGGTATATACAAATTCTAAGAAACTTAACTTGGAAATATGATTTCAAACGGACGGTTACTTCATAGAAAAACCTGACAGTTGAAATAACAAGTTCACAGAACTTAAATGAACGTTGGAACAGAATTCGGTAGAATTGTATTTAACGGTCGATGCAAAAGCTATTAAAACAACAGATGGTTTGAAGGCAAAGTGAAACGGAATATCGGTAGTGTAAATCAGACAGAGAGCACGTATAATAAACGTTGGTTAAAACACTCGTTTAAAGTACGCGGCAGGTTTTGAGGTCAACCAGAATATCGATTTTCTGTTGCTTGAGTGGGATACTAAAAGAGACAGCAAATATGGGTTAAACAAGGGAAGATAGCTAAAGGCTGGAAGTAAAAATGGGGCAAAGGAGTCTGATTGGTCGAATGCTAGAAATTTTCAAGAAGCTCGCGACGGTTATATGTTGCTGAGCAATTTTCAGGCTAAAAGCACGGTGGAATGAGAATTTTCGGTTGTACTAGTCCGTTACGTGAAAAATTTGTAGAATCAGTTATGATGAAATGAGCTTTTCGACTGAAATAGGGTCCGAGAGGGGTGTATTAAAGAATATAAATACACTAGGAGATGTAGTAAAGCTCTCTTACTCTTACTTATTCTCATACTTTGCTTATCGTTTGACTTCGCTTTGCTTGTAATACAACATCCTAATTGAAAAGTGTATAAAGCGGTGTTAGTACAGTACGTCAATAGTTTTTTAAACGTGTGATTTGCACAAGTGGGTGCTAGTTAATAGACGGTGCTGTTACTACATTTAACAAACTAATAGAAGGATGTTACTAGGGTAAGCGAGTTGAGAAGTGTTTGAAACAAGAATGCGTGAGGTTTAGTAATTACGGAAGTTGATTAGCTTCGTCTAGACAAGTATTGGGGTAGAAACACTGAAGGCGGCTGCAGAGATTTGGACAGCGAGTGGAAATGGGTGTGATCTACGTATAACAGAAAAATGTATGGATGCAACGACGAGGGTTTTGGAACACATCTTCAGAGGTTATGATGAAAAAAAGCTTACTCCAGGTAACGAAATTAATTTCTCCTTGCTTTTGCTTGAACATTTGTGCTGTTATTTTGTGCTTGAGTGATTTGACACATTGGGGGTGTATTTTATTACCATTAAAACTCATTTGAAGGGGTATATGTAAAGGACAATTGGTTTTTATTATTTATAAGTGTTAATAAATGACATAAAATTTTTGATGAAAGGGGTAAACGGGTCTGTAAGTTTATTTTAAACAAAGATGCGATGTATTTAGGCATTTAGAGTAACTGGGTTTATACTGAGCTCACCATAGACCAGAATAAAAGTCAATTTAGGGTTTCGCGACGGGTCCATCTACTCGTACAAAATAAAACTGTTGAAATAAATAGAAATCATGAAATTTTAAAAGGTTTAGGGATTGAGATTGTAACATTTTATGAAACTGTATATACGAATGTGTAAATATTTTCTTGGTAATGGAAATTTTTGAATATGTATAAATAAAAAGGTTGTATGTCTTGTTGCATTATTTGAGTGGTAATTTTATTTGACTGTATATGTGAGAAAGAGTGAACTTAGGATGGCAAATATCTAGGAAGAAGCAGATTTTAGAGCTAGCCGGAGTGTGCAGAAATAAGGAGGCGTTCCAGAGGTATTGCAAGATTTTTTAAATTATTTTATTAAATTTTTCAAAAAATTTTTATGACGGTTCAATAACGCTGGGACCCGAAGGCAATCCCGATTGGTTTTTAGAGTAACCACAGAAATATATATATATATATATATATATATATATATATATATATATATATACAAAATGTATATCCGTATATTCTTGTTTTGAAAATAATATTATAGCGAAATAACAGAACAGTAATAAAGCCGATGAAAAGTTTTTGAAAGTTTTAATACCAAGTTTTTTTTAGCAATAGGAAACTATAAAAAGCACACTAACCAAATAACAATGCACCTGATAGATGAGTAAAACAATATTACTAATACTGATCTTTACTTGTTATGTTAACCATCAGCAATGTTTTGATCTATGTTTAATAATGCAATTTGAACATACTACAAATGAGTTCAACAAGACAAGAGAGGATAAGGTATTCAGAATAAAACTGGACATATTTTAAAAAAGGAAAATTATGTGCTGTAAATGTAGAAGGCCATTTTCATACTTTTATTAAAATAATCTGAGTTGAACTCTTTATGTTAGACACACTAAAATAACGTAAGACTATAATCATACTGTTAATTAAATAAAGATGAAATTTAATAGGCTTGCGTTTTATCAATTCTTGTCCACTTTTCACTATTTTCAATTTTTCTACAAGATAGAATAATTTTATAAAAACTTTATTACAGCAATGTTGTACCTAGTAAAATTTGCTATCTGGAATGGGCGGCCGTTCACTTTTTTTTAACTCTTGCTGTTTAAAGTTATCGCATTTTTAAATATTACAAAGAAAATGTTTGTAATTTTTTTTCATATAAATCTCTAGATAAGTCCTGCATCCTATAGGTAAAAATTGGTAAAAATGTAAACTTGTAGATTTGTAAATTTGAAGCTATTTAAAATAGTTATTGATGATCAATACATTAAAGTTAATAGTTTCGATGCTAAAAGTATGACGAACACTTTTTTACAATTTTCCTAGCAAAAGTGCAAGGTTAGTGATAAAAGGTTATACTAAAAATAATAAGGGGTCTTCTTCATAATAGGTAGAGTGTCCAGGTTGGTGTGAGTACAAGTATAATATATGGTGGTACAGAGACGCTTTGTATTACTTTTCTTTTATACTGATATTCTGTTACATAATATTAATAAATAAGGTTCATAAGCCTATGAATATCTTTTTATTACAGGTTCCACAACAAAAATGTTTCAACTTAAGCGTTTATGTTTAAATCAGTTATGTACCGTTTAGTTCCTACACTTTCCAAATGGTATTCTTGGTAAACACTCATTAAGTATAGTGGCGCTGAAGTGCAATCCGTAACCAAACCCCCTGTTAGTCTTGTCAAACTCCGCTGAAGTTAGAGTTCAGAGTTAGTTCAAAAACCTCCTTAAACTCCGTCATTACGGATTAAAATTTTATCTATTGGTTTATGACTTTAGGAGAGAGTGCATTTGTTATCCCAGATTTTTAATGCAAACGTACCAATACATTCTTTCGAGAAGAAACATTATTTCAAATTAATCTATATGGATCATTGAAATCCTGGGATGGAGCATCTCTCTATTGGGCACAACGTTAGAAATCTGTCCTTACGATGCTTCCACAGAGATTTTCGAGCACAATCTATCCTACTCCTTCAATAAATCGCATGAAGTTTCCAGATTAAACGGTTTGTATTAGAACGATGATCTCAAAAAAGGCAGGTACGATTTATGCAACTCTAAAGGACCTATGTTTTTACTAGCAATCTGGATATATACATCCAGTAAATTTCGTTTGTAAGCATGTAAGAATATCACACAAAACTTGATATTTAATGATTAAACTTGCTATTCTAAATTAAATACCGGATGACCCTAAACTACATATCTTAAAAATTTATTTATGTTACTGTTGAGATACATGCTATTGAACGTTTTTTTAGCAAAGAAAGTTTTAAATTTTTTTGTGTCTCAGTTTATCATTTGCGATAATAGGTTACAACTGTCTAGTCGTAGTTTTAAAGCTGCTTGAAGTATCATCTTCAAAAGATTTGGTATGATGTTGAGTACGTGTGGCAACACAATTTTCTAAAAGAGATGAACAAAACTCCACATTAGACTTTACAATCTCCACCCGAAGGTACTACATTGACTAGGAAGCGAGCTTTTTACTTAAAAATTTTGAATGTTTTTGAACGCTTGCTAGTCTAGGCAAGGTAGGAATCCTTAACGTGCATGACAACACACACATGGGACCGACATTTTACCTCTCTTCCGAACGAAGGCGTATGTTTGTGAAAAATGCTCACCTAACATTTTTCAAGTGGTTCATGTCGTGATTCAAACCCGGGACCTCAGGCTTAGTAGTCACACGCAAACCTACCTGATCCACAGAGCCACCTTGATCAACAGCACACCTAATTTTGATTTCCTAATGCTCCTCCGCAGGTACTACATTGGCCAGGAAGCGAGTTTTTTTATGTGACAATTTTGAATTTTGACAAACTCTTGGTATTCCTAAGCAAGATAGGGATCTTCAACGTGCGTAACAGTACTTACACACAAGACCTACATGTTACCTCTCATCCGAACGAGGGCGTATTTTTGTGAAAAATGCTTGCTTAATATTTTTCAAGCGGACCGTGTCAGGAATTAAACTCGGGACCTTGGGCTTAGTAGTCACATGCAAACCAACTAAGCCACGGAGCTGCCTCTTAATCATCAAAACCACTGGAACTGTTATCTGTTCTTATAGTAATGCACATCATTAGTGAGACCTCAAGTTACTAAAGATTCAACATACGATTAAGCTTTGAGGTAGCAATCTGCCAGTTATAATCAAAACTGACAGTCCATTCAAATAGAAGGTTGAGTGGTATGATTGGCAACTTTCAACATTTGTTTCTCGTTTCTTAATTCAAACTCATTTTGATAATATAATACTATGTGCAATGCTTTAGGCACGCCCAATGTAGTATTCTATATTGATAAATGTTTGTTGTATATAATGTTTACATAAAGTTTTATTTTTGTTTTTAAGTAAGTATTAGTAATCTTATATCTAAAATCTCCTGGAAATGCATTAATACAATATTTATGTGAACAAGTAAGGAGGAAATATAATAAAATTTATACATGGACAGCATAAATCCCACGAACAGCCCCTATATTGTGTACCTATTTTGCAAGCATATCCAAACATAATTTTATCAGTTTTAAAAATTAATGTTACATAAACCTTTCAAATTAACCGAGTTATCTGTTTGTACTAGTGAAATGAAAATATGTCCTACTTCAGTTATGTAGCAAATTCCATATTATTCAAGATTGTAACTAATTCATTTTGTATTGTATTTAAATTATTTTTGTTACAGGCAATAAACACCCGCAATGGTATGTAATGAACTTATGATATAATGCATGACTTATTGATTTGATTTATCTATTTGAATTCAAATAGATAAGCAATAGAGAATGATAAAGACAAGCCAATTATCACCAGGTGTTGGATGTAATTGAAATTTGACCCTTGTTTTACTATAGTTTTAGGAAGTTCCTTAAAATTTAATATTTACGGATATGCTGTGAATATTATATTTTTAATAATATAAATAAATTAGAATTTATGTTGAGTAGAACTTTTGGGCTATATATTTTTTAAATTGATGAATTAAGTCATCAATATCTAATTTTTTAAGTTGATCAGATTCCATAAATATTATGGCAAGATTACTTAGTTGATTTTATCCCATCATTAATCTTAAATAACTTTTAATTATTTTCCGTTTAGAAGATAAATGTTAAACTGTAGCAACAGAAATCGGCATGGTTAATTAAATACCTAAAATTATGCAAATATTTGGAAAAGAATTAACTAAATTTTTTACTGTCTCGCCGTATAAAATTTCTAGAGCTATGTAAAATGATTTTTTTTTTCAATACCTTACAAGAATTGCAATTGCAAGTGTACTTATATTTATTTCAATCTTTTGACATAATTCTAGTTTCTTGCTTTTGGAGTTATTTTTAGATTTGTCAGGGCCCATAAAAATGTTAAATTATTTGATTGTTGTACATTGTACCTTTCTAGTTGATCTTCCTTAGGTTCATTACACATTTGTCACAAAATTCCGTTTTTACTCTGTGTATTTTGTAACAATTTTTTTTGTTATTGAAAGGGAAAAGTTGCTAGTTGAAACAAATTAGAAATCTATTGGAAGGAGCGAAGAAAAAAAATTGAAAAATCTGTAAAGATCAATTATTTACAATATTAGGTCAATTCTCAATTTTTAATAAGTTTTTGGTCCCATATGATGAAAAACAACAGGCTTGTAATCATTTTCTAATTTGATTTAATTACAAGGCTAAGTTCAATATTGTGTACTCACAATCTCGCAGAAAACAATCCTGATGTTATGAAACCTTATTTGTGAAGTCACCAACAACGATTTAATCTTCCAAGAGCCCGTGTAATCACCTTATTGTTCAAGAAATAGCTCATGGTTTCCATCTCCTGTCATACACATGGCACGTGTATATTGAAAATTTTGTTCTGATAAGGCTTCTCTCACTTGAACTGTCCTGGAAAGTAATTTTCTAAATTCATTTACTTCCACTAGATCTTTGAGGCAAATGGGCTGGCAAGTCGTTGATGTGCAAACTCCGTGTAGGGTTAACCACCCCGATAATGAGACAAGATCACAAGTTTGTAATGTTGTAACAGATTTATTCGTGCCATATTAGCCTGTTGTCGACACCTTTTGACCACAAAGCCGGTATCTGTGCCAGAGCAACCTGATGGACACCGCCAACTACAAGTGGTTAAGGGTGAGTGACTTTTGCTGGACCTCAAAGGGTCTATTTATTGTTTTGGCAACCCCCTTTTCCACTAGGGCTAAGTTCCGAATTACCATGTTGTAGTCTGTAACACTCGGAACCCCATTGTTAAGCATCATAATCTTGTGCTAATTGGTTAAATTTCTTATTTTAAGTATATGATTCCTAAAATGTGATAATTGATTAAATTTTTTACACTTAATATTTTCAGGACTAATCGTTGTAAAATGATTTAAATTACAGTATATACGTGATTATCGGATCTGATGCTCATTCAAGTTTTAAGAGACAAAATGTTCTTTAAACAATAAGTTTGTTTTATAATAATAATAATAATAATAATAATAATAATAATAATAATAATAATAATAATGTCTTTATTGCACAACATAGACAAATTAATAACGTTTACATTTATGTGTACATGTAATTTTTGTGCAAAGAGCGAAGTTCAGTTGAGTTACAATGAACCCTCTGTTCTTACACTTAACCCTAAATCATAAATAAATATGTGTTATTTTGTACAGTTGGTTGGCAAAGTTTGACTTAATTAGCAATGAGATGAAAGCAAAAAAGAAAAAATAATGGGAAAAAATAATCTACTTAAAACCTTGTTGTAAAAAATGATTTTTTAATTTGATTTTAAAGCGTAAGGATAACATGATTTTAAAGTCCAGAGGTATTGAATTATCAATATGTACTGCAGTATATGAGAAAGAACGTTTGAATATCTGAGTCTTATGTGACGGGATTGTCAGCATACCCTTTTGCCTAATATTTATATTATGTACATCCGTCCTGTATCTTATCTTATTATATAGGTATGGCGGTGTTTTACTAAATACAATGTTGTGACAAAAACAAGCTAGATGTAGTAAACGACGCTTTTCCATATTTAACCAATTTACAACTTTTAGCTTATGAGAAATATGTTCAAATTTACGGATTCCAAAAATCAAACGCAGACAAGAGTTTTGAACCTTTTGAACCCTCCTGGAGTATTTCTTATCAAGACAAGGTCCATAAATAACATCCCCAAAATTAAACAAAGACAGCACCAAAGATTCGCATAATAACGTTTTAATTCCGACGTTTAATAAATGTTTATTGGCATACAGATGTTTTATATTAATATAAGCTCTTTGTATTAGTTTATTAACATGGCATTTGAATTTTAGGTCGACATCAATAATTAACCCCAGGTTTTTGCCTCAACACAGTGTGGAATAATTATGTCATTGACTTTAATATGAATTTTTTGTGCTGCCACTATACGATGAATCTTACGTCCAAAAATTAAAACTTTATATTTTGATGGGTTAATGTTTAACATATGTTGTTTAGAGATGTTAACTAACCTACTTATGTCACTATTGATTTTCAATTCGGCAACATTTAGTTCTTCCATCAGAAAGGAATAATACAGTTGTGTATCGTCTGCATAAAAGTGCACTGAACAACTACTAATTACAGATGAAAAGTGAGACGTATAAATAGAAAACAGTAATGGACCTAGGAATGAACCTTGCGGTACACCAGACTTTAATTTCCGAATATTGGAATATATACCAAATAAAGATACATATTGTGATCTATTCCTCAAATAACTGTTCATGAGTTGACATGCACCACTGCCAAAGCCTATATACGATAATATATCAAGCATAACGTTGATATCTATTGTGTCGAATGCTTTTGTGTAGTCGTAATTTTGTTGTTATCAGTGGCATATATTATGTCGTCAATAATTTTAGAAAGTGCTGCAATGCAACCATATCCTTGTCGATATCCCGATTGCGTTGCCGGTAAAAAACTATATTTAGTAACGTGTTCTTTAATTTGAAAATTAATAATTTTTTCTGCAATTTTAGAAAGCACAGGTAGGATACTTATTGGTCTTAAATCCTTCATTTGTGATGGATTATTTGCTTTAGGTAATGGATGTACAAGTGCTTCTTTCCAACATGAAGGAAATACGTGCTCTGATAAAATATAATTAATTATATGGGAAATGTATGGTAGTAGGTATGGCATGCAATACTTTAACGTATTTATACTTATACCATCAGAGCCTATTGATTGCGAATTAATGGAATATAATACATTTGACACAACTTCACTGGTGACAGTACGGAAAGTAAGGGTTCAGTTATATGTATTTTCGGTTTGCTCGAATAGAATGTCAGTGTGTCCCGTGATGACCGTTTCGAAGTAGGAATTGAATCTATAAAGTAGTCGTTGACTTTATTTACATCAAAAACATTTTGAGGTAATGGCTTTTTGTGTGTTTTAGTAGAAATGTTAAGTTCTCTTAACCCATTCCAAAGTTTTTTGGTATCACCATTAGCACTAGGTAGAAGCGTTTCAATATATGCATTTTTCTCCTTACGAATTGCAAGCGAACAATAATTTCTTACCGATTTGTAGTAATCCCAGTGGCATTTATTTCCAGTTTTCTTAAACTGTAACATTGCTTTCTCCCTTAGCTTTATTCAAATTCGTATATTTTCTGTTAACCAGTATGCTTTTAGTTTAGTTAACTGCGATGTAACTAATGGTGCATGTTTATTAAACAGTTTAATAATATTTTCATTAAAAAAAGCTACTTTTAAATTGATATCATTAATATAAAATATGCGTTGCCATAATATATGTCTTAGATCCCTAAGAAAATGTTGTTGGTCAAAATTTTTAAAAGTACGAATAGTTTTGTAAATAATAGAATGTGAAATGATGATTTTAACTTCACAATGAATTAGCATATGATCAGCGGCATTAATATCTATAACTCCGAAGTTTACTACTAAATTAGGCACATTTGTAAATATTAAATCGAACAGTGTGTTGCACTGTTATTGGTAATACGAGTGGCTTCCCTAATTAATTGATTAAACCCGAAGGCATTAAGAGAGGAGGATAATTTCAATACAGAAGAGTCATGTACCTTGAACCAATTTATATTAAAATCACCCAGTATAAATACACCATCACTTACTGGTAATACACTGTATAAGGCATCCTCCAGTGTGCTCAAAAAGTCCAGAAGGTTAGATCTTCGTGGATTATAAATCACACCCACAGATATAATTCCAGCCTCGGTCCAAATTTGAATTCACAATTGCTCAATGAGTGTACTAGTAGTAATTACTTTAATTTTTAAGGAATTTTGTAAATAAATCGCTACGCCATCACCATGCCCAGTCTTGCGATCATTTCTAATTAGTGTGTAATTATTAATATTGATTAGGTCGCTCGGTATATGAGATTCAAGCCAAGTTTCTGTAATTGCGATTAAATTAGAACAGTTTGATAAAACGTAATCTTTGAAAATTTCAAAGTTCGCTTGTAACGAGCGAATGTTAACGTGAGCTAGTTTTAAGTTTGTTTTCATTCAGTCACACTTATGCCAACCAATTTTATGTAAGTTTTATAATAAAAAAGAAATAAAAAGGAAAAATTGAAAAAACGGTGTTCAACAATTGACGAATGTAATGCTGTTCTGATTTTGTACCACTACTGGCTAGATCTTTAAATAATAACATCGTACTAGATAATTACTTACTACATGATTGAAATTTATCTTATTTAATTATTTGGCATCAAAATTTATTATGTAGTGCAATTTAATAATATTATACCTGTTGGGGTTCAACTCACAAGATACGCCCCTGCTTGTATGTTTCTATCATCCCTTCCTACCGCGGTCACCCCCGTTACAACACCATACAACCAAGGTTCACAGTCACATAACACACAAAATATAAAGGTATCTTTATAGGCGACCTTGAGATACTATTCAGTTCTCAACTCAGAAAGTAGAGGCGTTTAGTTCAATCACGTGATCGTAAAACTACAAACGCGCATTTGACATATTAACCGCTACAGAAGCTTGACGCGACACTCTCAGTGTCGTTAAAAGGCCATATAACTCTTGGGAGTTTTTCGGCTTGTTGATGTTCTGATTCCATGAGTTTTGTGTTGTTTAACAGGTTGATCTTCTTAATAATAAATAAATATATATGTTGGACTGGATCCCAAAAGACCTGCTCCTGAAATCCTCTTAATTTTCTGCAGTGGGCAGTTTCCCGGATCTTCCCCTCAGTTGTCCTCCTACTACACAGTATTCCGGATCCTGGGTCCACTGGCCTGTGGTTTTCGCCTAACAGGACTGGCTACTCACCACAAGCCGCTCCATCGTCAGGTAGCTCGTCTAAACAGGACTGACGGATGTGCATCCCTGACTTCACTTGTGTACCCATTGCTCGGCACCCCGCATAGCTGGAGAACTCCCTCAGGACGTCACCGTTCCGCTGCCCACCTTTGAACGCCCGAAGGCGGTGGTCGGAATACGTGAGCTGTTACCCCATCGGAGTCTGGGCAACAACTGCCACATATTAACCACATAACACACAACATATAAAGGTATCTTTATAGGCGACCTTGAGATACTATTCAGTTCTCAACTCAGAAAGTAGAGGCGCTTAGTTCAATCACGTGATCGTAAAACTACAAACGCGCAATTGACATATTAACGTAGTAGACATCTTGACCATAAACAACTAATATCTTGATCACATGGTTTAAACTTTATTTGCTAATTCCTGTGTTCTTGTACTAATTGTTCTTGTAGATAAATTTAATATTATTGGTAGAATAAGTGACAAGTGACCTATATTAGTTATTAAATAGTTAGTACAGTTTTACTTAAAAGACAATTCGGTTGTGTTTTGTTTAGTGACAGAAGAAAAATATTGCGTAATAATTGGTAAGCGTTTGAATTTGTTTATGGTATTATCTAATCTTTTTACTGTATATACATATCAATATGAGCGACTAGCTTTGAATTAAAGGTTTCAAAAGTACAATAAAACACAATTAAATTACAATGAATTAAGATTAGTTTTTTCATTCGTTAACAGTGTAATAAACTGTGAAATTCTGGATCTGTTTTGCTTTAATTTAATTATTGTGTATTGTTAAAGGTTCCAAAAAATGTCTCCACAGATTAAGAAATGTGCTGTTCCTGGATGTTCTGATTGTATTAGCGGCGACATAGATTTCCAAATCCCGGAGAGCGAGTGTAGATATTATAAATATATAGTTAAGCAATGTTAACAATCCAATGTTAATAAATTTAACTCATGAAAATTTGCATTCTTCATATTACGTGTGTGACCGACATTTTGCAGATGATAATAAAGTTCCATTTTCTACAAAATGCAATAGAGGATTAATGTACGATGCTGTTCCTACACTTCATCTGCACAGTATGGATTTGGCAACTTGTATTTTACCTACAGACAAACTGACACCTGTTACACCTCAAACGTTGTCATCAAGTATGTATCTTATTTGATATGTATAAAAACTTGTAATTAACATTGTAGGTGCACAAGTGAATGCAGATTTTAAGCAAGATACTGCACCAGTTACTCCTCCATTGTTATCTTCTGGTATGTATGCCTTATTTCATAATTATAAGAAGCCTATGATTTACATATTTCAGGTGCAAAGCGTAGAATTTCAATTTTACACGAGGTTAATGTAACTCGCCAAGCTGATTTGACACCTAAATGTCGGAAGTTTTACAAGAAAATTGTTAACTGGGGAGTAAGAAATCGGAAACTTCAAAGCTCTATTTGTAGTTTTAGAAAAAGGTTGGAAAATGCAGAACATCTTGCTAGTTCTGGTGACTTTAACAAATTTATAAATGATGTTAATGACACCACTTATACTTTATATGTCAGCAGTTAAAAATCAGAAGATTTGTGCAAAAGCTCGACGATTTACAGTAGATGAAAAAATTCTGTCCTTATCCATTTTGAAAAGTAGCGCCAAGTGTTATCGATTTTTATCGAAAATATTTGCATTACCATCTCGAAGAACTTTAACTAATTTTTTAAATAGAATCCCATTTAAACCAGGGATCAATGAGCAAATATTTTAGGCAATACAAAATTCTGTCCAAAACATGAATATTAAAGACCGATGTTGTGTTTTATTATTTGATGAATTGTCAATTCAAGCAAATTTAAGTTATAATAAAAAGGAGGACTATATTGAAGGACTAGAAGACAATGGTACTAGTCGCAGAAATAGATTTGCAACTCATGCAAATGTTTTCATGCTTCGAGGACTCTGTCGTCAGTGGAAGCAGCCAATTTCGTTTTCATTTTCATATGGTACACAAGACAATCGTCAAGGTATATTATACACGATTAATCCGTCAGCCTGCGTAAAACTCTACCCATCACGTGTTGAAATGTCAAAAGGGCATTAATTAAGCCCATAGGCATCTTTTTCAATTGAAAATGTCTCTGTGGGGTACTAAATGCTGTTTTCTGTACGTCTTGGGGGTACATCTGAATGAAAAACCCGCTAGCCAAATCTGGGGTCGTGAAATAATTTGACCGGCCTAATCTGTCTAAAATCTCATTAATATTAGGTAATGGGTATTTGTCAGGAATTGATTTGGAATTTAATTTTCTATAATCTACAAGTTGCCATTTACGTTTACCAAATGCGTCAATCTTTTTCTCTACTATCCAAATTGGGGAAGACCAAAGTGAAACACTATATTCAATTATGCCCTGATCTAACATTTTTTTTATTTGTGATTTAGTTTCATTACGGTGAATTTCTGGGTGGCGATATGGTTTTGTAAAAATTGGGGAATCGTTTTTCAAATTTATCTTATGTTTAACTGAGGGGAACTCCTTCACAATAAAAAATATCATGGAATTCTAAACACAATTTCCTTATAGCGTCTTGTTCTTCCTTATTGCAAGTCGAAGATCTTTCAAATTTCTTTTTAATTTATCGTCATATGGTTCGGTTATTTCTAGGATTGTTTCCAAATTTTCTATAAAATTTACATCAAAATGTTTATAGGTTCGATTTCGAGAGGTTTGAAAAATAGAAA